>CM031241.1:55348624-55788624 GCA_018340775.1 Taxus wallichiana var. yunnanensis
GATTAAATGCCACCACCGTCATTAAATAGAAGAACGACCAACCCTTCCCACGCATCCGCACGCCTGGAAATAATGACATTGTCACATCTAATAACACCTTGATTTTGCTAAGAAATCTGCTGCCAAATTTTCTTCTCTAAATACGTGGGAAATGGACCAAGAGGGAATTTTGCCAAGCCAAAATAAAATATTTTGAAAATAGAACTCCAAGTTCCATGCTAGGGCTTTACCTCTTTGCTCCCCACTTATTATCACCTGCGAATCACCTTCAATGGCCAGAGTTGTACAACCATTATTAACAACAAGTTTGACCCCTTCAAGAAGGTCCTGAGCTTCCGCCTCATTACATGACCCTTCCTTCAATGGAAAGGAACCAACAATCACCAATTCTCCAAATTCATCCCTAATTAAACACCTCGCTCCGATACTCAGGGTTGCCTTTCGCACCCCCATCAAAGTTCGGTTTGCAAAAAGAAGGGGGTGGTATACAAGGAAAATTACTAGGTCAAGAGAATTAAATATATAAATGTTTATAGGAAAGGGTTACTTTGGAAGAAAATTATTTTTACAAACAAGGGTTTGAATGGAATTAAATATTTTGATCAACTTCAAAAGACCAATATATTGAAGCAAAATTTAACATATCAATGTTCTAACTTAGTTTGAGTAGTTGACATCATTTGTTTGAAGCATTTAATTTCATTGAAAAAGTTACATGTTAGCAATGAAAAAATTAATGGCATACTAAAACAATGATATATCAACCAAATAAGAAATTTGAATTCAACATTTCATTAATAAGCACTTTGGAAGAAAAATATAACTAGGCATAAAACTGAAATAAGCCCAACTAAATAACCAATAATTGAATAAAAGGTGAGATGCCATACTTTATCACATTCCAAATAATAAGTTTATTTAAGCTATTCAAGAAAATTGTATCTAACAAAATCTTAAACAAGACATCAAAGAAAGAAAATTTAAATATTCAAGGAAACTTAGTTAAACACAATCTAAAAAGGAGCATTGAAAAAAGCCCAAAATATAAAACAGTACCAATTATTGTTTAGGATAGTAGACTTTATATTTATTGTCATGTCATGTTTTAATAAGAAAATCGGTTTTACTGAGATAGCTAGGAATCAAAAGCAAAACTAGAGTCTTTGTTACTTGAGCCCATCCAAGTATACCAAGAAGTCCACATCCCAGGTCATAATAAAAGGTTATGGTTAAACACAATATTATAAATTATAGTTTACAACAGCTTAATTATAAGATAATTAGTGCAACCAACAAAAGAACTTCTAGTAAGGGGAAGATCGTGCAAATTAATGAAATTATATTTTAAAATAACACAAAATAGAGGATGGTGTTGAGTGGAACCCTTATGAGGGAAACAAAATGAAGTGTACATGTCATCTCACAAGTCAATTGAGGATCTCACAGATCTACGAGGAACAAATGATAATAATGCAAAGTCTCCTTCACCACCGCATTTAGATAGGAAACTTGAATTTGTCCAAATCCCTCTTTTCATGCTCTTTCCCACCACGCCCTCCACCTCATCGTACACCTCCTATGGCCTTTAGGACCATTTTTAAAGCTCTAATGTGTTGATTCCTTCAAACACCATAGCTTGCCTAATTTTAAAAGTTAAAACCATCGTAAACAAAAGGATTCATGACCAAAAACTCTGGTCGGGTAGAAAATTAGAGAAGAAAATAATGAACTTGTTGGGCCCCATGTATCTTGGCATTTGGATCACATTACCCCCATAAGATACATCGTAAGATTCCATACATGATGTCATACATGTAACGACCATCTATGGGACCTACTTTTACTTCCGTGGCGTCTAACCAACACAACCTAGTCACCACCACCCCGCATTAGTGACTTGCCAACCAAGAGATGTTAGCCCCAAATAGATCCTAAGGTAGAGAAAGGTAGAGGAAAGGATGGAAAAAGGTGGTGAGAATTTAAGATGCATTGTTTTGGTTTCTTTGCCTTACACAACTCGCTGACTCGTCATTCCATCGATCAATCACTAAAAGGTTTAAGCGCCAAAACACTGAAACTTTTTTCTATGAAGCTCTATTCTCGTGGGTCCATTGTGGGAGAATTGTGTGGCGCGAAGAGGAGTTGCAGACGTTGAAATGTGTTTATTCGAGTATTTATTCAAGAAGCCTTAGGTTTGAAATAATTTTGCATTGTTCCTCTTCTAAACTAAAGGTGCAAAACAACTGGTAATAAAAAAATATTCAACTGAATGAAACTATGAGATTTTTTAGATTTTAAAATTGTTCACAAATAGACATTTTTCAGTTTTTCTATTTTATAGATTCACAATGCAATCATGTGTGAATTGTTTTACACAAAAACATGTACTTATAGTATTAATAGCAATACTTATATATTGAGACTTGAGCTACCTATTATGGTAGAGATTAAATTAAAAAATAAAAATAAGATCATAATAAACTTCAGTATACCTCAAAAGAAGAACTCACATGGAGTAAACATCTCAGTAAAAATGAAAAGGATACCCCCATACGTTCCTCAGGACCGGTGTACCAACTTAACTCCATGTGTTAGGTTTGCCTTGGTTGACATGCACCATATTTCTTTGTGTTTCTCTCTTCCTTGTGATCAACTTGCATGTTCCCTACTTCAGAACCAAAATAATAGACATGAACCAAAATAATATGCATCCCTCACACTCTTGTTGTTAAACCGCAAGAACCAAAATATTTGAAAGTGTAAAAGACCTATTAGTTTGAGAAGTTATACATGTCATTCAAGATCTTGAAAAGTTCTTATGAACCTAACTTGGAATGTTTATCCTTATTTAAGAAAAATTAATCAAATTTTCTTTAGGAGTAATGTTAGGAAATGCACATTTTTTTATCTACATCTATCATATCTAGATTCCGCTTTAAATTTTCTGATAAGAAAACCACAATTTTACATAGACATATGACATCTCTACCCATGATAGAATAAAGATTACATATAGTAGATGTACATATGCTCGAGTAAGTGTATATATATAGTCAAATACGTACAAAAAATACATGTTGTGTATACCACATAATTTCACTCTAAGTACCTTATTACAATGTTTGCGTCATTTTTCAAATACACACAAAAATGACAGCATGTGTATACCAAAAAATTTCATTGCTCGTATCATAATAGGGTGTTTGCGTTGTTTGTCACATACGCACAAAAATGAAAACTTGTGTATACCAATTTTTTTACTACTAGTATCCTATTATGGTGTTTACGTCATTTGTCACATACGCACAAAAATGACATCATGTGTACACCACCAAATTTCACTACTAGTATCTTATTATAGTGTTTGCTCATTTCTCACATATGCAAAAATGACAGTACTGTGTATACCACATATTTTTACTACTAGTATCCTATTATGGTGTTTGCATTGTTTGTCACATACACACAAAAATGACAACCTATGTATACCACATAATTTCATTGCTAGTATCCTAATAGGGTGTTTGTGTTGTTTGTCAAATACACACAAAAATGACAATATGTGTATACCACAGAATTTCACTCCTAATATCATATTATAGTGTTGGCATCATTTTTCAAATACGCACACACAAAAATGACAACATGTGTATACCATAGAATTTCACTTGAGTATCCTATTATGGTGTTGACGTCATTTGTCACATACGCACAAAAATGATAGCTTGTGTATACCACAAATTTTTACTATTAGTATCCTATTATGGTGTTTGTGTCATTTGTCACATACGCACAAAAATGACAACTTGTGTATACCACAAAATTTCACTACTAGTATCCTATTATGGTGTTTGCGTCATTTGTCACATATACACAAAAATGACAGCCTATGTATACCACAAAATTTCACTACTAGTATCCTATTACGGTGTTTGCATCATTTGTCACATATGCATAAAAATGACACCCCATGTATACCACATAATTTCACTACCAATACCCTATTACGGTGTTTGTGTCATTTTTCATACGCACAAAAATGACAACCTATGTATACCACATAATTTCACTACTAGTATCATATTATGGTGTTTGCGTCATTTGTCACATACACACAAAAATGACATCCTATGTATACCACAAAATTTCACTACCAAGTATCCTATTACGGTGTTTGTGTCGTTTTCACATACGCACAAAAATGATAGCTTGTGTATACCACATAATTTCACTACTAGTATCCTATTACGGTGTTTGTGTCATTTGTCACATACGCACAAAATTACATCTTGTGTATACCACATAATTTAACTGCTAGTATCCTAATAGGGTGTTTGTGTTGTTTGTCAAATACACACAAAAATGATAGCATGTGTATACCATAGTATTTCACTCCTAGTATCCTATGCAATGAAAGCATTAATTTAGCATTTTATAGGATACTTTATTCATGGTTTTAATTTTCCTAAATCTTGTCATTTTAACTACACATTGAGTTATATTATTCTCGCTCCAAACTACTAACACTTTGTGTGTAGCTTCCTACGCTTACCAAAGATAAAAATCAATCTAAAACTACTAACCCTTTGTTTTGTAGGATGATCGATCCAAGACATTTGGGTTTATAAATCAAATTACTAATATTTGTTTTGCAGGGCCTCCTCTTGAAGACCTAATCACATAATATTTATCGTTTAATTTTATTATCTTGCATCTATTTTATTGCATCATCTTTCTTGTGTGTTTTGCATTGTTACTTGTTTATCCCGAAGGAAAAACTGTGTATGCTCTCCTCTCGCGTCCTAGGATGATCTTGAGGATCAAAAGAGGCTATCCTTCCCCTTTTTTCTTTTATAGGGGCAATGTGACGTGGAAGTGACATCCATGCACTTGCCATAGTCCTAGGGGTCTCGTGATCGTGGAATTCACCTCCACACACATAGACACATCCCGTGTTCTGACGAGGTATAAATTCTTGGAGAGTTATCATTATTGGTTAAATAATAGCTTGTATTAAGAGTGACGTGAAGTGAGGGGCTTCCACGTCCTAATACCCAAACCTCAGACAACATCCTTACAACACGGACTTGGGCCCCACGTACCACAAGGTATATTGGGGACTCCCCTAATGAGCTCGTATATCCTAGTCTAGGCAACCTTTTGGCCGCATATTAAGTTATAGTGTAAGGAGGTCGCACTCCCAAGATCACTCGCTAGCCGACCCCACATTGACACATAGGTGGAGAGCCAATTGTGGCACCACCATTGGTGTGTGGTATTGAAAGTGGGCTATAGCTTGATTGTAATCCCACTTGACTAGTTAGGGTGTGTATTGCTTGTTTGTGAACACCCTTAACCATCATATCACCTTAAAATTTTAATCAATCAAACATCATCATAATCAACCATCCTTAATCAAACAATCCCAACCCAAATCCCATCACCATCCTTAATCAACCAACCTAATCCAAATCTAATCACCCGCACATCCTATCATACCATGGCCTTTGATCCTCAATCCCCATCCTCTCCAAACCAACATCCAAACCCTACCTCTTTTCTAAATCCATCAATACACACAAAAATGACAACATGTGTATACTATATATTTCACTTGCTAGTATCAGTAATAGGGTGGTTGCGTTGTTTGTCACAAATGCACAAAAATAATAGCATGTGTATACCACAAAATTTCACTACAATATCCTATTACGATGTTTACATCGTTTGTCACATACGTACAAAAATGATAGCCTACGTATACCAAATAATTTCACTACCAGTATCTTATTATGGTGTTTGTGTCATTTGTCACATATGCACAAAAATGAAAGCTATGTGCAATGCCTTGCATTCATCATAATGAATCAAAGTCAAAGAAACAATCACTCTTACCCTTTTGTCAAATTGCCCCCGCAATTCCCTTCACTAGCTTTCTGGCTTCAACAAGAAACTTCTTGATTCTTACCTTCAATAGTTCCTTTCAATTCCTATAACCCTATCACATCACCTCAATCAACCTTAAACTTGACTCAAAGTAATCAAAAACTCCAAACTTCCCTTTTTGTCAAAACTACCTACTAGATGCCCTTAAGGCAATCATTATTACATGCTCCATAGTTGGATACATCAATAGCTACCCACAAAAATATATCAACTCCTTCCAAGGCCCTTTGTCATCCTCATGGTGTGTGCAAAATTTCAAAACCATTCCTCTTCTTGTTCTCCCTATCACACTTTCCTCTTCCTAGGCTCACTCTAGGCCTACTAGCCTTGGGACAGTCCTTTTCCCTTCCTAACTTCCTTTGTATGAAGTTTTCAAGCATAATATATGCATATTTGGGCACCCATTAAGGAGTTATAGTTGTCCCTAAAGTTTCATGATCTAACTCCACTCCTAGGCCCCACTTCCTTTGTTAACATGCCTTTCTCAATTAGGCTTCTAAACTATGTCATTGTCCTTGATGAAGACTATCAACATTATTTACAAATTTCACCAATGAAATCTCAAATTTCTTTTTGATTCTATTAAAGGACCATTTCATGGCTATTACTTCCAAATTTCAAGGCAAGATTCCTTGTTTAGGGGTTTTTAGTACATATTTTCTCTTAAAACCCTAGCTGGGTCTGAGTCTAGCTTGAGAAGACAACTTTTGGTATATCTTTCACTAATTTTCGATTCAAGTTTCTAAATTTGTCCACAATTCTGTGAAATTTCCCACTTCACTTCTATTTTACCAGTAAGGTGTATTTCCTTCAAACATTTGCATTTTACGTGTTCTTCAACTTGTATGAGGTTTGTAAGGCTGAGTTACCTTTTTCACTTGGGGTTTTCTTCCACTTCAATGAAATTCCTTCACTGCATGCATTGAACCTTCAAACAATATCCTTTTTCTCCTAAAATAATACCTTCTAACATGCATTCATCCTTTGATCAATGAGATTTTCCCATTTCAACTCTTTCAAGCTACTTGTCTCAGTTCTATTTGTATGCATTATCAAGAACAACATACTCACAATTGGATAATAGGTTAAATAGCTTCAAAGGTTAAATTAACTGATCCAAATCTCTTCTACAATGAGACTACCACTGAATAAGTTCAACAATACATCACCATTCAAGGATACTATGAGTCATGTAAACACAGTCAAAATGGCACACACAATAAAAAAAGTTTTTCCCATCTTAAGCTTCCATAACTATTTAGTGAATTCCAACCACTCCCTACAAGTTCTTGAAGAATGATCACTGAATTTCCAGCTTTAACACATACATAGAATTCATGATAAAGAAAACAACATATAATTCCTTACAAAAATAAGAGTTTTTTTTTTTTATCTCTTTTATGAAATATATTCATACTACAAGGCTCTCTTCCTCCCTTTCTCTCTAGCCTTCTCACATGCATTCTCCTTCCCTCGATGAATGTCTTATAACTCCCTTTTTCCATATATTTTAATTTTCCTCTTCTCATGTAACTTCTTCTTGTCTCATAACTGAATTTTATGACCTTTCATATGCCCATGCTCTCACAATGAGGCATTTTCACATCTTTAAATCATCCTAGGACCATGAAAAGAGCTTAGACATATAATTTCACACCCTTACACTTATTACAATCTCTTTGTAGCTCCATGACAATCATATTTCCTTGCTTTCATGTTTTTACAAATTCAAATTCCCTTTTGGAGGGAAATACAACAAGAAGGAGAATTCAAATTTCCAAACCTTATTACTTGCTTGAAATGACTCACATGGTCCTATTAAGACCTCTAAGGATTTCCAACAACTCAAATTGACCCCATGAACAAGAAATTTTGCATTTGAAGGTCTTCTTGATGATGCTCTTCATTAATACCACAAATTTGTACTACTAATATCCTATTATGGTGTTTGCATCGTTTTTCAAGTGCGCACAAAAATGACAAATTTATAATGTGGCGATTCCCATATCGAGTCGACACATGTTTGAATTTAAAATATAAGAGTGGATTCAAACCACCCACCTTGTATATACAAGGTGATCTTATTTGAGATTGGACACATTAAAAATATAAATTACATATATTGACGATTGATCACCAACCAAGAAGAGTGGAACTATCATGCGAGCTAGATGCGAGCTGATGAGTGAATGTATTTGTGTTGATTCATGGAAATAGTGGAAGTTCTAGGTGAAATACATATTCTCAATAAAGATAAGTGATTTTTAGTGGGTTTTTTACCGAAATGTTTTCCCACTTAAATCTCGTGTCTTGTGTTCATTTACTTTCATGTTCATGCACAAAATCTAATATTTAATTCATTATGTGATATAATTTATTATAACTTGTTAAAACTATAATCCTTGGCTTGTTTATTTTGGTGGATATATAAATCAATTTTATTATTTATCCCCATATTTTCTTACATCTTTCCCATAGACAAGTTGAAAGGGAGTTTCTTTATTTAAGTGCTTGTATGTTGTCGATACACCCAAAGTACTATTGATACTTTGTCATCCCAATCCTTCCTTTTGATGTCACAAATATTTTTCAACGTGTGAATTAATTTTTTTAAGGCTTCCATTGTACCATTAGCTTGTGGGTGATAAGGGGTCGTCTTATGATGCACAACCATAAATTATTGTAACATAACATGAATTGTGTCATTCAAGAAATGTGTTCCTCTATCACTTGTAAGGCTTAATGGAAAACCAAATATGCTTATAATGTTTTCCCAAATCTACATTGTCACTATGGGTGTCATGCAATATTTAATTCTTGTGGGTTCTTCCCATCATATAAGATAATTTGTCTTTATAATAATATATAGTGTGCCCCTTCTATGCATTGTAGTGTTGATTGGTTTGACAAAATCAACTGCCCATTTTTTAAATGGTTCTTGGGTGGTTATTAGGATTAGTGGCATGTTATCACGTCTTCCTGATCTGTCGATTCTTTGGTATTGGTTGCATGCCTTGACATATTATTTCTTGTTTTTAAATAAACTCTTCCACCAAAGTATCACATTTAGGATCTTCTGAGCGGTATCATCACATGCATAGTGACCACCTGCAATTCCTTCATGTGCTTCACTTAGGATATCTTTCCTTTCATGTTGTAGAAAACATTGTCATAAAATTTTGTCACACCCCATTTTATATAGTTGATTGGAAATTAGCTGATATGATATTGTTTTGACAACTAATTACTTGCGTTGATTAACCTTATAATTCTCAAGCACCATCCTAGTTTTTAGGAAGGAAATAACATCCTCCAATTCATATTTAACTCACTTTGGATGTTAAGAAATTTATCATCTTGAATGCCATCCTCTATGGGTTGTGTCACTTCGCAGTATCGATTTCACCAAAAATGATCGTGTTTGGCATTAATTTACTCGGCTTTACCACCACTTAGAACTATAACTCTTGAAACAATATTATCCACTTACTATTATCCCATGCAATAATTCTTTGTTGACCAAGTGTTTAAGAGTCATATGATCGGTAAAGAACGTGAATGGAGTGGCCAATAGATAATGTACAAAAATTGAAGTGTATAAACCATGGATAGTCCTTCACACTCTGTGGTAGTATAATTTCTTTCTACGCACATCAATTTTTGGCTTGTAAAGTAGATTGGATGGTCGATAATTCCTTCCCCTGGTTGTGATAATATTGCTCTTATAGAAATTCCTAAAGTGTTTACGTGTACATAAAAAGGTGTGTTCTAATTTGGGAATTGCAAAATAGATGCTTGGGTTAATTTCTCCTTTAGTTGTTCAAAATTATGTTGTTGATCGAAACCCCACTTGAATTCATCTATTTTTCATATCAACTTCTCCAATGGAACCAAAACCCATGCAAAGTCTTTAATAAACTTTTGATAATACCCACAATGTCCCAAAAAGGCACAAACCTCTCTTTTCGCATTCATGGTTGCGTGAGATTTACTATTATTACAATTTTGGTTGGGTCCACCAATAATCCATATTTACAGATAATGTGCCCTAACAAGGAACCAAATGGAGTGACAAACACACACTTCTTTAAATTTAAGGAAATTTGTAACTATCAATAGTGCTCAAACATCAAGTGTAAGTTATCATAATGATCTTTTACCAATCCATAGACTATTCAATCATTTAGATATACTTGAAGAAATTTGAGTATGAAATCCTTAAAAGAAGTTACAACAATATGAGAAAAGACAAAGGGTGTATTCTTGAGTCCAAATGGAATGAATTTATAAGCATATGATCCCCATTCATCCACAAAAGTTATATTTGGGTGATCCTCTTCTTCGCAATTTTGACATGGTGATAACCGAAAACCCATGTGTGAACGTATATATTTCCCTACATGTGACTCCTAAACTTTCTTCTCTAAATGGATTATGGAAGGGTTCTATTATGCACACAAAGTTAAAAGTATGGTAATCCAAAAATTTCTAATGCACATGTCCCTATATATGGGCATGAACCATGTTTTATTAGCCATGAAAAAAATGTGTGGGGATGCATGTAACGTTGGTCACCCCATCTTGTTCCAGGCATCCACTATGAGTGGTTAACTTCCATGCATGTGTCAACTAATATGTCATTACTGTTCTAGCCGTCTATACATGCGTCAACAAGTATCTCTCTATTAAAACCTTTTGTCTTTGTTAATTTTACATATTTCCTTTGTGGCATCCCCAATTTCTTCTAGAAACAACTTTTCTCAACTTATGAGATAAGTATTGACCTAGTAGGGGGTTAATATAGATTCTATGCACAACAACTTACACACCTCTTAAAACTCATTTTTGGTAATTCGTTCATCCTCAGAATATTTTAACTCCACTTTTCATAGTTTTACATCATCTCCGAGGAATTATATTTCTCTTTTAAGTTCTATTATCTAGTCTTTTGTCTCTTGAACAACCTCTTTCTGTTGTTTTCCATTAGGGGTAGGGCTTTGCTAAAGTTAATTTGACATGATGCACTTTGTTGGAAGGAATCTCTTGTGCACGTATAATAGCGCGTGTTGTTACCCGTACTTTAGAGGTTGGATCCTTTGTTGGTATAGATTTTGACCTATTATCATTCTCGACAATGCTCGTAATTTTAATATTTACTTGATCCCTTTTCACCTTTTTATTTCATTATCTTATATAGGTTGAGGAAATATTCCACCTTATTCTCCTTTGGATAATGTGCACATATTGGGAAGGTCTGGGCAATTGTGTTGGTAATGATCTAGTGAACCACATTTATAATAATTTTTGCATAGATATATGCCACCTATGTGACCTCCTTGTCATCATCCATATCTTTTACAACTATTTCCACCATGCTCTACATCGACATCTTCTATGGTATCTTGTCAAAGTCCCAATGATCTAGCTTTATGGATTTGGTTAATAATGTGACACTCTAATGTATCATGAGTGTGTGCATCACATATCTTGTAGTAAGTGGCTACCTTTGCATGTCTTGCTTGCGATGGAGTAGGGGGTAGTTTAGAGTGTCGTGGTTGCTTTCAAAGATCTCACACTCTATAAGCATCGCCTTAAAACTTTTGGACGGGAATATGTTTTTAGTGTGGCCTTCCACCTCAAAATTAGTACACTAAATTCCACTGCGCGCTTTCTTGAGCGTTGTTTTCTCTTAATTTATATAATTGTGTCACCATAGATCGATCTACACCTCCACAAATGGGCTCATACTAGTATCAAGACTTCCCACTAATTCAACATGCAAAGCTACTTCTAATGCTTCCCATGGATTTGTGAAAGTCTTGTGTTACAACGTGCACCTAAAGGGTAGTAAGATACCCTACAAACCATTGCACATGTTGTGTAGGATGTATTTCATATGAGATCTTGGAATTGAGGGTTTTGAAATGTGCATCATAAGAGCATAAACTCTCCGTGAGTTCTTTCTTGATCTCCTTGAGTTTTGAAACAATTTTTTTTATCAAACTCGGAATATCATTTTCAAGTATAAATGTTGCTTTAAGTTGATCATATTCTACCACTACTTGTAGTGGGTCTTGTTTTCGATACCATGTATGGGCGCGGCTAAATATTTTTACTTTAAACCGAGTTATTTTCCGTTTTGAAGAGGTTATTCCCTTTTCTTGCCCTAGAATTTCACATTTAAGAACATGCTCTACAACATTTGTGAACCCATGATACTTGGGCAATTACGGATACATTTAGTAAAATATATTTGGCACAATTAACTATTGTGCATTGTTCCCAACTCTACCCTATACGAGGATCGTTGTTGTAGGCACCACATTCTTGATCCCACTTCCACTCGTAGGTGAGGTATTATTTCCCGTGACTTATTATGTCAGTATGTTTCCTTGTGCACTTGTTGTGACTTTATTGTTGTGTTTGTATTCATCATCCCAATTCATTATGCTTTTGTAATATTAGGATTCAAAAATTGTCTCTTTAATGATGGTCATAATGATTGTATCATATATGGTAAAGTACTATCCAATTTTTTCTTCTCTCTAGATTGTTTTACTTCTTCGCCGCTATCAATTTCTCTTAAAATAATTTTGTATTAGTTGATCCAATCACATGAGCAGCACTATAAGTTAGATCAGATACCATCGACGTTATATTGTCCTTCATTATCCTTTATAATTTGTATATTCTCTTGTAGTATGCTTATTCCTTCTTGCTCCTTTTCATTGATGATCTCTCCCTACCTTAACCAATTATGTTTGTCGTCACTCATAGTTCGTATAGGTTAGTTATGTATATTTACTATCTCCCTTTCCAATGTCTTACGCCATTTCTCTTCAAATCACCTTCTCCTTAGGGTTCATGGTGTAGTCTCATTGAATTACTTTGACTTAGCCCAACCCTTTGAGGATCATACTTAGCTTAATCTATTCTATTTGTTCAATTTGACTTAGGTAGCCTCAATGCTCATTCTAATTTGCTTCATACCTGACGGTTATGTCACTTCAAGCCTTCAATAATTCGCTCTCCATTTAAATTACTTGACACACCTCACTCACTCCTTACTCTAGAATTTCTCAATATGACCTCATTCCTTTATATGCAATGCTTAAGAGTTTTGGTTCCTTGTACACTCTCACGGGTAGAGACCTACTCACACAACTCAAGCCCGATTATCTCACTCATCACCTGTCATTCAAAATGCTCCAAATCATCAAGTATTATTTCTTGGTTAAGATTTACTATTAGCTCCCCTTAAGACAAATCAATTTTGTAACATCCAAGAGTGGAAGGGTCTAACAAGTCCCATGACAATTTTTTAATCTTGTTAATATCCTTTGGTCAACCCCTAAATGTACACCAAAATTTGGGGACCCAACACTTTGTCCTCCTTCACTTATTTCACTTTCTATTCTCCTATTGGCAAACCCTCAACTAGGTCTTATAAAGAAGCTTGTCATGAACAAAATTGATTTGAGGAGGCTTCAAAAAAATGAATTGGGATTTCAATTACCCATTAGAGGGTGTGATTTGTGTATAAAATTTCAAAATTCAAAAGTGAGAGTATCCGGTACTTCCTTTGAAAGGAATCTCTTCTAATTAGCCTTCCCAATGTTGTTCTTCACCTTTTCAAGTCAACAAATAAAAATATAGAAATATACCTAATGGAATTCAATAATTCTTCTTGTAACACCTTAAGAACCTCCCTATAACTATTTCTACCAAATTTTGGGATTCTATTTGATGATTTGGGTCTTTAAACCTCTTTCCCTATCAAGGTCTTCACCGTAATTCTAAGTCAAGCTCGAGAAGCTCTTTTTATTGTATTTTCACCCAAAACCTATTCAAATCCCAAAACTTTGTAAAAGGATTGTATAAATGATGTGGAGGATGCCATCTTACTAGTTTTCATAATAACAAGTTTATTTCTTTATCCAAGCACAAACATTATCTTGCACACATTCGTAAGACAAAGCTCTTCACACTTTGCAAACTAAGAACTATCATGAAGAGACCTTCTTGAGTTTTCAAAATCCCTCTTTCTATGCTCATCATAATATTTTCAAACTCTTCCCTCATGGTTTATAATTACAAAGATAGAAATGTTGCTCTTATCAACCTTCAAAGGCATAGTTTCAATTTAGGGTTTGGTGTAGAACCCTAGCAAGAAATAAGAATACCATTATAAATTTCACTCCCTATATTCATTTACCCATTCTTACACTCTCATTGATAATTATAGGCTTCATGCTCTTCTCACAAATCAAGGTTAATCATAAGGTTTCCTTACTATCATTCCAAGTCACAAACCCTTAAGGTATTCAACATACAATACCATCAAAATGCATAGCATCAAATTCTTCCTTCCTCAAAGGTAAATATCTCATGTTTAACAAACATCTTGAATCACACATTCTAAACCATGCACAAAGGCTGAAACCGATACAAGGTTAACAAGGTGCAAGACTATCAACCAAATTTGTGTATTGTCACACAAGCTTATCACTAAGCTTAGATCACTTTACCTTAATTTTGAGGACAAGAATTCCATTCTAAGATCAAGAACCATTTACCTACACAAGGGAAAACATAAAAATATGCTAGAAGCAATGCCCAAATTGAGTTACACCACATTCATTGCTAGAAGCTCAAACTGTCACAGAGAAAGTAAATGAATAAGAACTAACAAGAATCGCAGTATCCACACTAAAAACTGACCCCAAAGCTTATGATCACCTTTCGAGATCAAATATCTCCTCCATTTACAACAAAACAACACAAAATATCATATAACAAGCTATCACAACCATGAGTAATACAAAAAAATGTAAATCACAACACAAACTGAGTTTTCTACACTTCAATGCCTCTTGAAACTCAACTTTTGATTCATTACCCGAATACCAATATAGAGTTCAATTACATATATATATATATATATATATCTTCCACCTCTAACTGAATGTACCCCTCCTTTAGTTATATATGGTGACCTTAGCCTTAACACTAAGTTTCCTAGTTATAGGCCCTAGCCTCATATCATGCTTTCTAGACTCATGTTATGATTCCTAGTCCCTAAAAGATATTGAAGAAACTATCTTATACTTCATGATATCCTTGTGCAAAGGTTTCAAGCTCCAAGAATACATGAAATAACTTTACCAAGCAAAAATGGCCTCCACATTCAAGTTTTACATTTTGGAGGGAAAGTGAGATTTTCAAATTTTGAATATCCTAGACTCCAACTAGCACACCTAACTCGACATGTAATGGACTTACAAAACTATGACCATACCTAAAATTCAACATTTGGTGCATTCATGGCTTATTCATATACATGGAGTGATGCTCTTTAGCATCAATTCATTTGTCCAAGGAATCCATAAATTGGTCGTAATATCTTCCTATCCTTCCTATGTCCTACGCCGCCCATGATGCAAAGTGTTTATCCTTCCATTGGGAAATTTTCTATCCCCATATCAATCATCATTTTATTAATCTACATCGGCATGCATTGTAGGTATGATCCTCGTGGCTCCCTGAAGAAGTTATATTGTGCTTCCTCCACACAGAAAATGTTGGTGCTAAATTCTCATGAATACTCAAGGATATAGCTCCTCAATAACATGTAGCCAAACTGTTCCCTTCCACTAGTATTCCACCACGTGTGTCCAGGTTATGTCGTATTGTGCTAAATTCTTCATGGGCTTAGAATTTCCATGTCCCGCCGTGTGTATAAGTAAGAGTTAAGTGATCGCATGCCAACCCAAATTCTTACTTTTTCCTTATGCATAGACAAACATAAGAAACTAACCATGCATGTTGGTGTCCATGTACAATTCATTCGCAATCTCACTAGAAAAATATTTCATATAGTTCATCATAGAGATTAGTATCGACCAACTTCCTTGGAGAAAAATCCTTGCAACTCGTGTGATGCTTTGCAAAAAGCATCCTCAATGTGCGTGCATGTGTGCCAAGCTTCAGAGATTCTCTCGTGCGTGGGTGCGGTGTGCATTACATATTCTTTCCACTTCATCCTTACATTTTAATGAAGGTCCCGATAAGCGAGCGTGCGTGCAGCGTACAAGGCGTGTGCAAAATGTTAGAATCTAGTATTCTTCTTCCTTATGCACACGTCATCATTATGTCGCGCGCGCGCGTGTGTGTGCGCATGAGTTTTCCCCATCATTGCACTACTCATATCACACTTAGATAAACTAAAGTGCACTCACTCGAAGCATGAGGAGTTTCCATGTCCCATCGTAATATAGTAAGAGTTAAGTGAATTGCGCGGGTTGTTAATTTAGTAATTAGATTTTTATTCCTAATATATTTACAATATAACACAATTATGCATGGTGTGACGCTGTAATGCTCATATATCAATTGTTGCGTGCAAGCGTGTTGTGACAAGTTCTAGCCATCTAGTAGCCCAAAATCCAAAATGTGTGCAGCGGTGCAAAGGCATTCGCACCTTAATCCTCTAGCTCTCTATGTTAATTACACATAACGCGTGCGTGTGTGTGCGTGCGTATATGCACAGATATAATATGCGTATATATATATATATGTGTGTGTGTGTGTGTGTGTGTGTGCGCGTGCGTGCATGCGTGTGGTGCACACACACACATATATCTATATATCTATATATATGTATGTATATACATACATACATACATACATACATACATACATACATACATACATATATATACACCTATATGTACTAGATCCGTGCGTTTATGGTTATTTATACTAGTGGGAACTTGTCCTTCACGCTAGTCTTATAAGAGGTAATACATATATACACACACACATTACATATACTAGTTTAGAACTTGTCTCTTCGCTAACTATTACATTCAATTTAGTAGCCAAACTATTATCCTTTTCCTTTTTTCCTTAAACATGTGTTTCATGTTGATCTTCTACATAAGACATTTTTATCCTTAGCCTTATCGAATCCCTCTATCAAATTCATGCAGATGTCAAGAACTAAAGTTTAAGTCCACTTTCAGACTCATGTTTATCCTTATCCTTTATTACTCCACATGTCATTTCCTTGATCTTATCATGTACTTTGCATGATCCTATTTTTGATTCCTCCTACATACCTCCAATTTCCTTCTTACCTCCAATTTCCTTCTTACGTGCATACTTCCTTCCCATTTTCCTTATGGTGTCACCTCTTACACACTCCCCTTCTTATACCCTACGCATCCCTTTGTGAAATTCTCGTGCACACCAGTAAATAATAGTGAATTATGAATAAATAATACCAAGTCCTTTATGAATCAAAGAATAAAAAGTATGATAAATCGTGGGCCCAATGAAATCTATGTCTAACAAATATTATTGGGTCATTACGGCTCTTTGCCTTTATGAATTCTATTCAAATGTAGATGGCCATTATGTTCCCTTCTTGACTTTACTATTATTTTGAAATGAAAATCTTGAAGTTGATTCATTTGTAGCCTCATATCATGTATCCCACTAATTTACATATGTGTATTGCTTCTCACTTTTCATGGTGATTTTGAGTTATTCTCACTTGTGGGGACTCACAACATGCATATAGTCTCATGTTACCTCACAAAACTAGTGTATCTCTTCATTTTCTATTACACAACTCCACGCTTCTCATTTCACCTTGGTGCATATATCATTGTAGTCCTATACATACTACACTCCTTCACAATTCTCATGACTTCTACAGTCCGCACTAGCACTTCACAATGTTCAATTTTTTTGCAATGTCAAATACCACCTCACATCATTCACATCTTCTTACAACGTTACCTAGAAAATTGAAGCTTACACTCCTACAATCTTACAACATTACCTAGTACATTGGATCCTCACAACACTCATGCACTTGTGTATTTTTCCTAACACATTGATTGTCTCTATAATTTTATAGAAATGGTCATGTGATCCATATACACTTATCAAGATTTAGTTTTCACTGCGTTATGTCAAAACATCTTGTGACTATCATGCCATCATAGGATCACAAGTGTTACTCATCGAAGGAAGATGAAGTGTCTTACAATTGTTTCTCCTATAACTATTGTTATTTCTAACTTCTTACTTTGTATTGTATATGCATAAATATGTGTATGCTCAAACCTCATGGTAATTAATAATCATGTAGTCTCTCCCGCAATCAAATAGTAGGAACACTTACATGCTTAATGTATCTTATAATTCTCATACTACAATGCATTTTCATTCTAGTTTAGAAAAATCAACAAGAAGGCTTCATCCCTTATTACCATAGGGGCTTGCAACCTTTAGTCTTACTTAAATTGTACACATATGTACTTATTTCCTATTATGTGTATAAAAAAGAAGTTACATTTCCTATAAGAATTATTTCATTATTTGAATGTGGATATTAGATTACTTTGGTTAATATTTATCTCGTATGTTCTAGTATCCATGATTTATCTCTAAGTGTGGAATTATCCCGAAACAAAGGGCCATAACCATGCAATGCATATCAATGGTACAAGAGCATAACTCTTTCTTATGCATATAAACATGTGGATGTAATGAGATAAATAAAGGTAACAATTAAAATCTATTTTAGTATACACAGAGCAAGGTTGTAGAAAGAGTAAAATAGATGACACCTAGAAGCAACTTGAGGCATCCCTAGACATCCAAAAGTTTATTCGAGACCTCATGAAAGCAAAATGTATCAAACTCTTTGCGTAATTTTGTGATTAAATGATGTAGCTCAACGTGATAACCACACCCTATTTCTTTTTGCCTAATCACCAAAATTTTCAACATCAAACCCCTTTCAAGGTCGAATTTGAATATCAAAATCCTTGTGTTTGAAGGAAAGATCGACAATCCAACATTAGATAAGTGGATTTTATAGCTTGATGCACACTTCTTTATCAACCTCAACAATGAGGAAGATATTATCTCCTTCACATAATTAAAAATTTCCATTGAAGTGTCCCGTCATGGGAAACATACAACATATAGAGCGAGAACATAATGGATCATTGGACCATTTCTAAGGTGTGTAATGCTTCACCAAGATTTACTTGAAGTTAGGTTACCAACATGTTCTAGTCCACGTCAAATATGTTTGGAAGACAACCTTGGAAACACAAAAGGATAAATGAATGCTTGATACACCTTTTATCTCGACCGATGCACCAATAAAATTAATTCACATGATATATGACATACATTGGTTAGTGTTTCTTAATTCCTTCACTACGGGGTAAATTTCAAGACCACCCTAAAAAAACTTGTAGATATTGCTAGGTGGATATGTGAAAATGACTTTCCAAATGACGGTGAATCAGAAAGAAATGGGTTTTGAATGAGTTGGTGAATCATTTGATCATGGTGTCGATGGGTAGCAATTTTTGGTTGATAGTATATGTTGTTGGCCGACAAGATATGCTATCGACCAACAACATATGTAATTTTTCAAAAATATTTTTTTACAATAGCAATTAAAATGACCGTCTTGACAAGAAATTCATCCTCACAAAATATGGTGCAAACAATAAATTCAAAAATAGTAATGCTTTTTTGAAAAAATGCAGATATCGCCAGTTTTGTATGGGGAAAAATATATTTTTGAATTTTTTTGATGTTAGCAATTAAAATGATCATCTTAATGAGAAATTTGTCCTCACAAAATATGGTGTAAGAAAAAAACAAATTCCCATACTCAATGCTAATGGCTTTGGTAGCATTTTTTCATGCTACTGGCTGGTAGTATTTTTTCATGCTACTAGCTGGTACCATAGATATACGTTACCAACCGATAGTATTTTTTCATGCTACTAGTTGGTAACATAGATATACACTACTAGCCGATAGCATATTGTATGCTACTAAATGATAGCATTTTTAATGCTACATGCCTATAGCATATTTTATGCTACCAGCCAGTAGAATATTTTTGTTACCCACTGGTAGCATTTTTTTATGCTACTAACCGGTAGCATTTTTTTATGCTATCGATTAGTAATATACAAAAATTCTACCAGTCGATAACATAAAATATGCTATAGACCGGTAGCATAAGTATGCTCGGATGGTAGCATATTTTATGTTACCTGCTAGTAAGATATAGTTATGTTATCTTGTTTTCAACTGCTTTATGCCATTTTACATTATATATAACTTTAACATAATAACATATTAACTATTAAAATACCTTTAATGTTGGAGGGTTGCATATGCAGTCAATCTTGATCGTCAATGCCCATATGATTGCGAGCACGGGTAAAAGAATTGTAAAGAAAATTTGATGTGTACTTGATATATGAAATTATAAATTTGTAATCACTATATATATGAAGGTGAATTTTACAAATTTCAATTTCATGCTAATGGATATTGATGTAAATGTAAATTTAGGTGACTGGTCCTAATTTCTATCCTAAAAATTCGCCAAATACAAATTTTAAAAACCATAATATTCGTGAATGAACCAATGTTTTCCACTAAAATTTACCCCTTCACCATTGTCTACTTGAATGACATTTTCATCTACAACATGAATTGGGAAAATTTCCTAGAGCCACAATGAAGTCAAATTTCATGCGTACATATAATATTATAGCAAGTAGGATCAAATAGAATGTGTTCCCAATAAGAGTCATTCATGAAGAATGTACATGTGAAAGAAGGATGTGCTAATGGTGGTTTCTCATGAGAAGATGAAGTAGTTGGAACGTTGTCCAATGTTTGGACAGGCCCCCGATAAAGTACCATAGAATTTGTAAGAAGCAGGGGGCGATGATGTGGATGGGACAATGTCCAACATGCAAATAATACCTTCAATCGGTGGCAAGTGAGTCGTAAAATCCATGGGTTGTGGGTCATTAGTAGTAACTGATGTTGGAGTAGGGAGTGTAGTAGTTGAATCACAATTGCAATATTTAAATGGTTCACAATCACTAGGGATAGTATATTCGACCCACTTGTATAGGCTTGCCCCTTTGTATTTTCGACTCTAATTTAAATTTTAATATATTAAATGAATCCTTTCATTTTCTAAGGTCAGCCTTATCATAATATCTCACCTATAGAAGGCTATATAAGAAAATCAATATCACTTTATTACTCACCTACCATTTTCATAAGCTCATATCGCAAATATCAAACTAAAAACACTCAGGGATCTCCTAAATATTCCTAAATTAGTTTAACATCATTTAGAAACGCTACTACAATAGGTATGAAGCACTTGGTCATGTTAAAGATTCTAGCTTCCTTCATTTCCAAGAATGCGAGTTCATAGAGCCATGTTTTAGCAAGAGAAAAGTCACTCCAAGTTTTGTTAAAGGTTTTCAAGGGACCAAGGGTTTATTCTAGTAGTTAAACCACACCGCATCATACTACTACCATGCTAGGTATATTCTCTACTCTATTGTTAGCACCTATCTTTTTGTCAAGAGACATAAGGGAAATCATAAAGGGTTGTATTATATCACACTCACACTTGCACATGCACATAGGAGAATTACATGAGGCTTGATCTTTCTAAAGGGCATATAGTATAACACTTGCACTTTGGTTTGACAGGTTTTACCACAAATGGTAGTATAGCTTTACTACACACCGATTTCTATTTAATGAAATTTATTGTAGGTATCTAGTGTTTCCACTTTATTATTGGTCATTATAGGTTGTGCAAACAAGAACAATATATATTGAAGCATTCATAGGAAAGTAAAGCACACAAAATGTTAGGAAATTAGCGTTTACATTTGGGAATTTCTATTTACGTTAGTTAGAGAGTTGTTATTAGACAAATCATATTGGATTTACGTATGAAAATGGTGGTTAAAACCACTCACAAATATAGGGGTGAGTTGTTATGGGAGGTTTCCTATTTTATAGGGAACACTCCTCTATTTTTTGTATGTATTCATTTGATTAAATAATATATCAGTATTATTATTTGGTGTGGAAATATGGTTATGCCATTTTATTTGGTATAGCGATCTTTATTCTCTGTCTGTGATGTTTTTTTGAGTGTAGTCAAGGGAGAAGTGTTGTACTTGCATGGTTGCTCCTGTGTATGCATCTTTTTATGAAAGGAGTTTAGAATATCTTGATATATTTATTTCAATATTTGTATGTTACTCTCTGCAATGCGTAGGATCTCATATTTTGTACAGAGTATATAGCACATATTTCATCTCTGTCAAATTTGTTTTCTTGTCTCAATATTCTTCACCATCAGTGCATTCTGATCCTGTGCGTTTTGCCTTGCCTAAGCCGCCCCTGCATATTCAACATTATTTTTTTTCCATGTCTTCATTGTGCAAAGAACAGTGTTTTCCAATGTCATCCTCCATTTCTTAGTGAGTTCCGACATTATCTATATTTTTTCTTAGTCTATACGCTTCCTAAATTTCTGTGCAATCATATCTCTGCAGTCAAAAAGGAGGATTTGGCTATGTTTAATTCTTGCAGCTGTCACAAAGGAATGAAAGCGCTTTCGAGTTGGGTGCATTTTTGTAAAAATACAAAGACAATAAAATTAGTGGGTGGGTTTCTATTTCTAGAACGCTAAATTGGACAACAATATTTTCTAATCGAATTTGGATCAAGTGTATTGTTATTGTCTTATATGTAATGTGTTCCACACTCCCATATGCAGTGTTATCCACAATATTTAAACCTTGGTCATATATTTATTAATATTGATAGTTATTTCCTACATATCATTCCTGCTTCAATCCATTTTCCACACATATAGCCAAAGGTTTTGTTTTTAATTTGAAGTCTTCCATTGAAAACTTGGTTTATTTATCCCGGTCAAAGTGATAAATGGGTCCATAAGTTTAAGATAGTGGTTGTTATCATATTAGTCGAATTTGTTTTGTCTAATGTCCTTTGGTCACTAAATGCAAATGTCCTTATTTAGTGTCATTATAAGAAATGGGTTGATTGTATTTTAAAATGTCAAAGTGTTTTTAGCATCAATTGTGTATGTCAATAAAGTCAAAATTGTCAAATTCAAAGTGTCAAAAATTTGTAAAAAGTAAAAAAATAACCTTACGGATGCATTTTCGGTAATTATCCGACGTCTAAAAAAAAGTGTTTCACATTGCGGGAGGGAAGAAAATAATAAGCTTAATGTGGAGAAAAATATGCTTCATGTTCACATCCTATTGAGTTAGCAACACATACACTAGAGGATGGACGCAATGGAGGATGGAGGGCGATCTTCACCTCTTGTCAATCACCAACAACGGGGCCACATTTTGGTATGGTGGCATCTCTTTTTCAGTTGTGTGGTGTGTGTAAAATAAAATGGTGTGTGGTTTCCTTCCCTTATGATTGAAACAAGGAGAATGTGCATTGTGGATGCTGAGAATAGTTGTATAGAGGGCAACTGAACTAGAGTGATCCTCTGATTGTTGAGATTCTTTGACTATCAGACTTCTTCATTGATCATTTGGTGAAAGATCATTCACTAGAAGTGAAAGCAAAAACTGTGAGTTTGCGTATGTAGGTGTATTGGTGGAAGTGTGATCATCCGGTAAGGGATTCACTGTGGTAAAGCAGATACATCATGTGCAACAAGATCCAAGCCAACAATATGCAGACCTAAAAGTATGTGGAGGCATATGATTATGTTTCCATTTTTTTAGATGTGCTTCTTCCCATGTAAACATTAAGGGGGGAATGTTAGGAAATTAGCGTTTACATTGCGGAATTATTATCCACATTAGTTATAGAGTTGTTATTTTACAACTCATATTAGATTTACATATGAAAGTGGTGGTTTATACCACTCACAAATATAGGGGTGAGTTGTTATGGGAGGTTTCCTATTTTATAAGAAACACTCCTCTATTTATTTGTATGTATTTGTTTAATTAAATAATACATCAAGATTATTATTTGGTGTGCACATCTAGTTCTTCCATTTTTAAAAAAAGGTATGGAAGTTGACTTTAAAAGGGTGTAAGACCATAAAATACCATTCAATAACATAAAAATTAAGACAAGTCCGTATAAAAATTGTAAGGTCCCGCACTAGTTTATTTTCCTATGCTAGTCTTGAAAACGAAACATCTTCATCCCTAGTGAATATGTTTTTCTTGTCTTCACATCTAGAGCTCTTATGTTCTATCATGTATAGCTAATTCTTCATTCCCTCTTGTGCATTTGGGCTATAGTTTATTATTTTTCCAATTATTAATCCATTCTTTTGATAATTCATGGTTAATCATTAATTAAATAATTTAGAATAACCTCCAATAATGAATTCTTACACATATATATTGTTGTGCAAATCATATTCATATATATTTTTAGGGTGAAAACATGTACCACATAAATATATAATGGAGGAATAATATATAGTTCCTCACATTTTCTCACTTCATTATCCTCTTCATTATCCTCTCAATCATCAAAATTCTATTGTAAATTTACTTCAAAAGCATTTTCATTTATCTTCTTCAAAATTTTGCATGGAAAAAATATTATTATACTTTAAATTGTTGTACATTATATAGTTCCCTCCATGTTCTAAATCATTTTGTAAGGAACATCATTCGTGTCTTGTTGTTTAAGTCCTTTTTATAACCATGCCAAAAAAAACCATGGTAGGGGCAATAACCTAGATTTACATTTATGTTTTCTTCTCTGACTGAGATTATCCTTCACTCGTGGGAGTATATAATAATTAAGTTTGTTAGTTCTTTGTTAGGAACCATTTTTGGGCATGTGTTTGGAAATGGGGACCAAAAAGTAGCCAACATTTTTATTTTGGTCCATTTTCCTCGTAACATGTTTGTGTTATAATGAAAACATGTTATAACACGCTTTTGTTATGGATTAGTAATTCCTAATCATATCGTGCTTTTGTTTTATCTGTCATAAGAAATTAAAAATGTTCAGCTGAGACTAAACTTTTCTATTTTTTGACCAAAATGTTACCAAACGAGAAACACAAGTAAGAAATAATGCAGGTGGATTTTTGTGAGCTCAAATCTTTGCATACGATGAATTGATGATGAAAAAGAGTCCAAAAAGGTAAGTTTAACCAATTTAGGGTAGTTTTAGTGACTAAAATTGTTTTTCCTTGGATTTTCCTAATTCATTTATTTTTTTAAATCAACAAATCTAAAACATTCATATAAAAACCCTTCTTTACCTAGAAAGTGGGTGAATAAAACCTCGCTTAAACACCTCCTTAAATTCCTAAACATCTTCCTAATACTCAAGAAAATATTTTAGGGGAGAATCAAAATAACAAAGCTCAAATTTAAGGTTTAATAGAAATCCCAATGCCATGAGTACCCATCGCCAAATGCTTGTGTTCTCATTAGACTCATCAATATCTAATATTGATAATGAGAAGGGTCAAATAAACACCTGAGAGGATAAAAAACTAATTGTCACAATTTTTATGTAGACAAATTTTCTTACGATGTGGTGAAGAAAATAAATCACCAAAGACAAGTTGTGTGCTTTGTTTACTAACCCCAAAACCAATGCACCCTTACAATTGAGTTGTATAATATTACTAATGCATTGGTGAAACCATGAGGAGATCAATTTAATTTTGGGATAGATGGTGGATGGTGTGTGACTATTTGCCTTGCAAAAATTTTGAGGTACCTCAATCTTTCTTGAGGAGACTCTATTGTGAGTTCATCCTCAACAAAATACCAAAGTATTCTTATAGTTAAGACTTACGGGGTAGAGGAAAATGTTTTGCACAACATATCTTAGAGGTACAATGTTTTTATAACCGACCAGTGAGATCCCTTTCTCACCCATCTATTCAGCATGTTTTAGTCCCTTAATTTGTGAAGGATAATGTGGAGGTTAAGAAACTCCAATC
Organism: Taxus wallichiana var. yunnanensis; assembly: GCA_018340775.1. Lineage (NCBI taxonomy): Eukaryota > Viridiplantae > Streptophyta > Pinopsida > Cupressales > Taxaceae > Taxus > Taxus wallichiana. The sequence continues at coordinate 55,374,432 of CM031241.1, forward strand.
TATTAGTTCTTTGAATCATTATTTGGTTCAAGATAATGGGCATCTAGGATGATGAGGGTGGGACTTCAAGGTATCAAACATCATATCACATAGTTTTTCATGCTTACGGGTCTCTAGGAACCTATGAGGTTGATGAAGATGCTTCACAACCTAGTTTAAATGCTCCATAGGATGAGAAGGGTGCTCAATCAAATGTGACACATTTTGATTCTCGTATTGAAAATGTCATCATCACGTATGTTCTACTAGAGTCAATATTTGGTATTGAACACATGTAATTTCACTTTGAGTTAGATGTAATTTATTATACACACACACACACACACACATTCCATATTAAATTTTATAATTAACAATATTAATTCATTATGAATGAAAATTAATGAGTAATGTGTATTTGTTATAAAATTTTAAGGTCAAACAACACATCTTGTATCACATGTCACTTCCTCACATTTTTTTGGGTGCGATAACCCCTTTAGTAAATATTTTACGTGTTAATTTGTTTTTCATATAGTGATGTTGATCTTAAAATCATAATTTGATGTTGAACATGTGATCATTGGAATGGACCTTCCACATATAGGGATGATGGTATAAGGCACAAGTCGAGGAATTAACTAATGTGAGTTTTAGTATTTTTAATCATCATTTATGTAGATAATGAACTATGTTTAATGTATGTAGATAATGTCATGTAACTTGTATGTGCATGAGTTTCATTATTTTGGTTACATAACATTGTTCTTATTTTTAGTTGATGACATCATTAGAGTCTCCTTCCGATATTCGACAATCACTGATACTAGAGTTTGTATGCGAATATCATATAGTTTACCTCTTACAAAGGTATGAACTAGTAGTGTAAATTCCATTAAGAACTTCTTATATTAAATAACATTATTTAGTGTAAATAAAAATCATTCATGCATACTCTAATCTACTTCTTGATGGTTTCCACATGAGGAGGTGATAGCTCCATTTTTGTACCTTCCCTTAAGTTTGGTGTGCTTGAGGTTGATGTTGAGAGGCATAAGATTATTTGAAGGGATTATGAGATTGTGGTAAGTATTTATTTGTAACTAATGTCATTTTATATGTCATTTTTGTATATTAATGTGTATATTGTTTATTTATATTAATAGGTGGAGCTATAATCATCCTTTGAGCATAGGAGGTATAATCGGTAGAAGGGACATCCCACTTATGAGATTGGTTATTCATCTTCTCGATAGGCCAAGAGAACCAAATTGTTTGATGATACCCCATAGTTTTATGTATAAAATTTTTTTGTATGCCTTTGTGGCATGTAGGCGTATATTTTTAGTTTGCTGATGTATATCATTGTATGCATATAAGGATTTGTTTAGAAATTAATTTTGTTTAAATTTTTATGTCATCATGGATTTCAGAAATCAATATTATATTCAAGACAAAAAATTATGCTTTCAAACTTGTATAGTGGATTGCACTCTTTATATGTAGAAGTAGAATAATAAGATTTTGTATGTATGTTATGCTAACATGTATTACTAATTTTAAATTTTGATTATATTTAAATGTAGGTATTAAAATATAGAGGCACAATTATTTTCTCAAAATTGCATTGAAATATGATAATTATAGATTAAAATTTGAATTGAATACATTTTTTTTTTGTTACAGTTCGAGGTCGAGGGAATCAACCACAACCAAACCCTATTATTCCTGTCATCCCTCCCAACCCTCCCACAATTGCTCAACATCCCCCGGTAGTCAAGAAGATTTAGCAACCCACATAGTTGAAAACAAAATTGAAATTGAGGATTTAATCAAAAGAATGAGGGATTCACAATCTACAAACCCCCACCGCGCCTCTCTTGCAAACACATTGGAGGCATTACTTGCTCAAGTTGATGTGGCAAAACGGGGCAAAATTGATCATTGGACAACTTACAGAGAGGGTTGTAGGGTTTATTATTCCAACAAATTGTCATATGTGGATGTAAAGAAAAAATAAATTACAAAAGACCTCATATGTGCCTTATTCACGGACCCCGCACTAATTTTCTTTGTTTCCGTTGTCATGTAAATGGTTTCCCATCCATTGGTGCAATAATAATTTGATTAAAAATAATTTTTGGGACCGATGGTGGATGGTGTTTGATTTTCCACCTTGTAATAACAACGAGGTGCCACTATACTTTCTGAGGAAACTCTATTGCGAGTTTATCCTCAACGAGATCCCAAATTATTTTGATTTCCGAGATTTCCAGGGCCGAGGAAAAGGATCTGCACAAGATCGACCAGGTGCACAACGTGCACCTATTCAACAGGGTAGAGTCCCCACACAGAAGCCCCCTCACCTTGAGATTGTCCCTCAAGTAAGTGAAGGAGACAAGTAGAGATTGATACACTCCACGCACTTCAGGGGCTATCTCGACCCTTGTTCGACATACGAGGGAGATTTCTTGAGCCAGATGCTCATGGAGGTACACATAGAGTATTCCCTCAGGGAGTACTAGCATGAGGCCACATCTTTTCTCGTCATGTGGTAGCATATGTTTGGGGCCCGAGGAGGACGATACTTTCATGCGTACTAATTTTGGTGGAGTTGGTGCTAGGGGTGCACACGATAATGTCACTATGTCAGATGCCTTTTTGAGTGAGACATTTGGATTACAATCATCAACGGCATCACCTTCACAAGTATTTGTTATGTTTTATTATGTGTGTTACAAAAAGTTTGGAGTACTTGATTTACTTATATATGTTAAATTTTTGAAATAATTGTATTTGTACATGTACATGCATTGATATTACAATGCACGCGGGAGGCACATCTTCATCCCGACCACAGGCGGCGAGCACCATGCATACACATACATTCACAGAGGTAATTTAGAATGTTAATTGTGTAAAATTTTCACATACATATATATATATATATATATATATATATATATATATATATATATATATATATATATATATATATAAGTATATTAATAAATATATGTATGTTATGTATGTTCTTGTATGTCCATCTAACTCACATGATACATGTTTGATAAAGATGTTGACTTCACTAGACACCCCACCATCTCTGCGACAAGTAGAGAAAGGTGTTGCTGCTGTGATTTCATCTGCGCAACAACTCACTAAGGTATTCAAACAACATGTAAATTTTGTTAAATTTCTCATGTAATTCATATTATGTTAAATTACATGTTAGTAATGTCTTTCATTGTAGAATTATTAAATTATGTTAATAATGTCCTTCATTGTGTATATGCAGGAGTTACTCGACAGTAAAGCCCTGTTCATTTGATTCACAGGTGTGGCGGGGTAAAAACAATAGTTCTATATTGATAAAATTAGTTAAAATATTGTCATTACACATACATGTACTTAGTTCTATTTTCACTAATTCTGATGTTAGATTTTCTGATCTTATGTGTATGTAGGGAACTTCAACCCCCTCCATTTTGACTTCGAGGGCATGGACTCCTCCATCTCATCATCTTCGTACCCTTTCATACTCCAGAGCTCCCGATGACTCATCTGAGCGTGAGATGCAAATTCGGCATGATCGACAACTTGCGGTAAGTTTTTGTGTATTTATGTAAATACTTTCATTCTAAGCATGGTCTTAAATACATGTTGAAAACATATATAAATTAAGTTTTGACAAAAAAATTGTTTGCATTTACAGGCTCATCTACAGGTGAGTATTCAGTCGGAAGAGGACTCATAGCATGGGCTCGATGATCCAAAGTCATCTCATAGATCTCCATCTTCATCTAAGGGAGGGCCTTCTTCGAGCAAGGCCAAGAGAGGGATATATTTTGATGATTAGGAAATATATATGTCTTACATGACATTTTTTTGTATGCCTATGTGCATGGCATTGTATGTACACCTATATGGCATTTGAACTTGATGGTATATGACCTATTTGGGCATTTTTATATTTATTATGCACATTAAAATACTATTTGGAACTTGATATTTTTGTATGAGACCTTACATTTCTGAGATTATTTTTGCATGAAACTAATATGATGTGCACTTGACAATATTTAAGACATTATGGATTATTTTTTCATTTATTGGTGATGTACATGTACTAGCATTTTCAATGTATAATATGCATCAAACTTTGGAAATCAATATTTATATAATGTATGTATATAAAGAGTTACCTAATCTGAGTAATTATTCATTCAATTTATCAATGTGTATATGTGTATTTACCTTACTTGCACTTCTTCTTCTTGCTCATGGTCTCTTTGTACTAGTTCCTATCTTATCATGCACTTACTACATTCTTCTATGCTTCTTAGTCTTCTCCCCTGTTAAAACACCCGAGAGTCATCACAATTTGATGCCTTTCATCTATTGATATTTTGAGAATGTCTCTCCATATACATTACTCCAATGCTTGAGAATGTCTCCAGATGCAATGACATTCTGATTCGAACACTCAATGATTCTTGATTGTCTAATCCTATCCAATTCATGTTATTACCTCTAAATCTGTATGTATTTCAAGTTGTTTGGAAATCACATCACACCCTTCACTATGCTTGATGACTACCCCTATCCTTTTGAAGGCACTTTTGAAAGCATCCATGGGTTTATCATAGCATAAATTATCAATGAATGGAAGGTCACTAAGTCATAGGCTAGCTGACTCCCATTCAAAACTAAACAAGAAATATTTACTAGGTGATTGATAACTCCGTGTGTTCTTAGACATTCCCCTATCAAATTCATTCTTAAGCCAATCTAGTCATTTAGGGCTCTTAAGGGCCTACGCCCGATGAGGTAGTCAAAAGCACGGGGAGCATAGGGAACTAAAAAAAGCCTCCCCTAGCATTCACCAGGCCATCTGGACGTGTTGGCATAGTTGGTTTGGCGCCAAGAGCTTCCATTTGCAAAGTATTGCGTACATCGACCTTACACTACTTGACTTAATCTGCAATATTTTTCATGTGTTTGCAAAACAATAGGACAACGAGAGAACCAAATGGAGATGGATAAAACCATGATAGGATTTTTGTAGAGGGCCCCGACATGGAGGTTTAGGATCTGACGAGATCTCTAGGTGCCATGAAGTCTGAGAAATCACCCGTCGAAGATATAACATGTTTTGGTCTCAGGGCTCTTAAGGGCCTACGCCTGAATGAGGTAGTCCGAAAGCACGGGAGTGTAGGGAACCAAAAAAATCCTCCCTAGTGTTCACCTAGCCACCCCAACATGTTGGTGTAGTTGGTTTGGTGCCAAGAGCTTCCATTTGCAAAGTATTGCATCTGCAACCTTATACTGACTTAGACTGCACTATTTCACACATTGTTTACAAAAACAATAGGACAACGAGAGAACCAAATGGAGATGGATAAAACCATGATAGGATTTTGTAGAGGGCCCCGACATGGAGGTTTAGGATCTGACGAGACGTCTCTAGGTGCCACGAGTCCGAGAAATCACCCGTCAAGATATAACGTGTTTTGGTCTCAGGGCTCTTAAGGGCCTACGCCCAGACGAGGTAGTCCAAAAAACACGGGGCATAGGAACCAAAAAAAAAATCCTCCTAGCATTCACTAGCCACCCCCACATGTGTTGGCATAGTTGGTTCGGTGCCAAGAGCTTTTTTGCAAAGTATTATTGCATCTAGACAACCTTATACTTGACTTTCAATTACACTATTTTATTTCATGCATTTGCAAACAATAGACAACAGAGAGAACCAAATGGAGATGGATAAAACCATGATAGGATTTCATAGAGGGCCCCACATGGAGGTTTAGGATCTAACGAGACATCTCTAGGTGCCATGGAGTCCGAGAAATCACCCGTCAAAGATATAACGTGTTTTGGTCTCAGGGCTCTTAAGAGACTACGCCCGAACGAGGTAGCCCAAAAGCACGGGGAGCATAGGGAACCAAAAAAAATCCTCCACTAGCATTCACTAGGCCATCCAATGATGTGTTGGCATAGATGGTTTGGTCCCACGAGCTACCGTTTGCAAAATATAGCATCCGCACCTTCCTTACCTCACTTAGACTACACTATTTCACACATTTTGTAAACAATAGGACAACGAGAGAACCAAATGGAGATGGATAAAACCATGATAGGATTTCATATAGGGCCCCGACATGGAGGTTTAGGATCTAACGAGATGTCTCTAGGTGCCACGAGTCCGAGAAATCACCCATCGAAGATATAACGTGTTTTGGTCTCAGGGCTCTTAAGGGCCTACGCCCGAAACGAGGTAGTCCAAAAGCATGGGGAGCATAGGGAACCAAAAAAATCCTCCCCTAGCATTTACTTGGCCACCCCATGTGTTGGCATAGTTGGTTCGGTGCCAAGAGCTTCCGTTTGCAAAGTATTGCATCGATAACCTTACACTTACTTAGGATTACAGATTTTCACGTGTTTACAAACAATAGACAATAAGAGAACCGAATGGAGATGGATAAAACCATGATAGGATTTTTTAGAGGGCCCGACATGGAGGTTTAGGATCTAATGAGACATCTCTAGGTGCCACGGAGTCCGAGAAATCACCCGTCGAAGATATAGCGTGTTTTGGTCTTAGGGCTCTTAAGAGACTACGCCCGGACGAGGTAGCCCAAAAGCACGGGAGCATAGGGAACCAAAAAAAAGCCTCCACTAGCATGTTCACCTAGCCATCCCTAACATGTTTGGCGTAGATGGTTTTTCCCACGAGCTACCATTTGCAAAATATAGCATCCTGGAAAAAACCTTTACACTTGACTTTAACTACACTATTTCAAATGTTTACAAACAATAGACAACAGAGAACCAATGGAGATGGATAAAACCATGAAAGGATTTCATAGAGGGACCTAACATGGAGGTTTTGGATCTAATGAGACATGTCTCTAGGTGCCACGGAGTCCGAGAAATCACTCATCAAAGATATAAGAGTTTTAGACTTAAACTCTTATAAGGGACTACACCTTACGACTGACGTGATTTCTCGGACTCCATGGCACCTAGAGACATCTCATCAGATCCAAAACCTCCATGTCGGGGCCCTCTATGAAATCCTATCATGGTTTTATCCATCTCCATTTGGTTCTATCGTTGTCCTATTGTTTGCAAACACACAAAATACTACAGTCTGAGTCAGTGTAAGGTTGTCCATTTCCAATCACTTGAATAATATAGGTGGTTCATACAATATGGTGAAATGATAATAAGGTGGTATAGGTGGTGAAATGAGAATTTATGTTTGTTGTTCCTTTCTAATATTTAATTTCTCTTAGCTTCACTTGGCTTCAAGAATAATAAATTCTCTACTGACAGTGCCAACCACGTGAAGGTGGAAGCTTTTTTGGCACCACTAACCTACATAAACATGTTAGTAAGCAATTAAATAGAATTTTAAATCATACAAAATTTAAACAAAATCATTTAAGTAAATATTCAAATTAAATTCATGAAGAACATACCTTTGCAAATTCAATCCAATGAACCGCAAGGATCAACTCTACTCTTGACAGTAGCAAGAATTGCTTCATGATCTGATTCATGAACCTTCCACATATTCTTGTTTAATGGCCGACCTTGATATTTGATCAATTTAATATTTGTTGCAAGGACCAAATGTGAATAGTGAAGTATCTTTCGATGTACTTCATAGTCTTCAAACAACCAAATGTTTGATTTTTTGATAGGATATCGTCGAAGCCAAGTTCCAGTGACTACCACTGACCCAATGGGATACTCAAGGTCTTCACCATCAATGACTGTGGAAGTCAATTTTTTCCCCTCTACACAACGAGACAAGAAGTAGTCTATGTTCCCTCTTCGTTAAATTCCATCACAATAACTACAAAAATGTGCCCTACATCACAAAGTAAAACTGTTCAGTCAAATTTAAAATACATTAAGAGTTGACCATTTAATAATTTATAAATCTAAAACATGGCATGTACATATATGTATGTACCTTGTTGCACTAAATCAGAGACTTGGTCAAAGTCAGGTGATGTTGTCATTTGATCTGAAGACCCTGCAAGTTGTAATGCTCATGGAACTTGATGTGTGTCGAGTGGAATTAGAGGTCTACAAGTCCATTCATCCACCCACTATTGTGACTCACATTCATTCCATGCAAAATCAATGCATGATATACAAAAACATGCCATGCACCTAGTATAAATAGTCCAAGCATTTGCATCTGAACTACGGAATGAGTGCATATCACTTGATCCTACAACTATCATACAATCTTCAAAGTTTTCCAGATGTTGTTCCTCTATCAACCAAAAATATCTACGAACCATTGATCTCTCTTGAGATTCATGGCCCATATTCTTGACACACCAATCAACAATGTTTTTGCATCTATAAATTTAGCACCATCCTTGAACTTTAACTCTTCTCTTACAAGTGCTCTTTTCACACATGCTCCTGCACCATCATGCTCTCCTTTTCCATGCCCTACCTCAGTAAAACTCTAGATATGTTGTACATTTGTTTCTTTGTGCATCCTTGTTTAGCCAATAAAACATCCGTGCATTCTTGAATTGTGATGTGCAATTGTCCACCAAATGTAATGTTGATCGAAAACTAATGTTCCTCTCATTCAAGTTCACATAAAACACCTGAAACACCCTTGTACATATTCTATAGAATGTGTCCGATCATCACTGATGTAGAAATGATACTCTCTTAATATTTTTTTATTTTTCTCAATTCTTTCTGAGAGTGCATGAATGTTATATGCACGAAAATAACAACTTGCACTTTGAGTTATAATATTGAGACTGAACCTCCATTTGTGGCTAATGTGTAATTCTCTATGAAGTCAACTACTAAAACAATAGTACCAAGTGGGAATGTGTCCTTTCTTAACTTGAATTGTTCATCCAACCATCGAGCTCTATGTGTGTGCCTTGCATACTCATAAAAATTTCTCTCTGAATTTGACCATATATTCTGATACAAGTAATTGTTTTGTAACAAGCTCACACCTCTTAGATTCTTTTCCATCTTTTAATTGATATGCCATTGATTTATATTTGGTGAAACCAACCAATTATTTTCCTATTGAATCTATACTCTCCTCATGGATACAACTTTTCAGATTTGGCAAGCCACCACATACATTGCACGTTCCATCCAAACATGCTTTGTTATAAAAAAATTGTCTAGTTGATTTTTCACAAAATATTGTCGAAATAAATTCCCTTGAAGATTTTGGTGGGACATTTAATCCACACTCCTGCAACATGATGTCAGTATGCAAAACACGACGTATTTGACAAAAAAACATCATAATGCATTGAAAATTCAACATGATGCCTGCAACAACAAGTGGTACATGAGTGATTGATTTTCACATAAAAGGGTTTGCTCATTTCAAAGAATCTTTGGCTAATGTTAATTTGTGGATTTTCATTCTTAAACTTAGAGAACAATTGTGTTTGAGTCATATCTAAGAAATGTTTTGCACACGATTCACGATTACGAGAACCTATTCTTCTTTTTACTATATCTCTTCTATTCGGTGACACCCTTGTGTTCTCATTCCAAAATTTTACAATTAATTCTTTTAGAATATCAGATGTATTCTTGTCTTTTCATGGAAGTCTGCTAGAGAAAGCCCAATAGTCAGTGTTATTGATTGACTCAAGACGTTTACGTCTCTCTATTGCTTTCATTAGTGTTTTTCTGTTTAGCTTCAAAGCACTACTTGTTTTTCTAATCAAGCATTTATTAACTATTTTATCACTTACTATACAATTAGTAAGTGCACGCATGTAGCATTACTATCTTTGGTGCGTCTTTTGCCACCTACAATTTGGTATGCTTTATGTATGTTTTCAACAATTGACATTTTGATCAACAACATTAGATGTTCTTAACCCCAAGGTCTTCATTATAGGTCTCATCTTAATTAATTTCATCAATGTAACAAATAATTGACATCTTTGTGTGTCATTTAAATTCTCAAAGTAATTATCCCAAATTCCACTAGCTTTTCTTCTCGCATTTCTTTCAGACATTTTGTTAGGCATTGGTTTTATAATGTTTTCATCAATTTCAATTAAGTGAATTGGTTTTCTTTGCAAAAATGGAAGGAGGTGTTCTTAGAGGTGAAGATTCGTTTACAAGGTTACTTTCTTCATTCAATGTTTTCATACAAATTTCGGGGTTAACATTTGGATTCTCAGGTAAGGGTTCAACAATTGGATTCATATCAATTTCTTCATCCATACCAACATTATCATTCAATTCAATATCATTATTCATTGCAAAATCATTATTCTCTACATTTTCATTATGTATTTCATCCCCATATTCTAATACATTAGCTACATTTGATATAGCAGATGTACCTTTCCCTGCACGAAGTTTTTGCATTCTCTTCAATTTCTTTATTCTCATCTCTTCCAATTGCTCCGGTGTCTTGTTCTTGACTTTCCTCTTGTCCTTAGCTCAACTTTTATCACCCATGATTAGAAAAAATCAACTAGTGGGGTAGGGGACAAAATGAACTACTAAAAAATCATGCAAGAATGTACAAAAATTGTAGACCAAACAAAATGTATGCAGAATTCCCGTGAAAGAGATGAAAGGGACGTTGGGGGCCACAATATATAAACAAAGAATAACGTGTACGCATATGCGTTATGATTTTTTACCTTTTCAACACATGCCTCAAGGCTTGGGATCCGGTTTGATCCCCAAGCCTGAGGCATGGACCTGCACAAACACAACAAACCGTGTGTTTTTGCAGAAAAACACAAAAATCCAACTTCCGTCATGATAAATCAACATCAAATGATCGATTTGTTTAAAAAAATTATACCACGACGTAAAGCAGAGTTTCTTCTTTGTATAAATATTATTTTTCAATTTTTCTAACAAATATAAGGTTTCCATATTATTTATTTTCTTAACTATGCCTTTTTATAGCTATTTTTTGAAGTTTAAACATGTCTATCTTTTTTCGTGTATCTTTTTTTTGACTCATCAAAATTGAATAAAAAAATTTTTTAGGCACAAACTAGGCATAATTCTATACATATTAAAAAAAAAAATTTAATTTTTGATATTTTTTGAGGTAGTTAGGGGGGCATAGTCGAGCTCCATTATTTTTCAAAACATAAAATTTATGTACTAGAAAAATCATAAATAAAAAAATATTTGCTAAAAAAATCTAAAATAAATTCTAACACAAACTAGATGCTCCTAGCTATCTTTCTACCAAAGGGTTTTCAAAAATACTAAATGGTGCTCAAAAATGGTGGGGGCACGAAAGTCACTCTATTATGTTTTTTAACAAAAATAAGAGCACATGTTGGTATTTTAGTTGTTTGACCCACTTAAACTTATCCGTTTTCAATAAAATTTAGTAGCTTAGAAACTAGACTCAAATTCTACGATTCATATTTCTACAACATCTTCCAATTTTGAGTGTAACTATTTTGGAAAAACTCACTTAAGTACAAGTTGAAGTTTTTTATTTTTCCATTAAAAAATGCGTCCACTTAAGACATAATTTTAGGTCATTAGTGTCAAAATTTGAGCAAGATATCCATATATAAACATAGCATACTTACTACATTATGGGTGGACATCTTACTATCAAGGGCATCTACATACTAAGGAAAGGGACTACATTTGGGAATCTACTACATCTGCATCACACAAACATAGGGGAAATGTTTGTATTCATTATATTCCATCCACCATGTGCATATTTACATCTAGCTATTGCCCCTAATTTTACATTGTTGGAGCTAGGGCATCCTAGGAAAATATTGCACACACAAGCACACAAAACTACATTGGGTCTGGAATGTAGTGCAATGCTTATTCATAAGTCCACCATTGTGTAGCTAAGGTCAGTCCAACCCCTTCATTTGCATATTTATTTTTTAGAATTTATGTTTTGTATGGGGTTTTATAGGTAGATCTTCATATCATATTATTGGTGACACAAGCAAAAGTATAGCGACAACTACGCGACAAGAACAAAGATATTGTGAAGACCTAAAAACACTATCGAATTCAGATCTTGATATTTTCTACAAACTACAATGCCTAGATCACATACCAGGGCACCCCAGTATCCTTCCAGGCACCCCAGTTCAGTTAAATCCTCAATCTCTACCAGTGCCGAAGTTGTCTAGTCACACTTTTCCCAGTATGCACATTTCTTGTCTCATTCCAACACACATCAAGGTAAGTCAATTTTAGGTTAGTATCATATCCCTTCCATTTCTAGTATTTCATTTCATTTAAACATCAAAATTAAATATTTAACCTCAACACTTTAGTTACATCAATTATTGTATTTTTGTGTCTAATTAGATTAACTATAAAATAGCATTTTAAATTCCAATTTTAGTTAATCATTTTGGTGAACCCGTCTTCGAATAGATTTCCCTATGATCCACTCTATCTCCTCCAATCATGTCTCACATTAGTGTTAATCCTATTTATGATGAGGCTTCCATAGCTGAACTCAAATCTTTATATAGTACCCCAATGATTCTACTCGATCATACTCAACAAGAGCTATTGAATGGCCAACAACTTGTGCCAACTAGTCTTGACAATTCTCCTATAGGTATTTTCCTCATTGATGACCCTATTGCATTTACTCATTGTACACCATGTCATTCAGTTTCTTGTGGTCCTCCTTCTGATGTTTCACCAGATACTTTAGATGATTTTGTTCTTGATTACTTACTAGGCATTGATACTCAGTCACATGTGCATCATGAATCTCCTTCTACTCCACCTATTTCTATGGGTCCTTCTACATCTCCTACTACTCCTGATAGTAATTCTCCCACATCTCATTCTAGCTCATCTTCTCCTTCATATTACATTGATGATCATATTGATAGTCTTGTTAGCAATGATAGCATTATTCCTACTACCCCATCTAATATTAATGATTATCATGAGTCTCCTTATTTCTATACCACTGAGTGTGATTCTCCTACTCCATTGTTTTCTTCTCCTGAGGTTTCTTCTATTATCGTTCGCTGAGTCACCACCATTCATCGCTTCTTCTCCTTCTATTCCCACATCATCTATGGCATCTAATTCATTCACCTATAGAGGTTTCATCCCCGGTCCCATCACTTATTAGGGATTTTACCGATGCTAGTCATATTATTGCTATTATACTCCACCTTTGTCATCTCTTATAGCACCTTCGACACATACTACTAATGTGCCTTTAGCATCGGACTCTACTCTATCACCTTTTGACATCCCCATGATCACTCACAATGGAAAAATCCAACCACTTAATACATTTTTTCCATCTCCTACCATCCCTTCACAAGATATTCTCTCTCTAATGCATGTTGTAGGCCAGCTTCAATCTCAAGTTCATACTCTCACCTTAGAAAGTAGGGCCTATTATGCCTCTATCAAAACAAAATCTCCTTGCATGGTAATCTAGTTCCTAAGAAGATTCATAATTCCTCCCTTCCCTAAAATTTACCATGCCCAATTTCACATGTTTTGATGGTAAAAGTGACCCTCATGCTCATCTCTTACACTACCACATGCTTATGGCCTCTCATTCTAATGATCGACCACCACTTAAGACCTTCATTATAGTCTTGTTGATGAGGCACTCCAATAGTACACTCACCTACCTTTTGGGTCTATTAGTACTTTCTATGACATGGAGGACGCTTTCCTCCATTGTTTCATTATCAATAATGGCCCTAGAGTCACCTATGACCACATACCTACTTTACATTAGGGATCCTCTAAACCTATCCAGGATTATATTTTACGCTTTAATGCATGTATCCACTAGCTCATATTTCAACCTAGTGACTTAGAGAAAATAATTTTTTTTCATGGCCTCATTTCTCCACTTAAGGAATGTTACAATATGATACTTGTGAGTCATTCATCCTCTTATGCTACAAATTTATTGACCTAGAAAAATATCTTCTCTCCTCCCATATCATTATGTTTCACATGTTTCTTCAACCATTCCACCCTCTAGTCTTTCACCACCACCTCCAAGTAAACATCACAAGCAATATCTACCTTTTCCTAAAGTACAAAGCCAACAAACTCAACCTACTCCTCCACCTCAACACATGTCTCTCCGATCCAAAACAAGATACTACTTCCACCACTCCACCTTAAGTCATGTGAGCCTCTATATTTCTCACCTCATGCTCGACCTCATGATGTGTTGCGTATATTACTTAATGAGTGATTAATTTGACTTCCCTCAACAAAAATCATCCTCCACACCACTTACAACATCAACCAAACCAACATTATTGTAATTACCATCACATCATTGTCCATTAAGAAAATGATTTTTCACCTTTACGTGAGAGATTGCAACAACTAGTATATACATGTGTATCATATCTTTCTTCTCGTGAGTGGTCACTGTCTCCCTTACCATGTCCACATAGGCATACCCCACTTGATTCTTCTCCACTAGGCACTAAGTTCATTCATCACTCACCACCGTCACATGAACATCCACCGCTTCCACCATCACATTCATTAAATCTGCCACATCCATTGTTATCTATCGAGAGCGCACCCCATGGATTTCCATCAGCCTCACATACCCCATGGTTACTCCATATGACATTCAATTCAGTTCATACACTCATGTTACATCCATTCCACATGCTTCCACTACCACACATTGTCTTGGTCTTTGGTAGGTGATCATTATCACCTTACCCCCGATGATGCACTTGTTCTTATAGTTCTTACACAACTATTGAGGATTAGTTCTAAGAACCTTTCATCACGTGCTTCTTCATCTCATCTAGCACATTTAATCATTTCCCGATGATGCACTCTTGCTTACATAACTCATACTTGACTATTGAGGGGTCTTAATTATATGAGCCTCTTCATTCCACACATTGGGGGCATCACTAATCCTTCCCCTTTCATCACACTAACATATTATGACTACATTATTTTTCATACATTCATTACAATATCTTCATTTTACTATCATACATTTTCACCTATTCTACTAACATCATTCTATCAATTACGTGCTACACATTCCATTCAATAAACATTTCATCACTCACATTACATTTTATATTTATTCTCATACACACATTATCTACTATTACTAAAATTATAATGTGAATTTATATTCATCAAAACACACACAATATACATATTAGGATCATAACCATAGAATCATACAACATCTATTACATCGCAATGACAAAACATCCCAACATAGATTTATCATATATCAAAATAGGTGTCCATACATACATCACTAGTACAATCATCAATACAAAAGATATCTCATAGTTGGGGCATGACCCTCCCACATCATATACAATAGTCTAAATTATACATCATCATCACTATCACTCTCATGAACTATGAGATCCCTAGAACTAGATTCCTCTCCACTAATGTGACGTCGCTATTGCTCGCAGCCCCGATCTTGCTCAACCTTCCTCCAAAATAAGGTAATCTCTATTTCTTGCTCGATCGAAAACTAATGTCACAAATCTACGTACCATGAAAAACATGTCCTGAGCTAAGGGACCACCACCTTATTGCCTCTCGGGCTTGTTAAGCTCTTCACGTGCCTCGTCCCTCTCACCTAAAGCAACACAATACACGTCATTGTTGCTATGGCCATTGGCTCAAATAAATGGGTGTACTCCTCTACAATATCATCCATACACTTGTGTAGCACATCGTTTGGAACATTCCAATGTCAATGGATGTGTCCAACCAATACGCATCCCATAAAACATACACACCAACGCATTAGACACTATTCAACACAACATTAGAATACCATAACACACAAATATGCGCATATATACAAAAATACTTACGAATCAGTCATGACCATTTTTATAGGATCGGGGCATGTGCTTCCCCCTCTCCCCCTCCTCCATGTGGTAACTTTATTGGGCTTACAAATAATGGGTACAACAATACCCACCGATGTACTTGCCCACCATGCACGATACTCCTTTGTATACATCCCGTTATCTTCTCCATCAATCTCTACTATCACTGAATCTACCACATCTATCCCAAGTGGTACTAATGGCTACTCTGTTGGGGCCCTGGTCTAGCCCCGGCCCTCCTAGGTGATTTAATAGCTCACAACCATATATATGGCTCTGTGAGGCACATCCTGAGCCATACAAAACTTTTTTGATACTCTCTCTACCTGAAACAACTACGCCACACCTGGAAAGTGGTCCTCTAGCCACATAGTCCTCTAAATACATCTCAACTCTCTACAACGTCCTCTCGGGCATGTCCCCATAGTCGTGGTATGACCTCCATATAACCGACTCAGTCCCATCCTATCTATAAGTTCCTTGAACATATATGTATCCATATTCCTACTACGAATTTCAACCCACCTCCTCACAAATATCTCTGGTCAAGCCCACTCCCCTCATGGACCTACAACTAGTCTCAACATGACTATATGCTCATATGCCCACACATGCAGCAGTGTGGTGGCTCTTATCCCTCCACCATGCTCATCCTATGTAAATCACTATAAATCCTATATAGGTGGACCAACACACATCATGCCCACACATATCTCATACATGCCTCCTCTATCCATTAGCATAATCACACATCTTATACAAGATGCCTACACCTCCTCCCTCTATGGCTATATATGACATAATCACCACTACTATAAATTTCTACATGCACGAAACATCGAACCGCAATATGGCATCCAAACTAATGTGGGCCTCAACACAAATTCCCCCCAAAAATACCATCTCGTGGCCCACATCTATTGTTGTATATCCTCCACTCTTGTAACTCGTAGTCTCTCCCCAACAATAGTAATCATAAGTATGCGATATACATCCTCCAATGTCATAGTCATCTCCCTCGTAGGAAACCAAAATGTGCACATGTATCAACACACCATCTCTCGTATAATGTAGTCAACATGGGCATATTATGGGGCACATCTCCCTCCATGTGTATATGCCACAGGTCGGCACGGTCCATCACGTCCCAATCATCGTCTGAAAACCCAATCCAAGAAAATTACTCATATGCCGACCACCACCACGAAATCCTTAAGTGTATATCCCTCTACACACCACCAAACAACAACAAAAGTGGCATTAGAACACATTACACACCAAACACACTCATTCAACATACTAGAAACAATTTTTTAACCATTATCCAAAAAACACACATTCTAGACCAGGGCACTTAGATGTAGGACTGGGGCACCTGTGAGCAGACATTGGCCCTCATTTTTTTACGGCACTCCAATCCCAAGGGGTCACTAATGCCCTCACCACTTTTTCTAGGAGCTAGAAATGTTGAGAAAATTCAAAACCTAAAATTTCCAAAAATTCAACTAAAATGACTAATACACCATACATTTTGCAAAAATTAATGCACTTACCAACTCCACGGTCGTACACACACGATGCTACAATGACGGTGATCACCACTCTCTCAAACTGACTAGGACGTAGTGCTCTCACTTGAGGCATTTTCACTCACTCCATATACACTCTCACACTCGCATAAAAGACAAATGAAGTAACTAAACACCTTTTCACTCTACTACTTATAGTTACTTTTTCACCACTTGCTTTATTAAGGTCCATATTTCGCACCTATTTCCATAACTAATACACGCTACACCATTTCACCCATATCTTGAGCATTTTTACTCTATTTACACCCTATTGTTTACATGCGCCATTATTTTTAGAATTCCACCACCATCATATTGTACATATTTTGTGCACATTATATCTCTTCACCAGGTAATGTCTTTTTATTAAACATGCACATTTATAAATTTTGTCATTACTTTCAGCTTAGTGTTCATTCTTTTCATCATTCCCCCTTTTTGAAAGGGGGGATATATTATTGGGGGCATCCTATAGTTCCCCCTTACATCACCATGCACTTAAAACATGGAAATTCCTCCATTTTTCAAAACATGTTACTAACGCACCACGCGATACTCATCATCAATTCCCACTTCAAATGACCTAAGCTTTCGGGGGCAAGAAACATACAATTTACCTATCAACATTTCATCACTTCCCCTTATGACCTAACTTTAAGACAATAAGAGATTAAAATCCTTTCAATATAATTATTCATCATTTTTCCATCAATTCCCCTAATGATCTAACTTAACTTGCATAAAATATCTCTATAGTAACTAATCAAAACAAATAATCAACCAACCAAAACCAACGTGCTTCAAATAGATCACAATCAAAAATCATATCATTCAATCTACAAACAGCCTCCCGATGACCTAACTTGGGAGTTACAATCACCGTTCTTTCCCGCCTGACATAACATGGGAAATTATTCTATATTCCATGTTTTCTTCTAGATGACCTAACTTGAATCCCTCCCGTCAAATTTCTTATGACCTAATTTGGAAGCTCATCTTCACTCATTCTAGATGACATAACTTGGAAACCATCTCTCATTTTGTGTTTTCTTCCCTCAGATGACCTAACTTGAAGCATCATACATTTTGCACTTTCTTCCGGATGACCTAACTTGGAACCCCTTTCATAATTTGGCGTTTTCTAGATGACCTAACTTATAAGCCATAATTCATTTTTCATGTTTTCTTCCAAATGACCTAACTTGGAATCCATCATTTGATTCATTTTCTCTTCTAGATGACCCAACTTGGAAGCTATCACACTATAGTGGCAACACACATGGTGGAGTGGGGTAAGAGTGCCTTCCCTATATCACTCCTATATGGGTCAATTGTTTGATCGAAATCATTTGGATCCAAAAACTATAAAAATTTGATCTAAGTCCATCTACAGTGGCTAGATCTTGGGGATGTAGTTAAAGATTGAGAATAACACACTTTTCTCCCTACACTCTTCCTCTGGCGCTAGGATGCCAAATCCTCTAGTTTTTCATTCGTATACAAGTTTTCGGTTGGGAACTAATCACTCCCTACCCACCTATTCATCATCATACCATGTTCAAAATCATCACGCATCCTAATCATCACATTTGTTTAGTACATTTCATCACAACATTTACACTTTATTTTTTTTATGTTACATGGATCAACTTGTTGATCCATGGTTTGGAACATTTTTATAGTTCTATCGCATGCTTCTACTACACATCTATGCATGTTCTTCTACAACATGGGCTTCTCTTGAATTTTATTCAGGTACGTATCTCTATCTACTTTATGTTACCGATATTTCCACTCACCAACATAAAGTGGGAGAAAATGTAGTCATAAAATCACACACTTACTATTACATTTAAACTGTTGGGTATGTTATTTTATATATGGATCTCACGTAATAAAAGTATTCACTAATGACATATTCCTTAGTTTTGTCATTAGTTAGTCAGTCATTCTAGTCATTTTTCATGCATGGTCGTCAGTTTTCTATATGTGGTTCTGGTCGTCTCTCAACATGTGTCACATGTCTTTATTTGGTCATTTCATCATCCACTATAATCGGGCACCTAACCTAGGGCACCTAGGGCCCCTAGTTTTGATTTTAGGTTCCTTGTTTCCATAATTCATGGTTTTAATTTATCTCTTCAAGTTTGGTCTTTTTGTTATCTCATTCATTCCCCAGAGGTAGTTAGTGTTTCGGTCATTAGTGTCAAAATTTGAACAATAGATCCCTATATAAACATAACATATTACTACATTATGGGCGGACATCTTACTATCAAGGGCAAGCTACATACTAAGGCAAGGGACTGCATTTGGGCATCTACTACATCTGCATCACACAAGCATAGGGGGAAATGGTTGTATTCATTCTATTCCATCCACCATTTTCATTTTTACATCTAGTTATTGCCCCCTACTTCTGTGTCATTGGTGCTTAGGGCATCCTAGGAAAATATTACACACACAAGCACACAAAACTACATTGGGTCTAGAATGTAGTGTAACACTTAGTCGTAAGTCCACCATTGTGGTAGCTAAGGTCAGTCTCGACCCCTTCATTTGCATATTTATTTTTTAGGAATTGATGCTTTATATGGGGTTTACAGGTAGATCTTCATATCAGATTATTGGTGAAACATAGGGAAAAGTACAACGAAAATTGTGTGACAGGAATGAAGATATTGTGAAGACCTAGTGACATTGTCGAATTCAAATCTTGAGATTTTCTGCACTACTACAGCAACTAGATCATGAACTAAGGTGCCCTAGTTTAGTTAAATCCTCAACCTCTACCGAGTCCCAAAGTTGTCCAATCACACTCTTCCCATTTTTCACATGATCCTGTCTCAATCCAACACACAACAATGTAAGTCAATTTCATGTTAGTATTGTATCCCTTCCATTTCCATTATTTCATTTCATTTAAACATCAAAATTAAATATTTATCTTCAACACTTTAGTTAGATCAATTATTGCATTTCTATATCGAATTAGATTAACTATAAAATAGCATTTTAAAATTCCAATTTCAGTTAATCACCTACATTTCTAATAAATCACATAAAATAAGGTGAATTTAATTTTTCCACACACAAACTAGTACAAGATACAATTATACACATATATGACAAGTGAAAATGTTTAGTGGATGAGCACTAAGTGTTTGATAAAATTACTAAACATCAATTTCATGACCAATGATTGAACATGTATCTTGTAAACTAATAATCTTATACTAAGGTAGGTGTCCATATGTTGTTTAATAGCTCCCATTATAGTATATGCTAGAGTCTCATTGAGAAAATTTGGTGTAAAGAACCACCAATAGATGATCTCTCCACCATCTCCAAGCATTGGATTATTGGCTGTAATTCCTTCTCTATCACACCAAGAAAAACATCCATAGAAAAACCAAAGGTTTAATTGGCCCTTTCATGATAAATTTTAGAGTTTCCTTGAGACAACCAACATAATCATGAATGTCTACCACACGAAAATGATCATTTATCATCATAATTTCATTGAAGTGATTACAATCCTCATCTAATAAACATGAATGATTACATCATATCTAAATTTTGGATTGATTATAATCCCTTATCGCATGAACCAAACAAACACATCCACACAACAATCACACTTTTAAGTGGAATTTTGATTATAAATTTTAGAGTTTCCTCAAGATATCCAACACTTACTTGATCAATTGTAGGAATAATTACATTGAATTATTTACAACCCTTATCCACTAAAACAACATGGTTACTTTCTATAAAAAATATTGAAAACACATCCACCCAAAAACATAAGTATAATTGGCATTTTGATGATATCATTTAGAGTTTCCTCAACATAGCCAACACATATTGATCAATTGTAGGAATAATTCCATTGAAGTATTTATAAACCTCATCCACTAAAACAACATGGTTTCTTGCTAATAAAAATATATAAAACACGTCCACACAACAAGTGAAAGTTTAATTGGCACTTTAATGATAAAGTTTGGAGTTTTTCAAGATAGCTAACTCAACTAATTTAACCTAAATGATTAAATTTAAGGGGTAATAATCGATAGTATATTATCCTAATCAACTAGTTTCCAAATATAATTGCAGAAATATCAGGATAATACATGAATAAAGATAAATAGTGATAGGAAAATGAACCAAAGTACTAAAAATGAGATGAGAAGAAGACTTAGATGATGTTTTGGACCGTGTTTTGATCTGGGCTGCCCCGATGACTGAAGAGGGTTGGAAATGATCTAACACGACTTCATTTTTGGAACTATTTCCTATATAAATACATGTACCAAGTTGTATGGCACGGCCCAAAGAATAGGACTATTATGGCTATTTTTGTACACTCTTTCCCTTCTGTACTTTCAGCTCCTAAAAATTTCTATGTTGGTGCACTAGTTCCTTATATGCTTTTGTCTACAATTTGGACATTCGACACTATGAGGTACTCACTTTGTGGATGATTGAATCTTAAAAACCTTATATTGTGAAGGATTCCTATAAAACAAACATTAGTTGGGTTGTAATAACCCCTATGCACTTATGAAATAACCAATACTCGAAGAGGTCTCAAAATACACATTGTTCTTGCCTAGCATGTGATATCTAGAATGTATACAACCATATTGATAACTATGACCTTTTAACAATGTAATTGCACTTAAATATTTTCCCTAGATTTAATTGAATTTCATAATGTGCATTTTGTGCTTACAAATATGAGTGGATGACTACCCTAGAATGAGTATATAGAGCATATGAAGCTCAATGGAGTCTTGAAATATCTTTTCTTGTGATTTTTCTTAGTGTTTTATCAATGGAGTGATAGATGTCAAGTATATAGAATGCCCCTCTTTATTTAAAGATAAATAACATGTTTATATATGTGTTTTGCATATAGAAAAATTGGATAAATCCAGCTAGAAGTGTACCACAGATTTTCAAATTAAGAAAATTATTGTTAGAGGGAAAGGGATCAAAGCATATAGGTTGGCCCATGGTATATGGATGATATGGCTCTTTACTGGACACTATAGTACTATATACATGTGCGAGTGATTTGAATACAAATATTTTAATGTGTGAGGATATAGCCTAATTTTATGGATTGATATGACCATTATGCAAACAAATAGGTTGTGTGTGCAAGTAAGAATGAGTGATATATAGCTAGGGATAGCATAATTGGCTAAATTGAGAAATTTTGGGCTAATGTAAAAGTTTTGTATAATTTGTGTTGTTGCAAGACATGAATTACCAAAATGAGTGTCTACATTTTCCCACCTTTAAGTATGGAATTGAAAATTGTGTACTTAAAGGAAAATTTACTTAAGTATGTAGACACACTTTGTCTTCATTTAAAGCATTATGTACTTATGTTATGAACTTGTCTTTGTTCCAAGTTGTGTTTTTTCATAAATAAGTACCTACAAAGAAAAGTGTAGTCAATGTCCATAGTATAGGAAATCAAACTTTAACTTGAAAATTTTGAACTTGATGTGAAAATAACAATATGTAAGTAGAAAATCAAAGAAAAGGAAAGAGTATACCTGATTGTTTTATGAGAGAGGGGGAGATAGTACTCCCGTTGTCATTTCTATGGATATTTGTTTTGTTTTGTGTTAGAGCTGGTTGGAAGGACTTGGGGGTGATTATTCCCAAGTGGAATGTGTCAAGGAGAATAGAAAGAAGTGAAAATGCACCCCACATGGTGAAGAGAACTATATGGGGAGTGTTTAAGTTACCTCACATCCCTTCAAAAAATATGAGCAATGGGAAGTCAAGCCTATGAGGATAACAATCACCTTGACACTTCCCAATACCCATGGATAAGTTCCACTACAAATGAACACGAACCCAATTGATTTGCAAATGATGATGTAATGTAATGGGGAAATACTAGCTTGCATGATCCCTTAGGGCCACCACTATCTAAACTTTATCATGCATTATGTCACTAAAAAGAGAAAAGAAATTGCAAATGTCACTAAGAAATTGTACAAACTAAGAAAAATGTTGAATTTTCCTTAATAAGGATGCATATGGAATGGGCGATAGTGTCTAGACGCTATTGTATTTTTGGTTCCTATAAATTTTCTGACCCAATTTTGTTTTTAAGACAATTTCTAAACCTCTCCACTATTTTATTTTGTAATATGTCATTTTAGTTCTTGATATTATACTTTTGTGAGGGTGAGATATCATTTAATGGTTTCCCCCTCCCATGTTTCAAATACGTGAGATAGAGCAATGTGAGTGCTGCCCAAACAAAAGGAATTGTAGCTAATGTGCACATGTGTTGTAAGATTAATGCAGGGGAAATAAGGGAGTGTGTATAGTGTATAACATGGTGCATACATAGTAATGTAGTAGAAAAGATGACAAAGTGTTAATAACAAGAAATAGATAAATGTGAGGTTCACCAAATGATTTAATCTAAATGGTTAAATTTAAGGGGGTAGTAATCGATGGTATATTATCATAATCAACTATTTTCCAAACCTAATTGCAATAATATTAGGATAATACATGAATAAAGATAGGTAGTGATAGAAAAATAAAACAAAGTACTAATAATGAGAGGGGAAGAAGACTTAGCTAATATTTTAGACTATGTTTTGATCTCAACTTGACTTGATGATTGAAAAGAGTTGGAAATGATCCAAGAAGGATTCATTTCTAGAAATGTGTCTTGAAGATATGTTTGGAACAAGGTGTATGGCATGGACCAAATTTGTGTCCATTATGGCAATTTCTGTACACCCCTATCCCTCTATACTTTCAACTCCTAAAACTTTCTAAGCTTGTGTATTACTTCATGACCTGCTCCTATTTGCAATTTGGACCTACGTGACACTATGTGATACTATATGTGTAGATGATTGAGTATTCAAAACCATATATGGTGAAGGTTTCATGCAAAAAAACTTTAATTGGGTTACAGAACCCTTTTCCACCGCTAATATCCCCATTACTATGAAGAGGATCAAACCACACATCGTTCTCACCTAGCATGTGATATCTAGAATTTATGCAACCATATTGATAACCATGACCTTACAATAATGTAATTATACTTGAATGTTTTCCCTAGTTTGACCATATTTGATAACATACCTTTTATGATTGTAGATATGAGTGGATGAATTCCCTAGAATGAGTATACAGAGTATATGAATTTCAAGGGAGTCTTGAAGTATCTTTGTTTGTGATTTCTCTTAGTATTTTCTCATTGGAATGCTAGGTTTAAGTAGATATAATTCCCCTTTTTAATGAGATATGAATAACTTGTTTATATATGCATTCTTGATGAAGAAATAAAAATGTGACAACACGAGGATTTGTGGGATAATGCGAACATCAAGTCGAGTTGCACTCCGGAAGCATGATGAGGTTCCATGGGAGAAAAATTAACCATGAATGTCCATACAAAGATTGGAAAAGGGAAACATCTCATCCACCATATCATTATACTCATATATCCGGAAAAGGGAAGGGGTACAAATATGTGGTGTTTGTATAACCCCAATGCAATTAATCATACCTCCTCGATAGGAGAAGGGAGTTAAATTCTGGAATGGAAATTAACTCACATATGATGCCATGAGGCATGCTCACACGTATGATGTAATGGAATTTTCATAACCCCTATGACACCTAAGAATTATGACCTCACCTAAGTGAGATGACTTGCCATGTGATTTTGAAAATGCACACACCAACACCCCCTTCATCATAACTTAGGATGAGGTGGAAATTCAAAAATGATAAATGGGTCTCGAAACAAATCCTTATGAGGCACACATGAAAAAAAGGATTTCAAGCAATGGAAGAAAACCCGGTGGCAAAATATCCATAACAAGAGCTAGAAAGATCTCTAACAATATAAGAAAGATGCCTCAAATGGGTCCCAACAACTGAGGAGCCTAATAAGGTACCCATGTACAAAAGGGAAATATCTCTGGAAGAAGAATAAAATAGAAAAGAATTAGACAAGAGGGATGCGAGAAGAAGCCATAGATGAATCTGAATTTTGCAAATCTAGGAAGTCTCCAAGAAGAGTGTTGATGACGTGGTCCTTGACCAATGGATTGAAGAAAAACCAACCACATTGAACTGTTTTCCTACCCTTAGGAAGGACATAAATGGAGTACTAGAAGTCCACCCACTCTATGAAATAAAATGAAGGCAGCAATAGAAAAACTCTAAATCTAGTCCACGGAAATGTGACATAGGTCTAAAAAATGAGTGCAAAAGAACCAAAGGTAATGTCATGAGCGTAGAAATTTCAGAGTGAGAGATAGGAACATATGCCAAAAGGATTCCTAAGTGAAGTGAAGGAAAATAAACAATCCTGCAAATATAAAGAGGATCCAAAAACAATGGTGGATCAATGATGATCTCAAAAAGTAGAAGTGATAAGAGTCCCAAATGGGAACTCCCAATAAAGGAGATGAAGGACTCCTCAAACACATGTAGAAGGATAATAAAATCTGTATATTGCATCACAAGTAGGAACTACGAATAGGTTACGAAGGTCTAGTAGATACTCATCCCAAGGAGGATCGAAAGAAGAGCGATGTTTAACGAGGTATGAATCATCAACTAAGAATATTGGAAAGGTCCTTACACGCTGGAAGTGGAAATTGGAAAGTATTATAATGAAATGACTATATAAGGATGGGAACAAGATTTCCCTATGTATGATGAGAAGGGAGGAGTGTCAACATACTCTAGAATGATGAGAGGAGGAGAGGATTCCTCAATAGTACTCTCATCATCATAACTAGAAGCACAATCCTCATCATCGGGATATAAACAAGTGATTTTGTGTTAATAGAACATTCATCATATGAAGTATAAGAGGAGACAAATGAATATACATCTACCACATGAAAGAAGAGAATCTATAGAAACACAACATCAAGTGATAAACAATGTGATCGCACGTGTCGAGATAGTCCTCAAGACAACAACAATCAGTTGCTGTAGGAATTGGCCTATATAGAAAGGGAGAAAGGCCATCATAGGAAAAGTACATTTATATAGAAGCATGTCATGATGTATAGTTCTCTACCAAGAATAAGTGTTGGAGGTTGTAAAGTGGTCCTGTGGCACTCAAGTCTAGAAATAGAATCCTCCATGATGCATCTGAAGGAAGTGCAAGGTGCATGAGAAGAGGGTGTGTGAATAAAATCAAGGTTACAAGATGTTGAACTCAGTTGAGAATACATTTGCATGCAATACAATGCCCAAGAGAAATGATAACCCCTTGTTTGTGGAAATTTATAAGTAGTGCATAATTAAAATAGAGTGTGTTCATGTGACATAGGACAATTGACCACTCACCTTTCAGTAGGCAAAAATCACGCAAGAGTGGAGGCCACAATAATTCCTAGTCGAAGTAGAGGAATGACATGCAATCAAGCACAAAAGGGCCTAAGAAAAACAAGGGTACAAACACTTCTCATTATGAGAGGTGTCTCACATCATTAAAAGGGGCTCTCTTATTGCAAGGCTATGGCAGACACACTCACTTAGCCGTAGGTCAAGAAGATTACTACAATGCATGAAAATCTAGAAACACTCCCCAAAAATCCCAATAACCCTATAATGAGGCCCATAAAAAGGATACCCCCTTTCAATGATGATTTTTTTATTAATTTCCCTTTAACTGGCTTAATTAATTTTTAAAAAGGGAAGAAAATGGAGTAAAATTAAAAAAGGTGAAAAGGGGAACTTAGGCTCAAGGGGAGCTAGATGGGAAAATTAGTGAGATGAAAGCCGAGCTACTCGGGGAGTTAGAGTGGTCATTGTGCCAACTTGAATTTTGAGTTGGGACATCAAGTTGATGCACTAAGAAGGTAAGTTGATCACTAAGTAGAGGAGGTGGATACATGTCAATCTAAAGTAAAGTTGACCATCAAGTTGTGATGGCATGGGCTGAGTTGAGCACCGATTGGGTCAACACGGAGGTCCATGCGGAGGTGAGCGATTTTGGGTTCTCTAGGTAGCCACGTGTTGATTTACGCTAAGAAAAAAATTTAATGTCATTGAGTTGGACAGGGGGCGTAGTCCAACCTAAGGTGGATGCGCTAGACGTGTAACAATCACTGAGTTGGAAACATAAAAGACATAGTAGGTTAGAGTAATGTGACGGTTGAAATGACTAAGGCAAGGTGTAATGGATCTTAGCACGAGTAATGCCACAACACAATGGACTCGAAGCGAGTTGCAGAGCCAAACATAACGACACAAACCAAGAATTGGTGCATGAAGCAAACCAAGGTGGAGGACCGACCCCAATAGAATTTGAATGCAAGTTAGTGGTCACAACGATGTAGGAATATAGTGAAGTTCATAAAGACATGCATGATGCAGGTGGGCAAGAAAAATGCAAGGCTAGAAAAAAAAATGTATGGCTAGGGAGAAAACTAGAGGCCAAGAAGGTATAACATAGAACGATGAGTACAAAGGAGAAATGCAGCAATGGGAATGCCCTAGCACAAAGTAATCAATACATGAGTGGATGAACAAACATGTAGGGGAAAAGGTAGGCAAAATACTACAAAATAAAACTCGATACAATGCAAAGGTGAGTTAAAACAAACCAAGCCCGAGGAAGGGGCGAGTTGGGAGGGCCAACTCAATTCCCATCTCGGCAAGTTGGGGATGAGTTCGGCCTGAAACTCTTATTTTCATCTCCTTAAAATCAATACTTTTAACCTCAAAGAAACTACTTTATAACCTCAAACACACCTTAGAACTGCATGCAAGGATGGAAAACCTATAAAACCTTAAAAATGTGAACCATTAACCTCGAACAAAATTTAAAACTTGTGATAACACCAAATCAATGCATTCAATGCACAAATGGAATAACCATTATGAAACTTGCACACAAACCCTGAAAAATGCAAAACTAAGAGCAATAACAAAACTAAAAACTGAATATTAGTGTGGATCCCAACAACATGCTCTAATAGAATGACGAAGAAATAAAAAACCCAAAAATATGAGGATTTGCGGGATAACATGAAAATCAATTGATTTACACTTTGCCAGCATGACGAGGTTCCATAGTGGAGCGAGCATCAACCATGAATGTGTATGCAAAAATTGAAAATGGTCACATCTCATTCACCATTTCATTGTACTCATAGATATGAAAAAGGGAAGGGGTATAAATATGGGGTGTTGTATAACCCCTAGTGCAAGTAATCATACCTCCTTAAGTAGATAAGGGAGTAACATTTTGGAATGGAAATTAACTTTGATATGATGCAATGATGTGTATGCCACAATGGTATCTGTCATAACCCATATTACATGTAAGACCTATGACCTCACCTAAGTGATATGACTCACCATGTGATGTGGAAAATGCTTACACCAACTATTATAGAATTGGAAAATTCGGATAAAGCTAACTATAAGTGTACTAAAGAAATTAAAATTAAAAAAATTACCATTGGAGGAAAGGGACCAAATCATTTAGGTTGGTCCATAACATAAATATGCTATGGTCCTAGACACATGTCCGAGTCATTTGAAAATTAGGGTTATAATATGTAAGGGTATAACCTAATTTGAAGGATTATTATGACCGTTATGTGAAAAAATATGTTGTGTGTGCAAGAAATAATGAGTGATATATGGCTATGGATATCATAATTGGTCACTGAGAAAGTGTGGGATAATTCAAAAGTGTTGTATAATTTGTGTTGTTGTAAGACATGAATTGCCAAAATGAGTGCCTAAAAAAACCAACAATGTTAACCATATAGACATAATAATCAATAGTAAGAATAATTCACTCCCACACCAATAAGAGGTAATTTATGTATTCCACGCACAAACTATTACATTGTGTCATTATAAAAATGGAATACAAGTTCATATGTTTAGTGGATGGTTGACAAGAGTTTGACTAAATCACTAAACATAAGTCTTGGAAACTAACAACAAGAACACATTCTCATTTCACCACCTATATTGTATGAAAATACTCTTTTTAACACATTTCTTACATAACAACAACAATAACCAATTCTCATTTATCGTATGAAATAATTTCCAGACTTCCCTATTGTAGATTAGGACGTTTCAATGCTTAAGAGACATCACCATACGATGTAGTTGGGAATGACTATGATGGTTTGGAAGTGAAAATACACATTTGATATCATCTACCAGCACACCCAAATGTGTGGACACCATCATTTCAGTGCCACGATGTGCCAATTGCAAAATATCACCCTCAACACACTTTGTGAAAATAACACAAATGGAATGTTTTTACAATGTTTCATTTGTTGTAGCCAAGAGAAAAATGACAGGGGATGGGAGAAATTCGAGACGGGTTTTCATATATGGACTATATGTATAATTTTAGGTTCATATGGGACATTTTTAGGTGTTAGTGGTTACAATAAATTACTCACAAAGTCGGCTATTTTTCAATCTCGGGGTTTTTAAGAGACATCATCGAGCAATGTAGTCGAAAATTAATAAGATGGTTGAGGAGAAAATTTATGCCTCTAATAGTGTCTACCCACCTACCTAAACACATGAGAACCATTGGTTTGGTGCCATAAGTTTTTATCACAAAATATCACTTTGTTAACACCCTAACAATGACGTAAATTCAAGGTTTTTATAGTGTTTTGTTCACTATGACTTCAAGAAAATTGTTGGGATATGGGATAAAATGGGAGAGATTTTTTAGATATCATATTCCTAAATGTAGGTTTAGATGAGACAATCCCATGTGTCACTAATTGTGAGAAATTATTTGTAAAATTTTGACTATTTTTCATTATCAAGGTGCTTAAAAGGCATCACCAAACCGATGTAGCCAGAGAAGGGCTGGATGATTGAGGAAAAATGACACCTTTGATAGGATATAACAGCCCGAATGGACATGTGGGAACAATTGGTTTGCTTCCATGAGGTGTTGATTTCAAAATATCACCCTCAACACCCTAACACTATTGTACATTAAAGTTTTTATAGTGTTTCGTTCGTTGTGACCGTGATAAAGCTGGTGAGAGAAGGGATAAATCGGAGAAATTTTTGTACGTGTACCACATTCCTTGTTGTAGGTTCAAATGATACATTCCTAGGTGTCATGAATTGTGAGAAATTTCTCGTCAAAGTTTGATTATTTTCACTCTTAGTGCGCTTAAGAGACATCTTCAAACTGAAGTAGCCGAAATGTCTTGAATAATTGGGTAGTTAAATTATACCTTTGGTAGCATCTACTAACCCACATAAATGTGTGGAAAGAATCATTTTTGTGCCACAAGAGTTCAACTGCAAAATATATCCCTCGACGCCCTAACATTGATGTAAATTTAAGGTTTTTATAGCATTTCATTTTCTATGACCATGAGAAAACTGGTGGGATATAGGAAAAATTGGAAAATATTTTGGTATATGGTGATGTAGAGGTGTAAAAGAACGTACATGTATATGTTGAGTAAAATTTTGCAAATGCAATAATGGGCCATCATGCATTTAGTTCTTTGTAGGTTCTTCATATCCCTCTAATAAAAATATCTCAATCATCACCTTTGGTTGGTGTTTCCAACCTTTTCAAGTTTTGTCCTCACTCTTGTGTCAACCCTGTTCATACAAACTCAAAAGGTGGAATTATAAAACATCATCTGTTTATATACTATTGATAACTTCATGAATCAATCCCCTTTTTAGTACTTAGAAATTATCTTGGACTTCTTGCTCTTGACAAAGAATACTTGACAATAATATTTGACACGAAGCTTTACTCGAAACAAGGCGGTGATTGTGTATTTTATTAATATCAAAATCAAGCATTACAATCAAAAGAGAGAGCTGTAATATTTATAGATATTGGAAAACTTCTATCTCTTCCACAATATATGGAACAATATCAACTAAACTAAGTAAAAATGTAGGAATAATTTATTGCCCCTAACTGCCCCTATTTCCCCTCATGGAAATCATCTGGGAACAAAATATGCAAGATAAAACATGATCCCACAAACCAAGGGATAAGACAACTAAAATACAACTCACTAATAATTGACTTTATCTAAGCTAACTTAAGTAATTAAAAATTACTTGATAGGAAATAAGAGATAAAATATGTGGAATAATCCCTTACAGAATCGCAACAGTAGAAACTAATATGTAGAAAATATTACAAATCTCAAATAAAAGTGCAGAATAAATAACACAACACAGAAAGATAGTATTTAATGTGGTTCACCCAATTTGGGCTACGTCCACCAAGAATCACTTGCTTAGATTTTATTACAAGCCTCCACTCTCTCAATACAATACCCAGATCTGTTTGGAGCTATGCTCAACAAACTCTATAGAATTCACACCGAATTTAAAGCACATTTGCAATGCATTTGCTTGTATATGTATCATATGCATAAGACCATATAAATAGACATTTGCTTAAGCAATTTGATACATAATCGTGGGTATCAAAACCATGGGCAAAAAACTATGGGTATCAAAACAATGGGTGCCAAAAAACCATGTGCCCAAAAACAGCCCATAACGGTTACACATTACCCATGGGTTAATAAACCACCCATGAAAATTTTCTTTGGGGGCTTCGCCCCCGAAACCACCTTGACCCGCTCACCGGAAGCGGGACCACCGTAAAAATACCCGAGTGTAACACATAGAAGGTGTAACACACTCTAACATGAAAATAGGTTCCGAAAACATAACAATCTCCTACTTGGAGATGATTTCAACCAGCAAGCTTCTCAACCCTTCACTATCATCTGCGAAGGCCAGCCAAAGCTAAACATAGCTTTAGTTTATCCCTTTGACCACCTTGGTCATCATGTCTATGCAGATTAAGTGGTATGAATCTTCTCCACTTCAACTTATCTTCGTCCCAAAGTTGTCTGATGAAGTGATATCTCAACTGTATATGCTTCGTCTGAGTGGAAAGCGAGTTCTTAGCTAAGTGTATACACTCGACTATCACTATGCATCTTACATTCCTCCTTGCTTATGCCCCAACTCCTCAAGCAATTGTTGTAACCAAATCATCTCTTTGCTTGCCTTTGCATGTAGACAACATACTCAACCTTTGTGGTTGAAAAAGCCACCAGCTTCTGTAGTCATGAAATCCAGCTTATTGTTGTCCCACCTACAGTGTAAATATAACCTATCATGCTCCTCCTGCTGTCTACATCTCTAGCCATGTTTGAATCTACATAACCACATAAAGTGGTGTCTAATCCACTATAGCATAAAACTATCCCCATGGTCCCTCTCAAATACCGAAGGATCCACTTTACTACTTGCTAATGCTCTTTACCTGGATCACTCATAAATCTACTCATAGCTCCTACTGCATGGGCAATATTAGGCCTAGTGCATACCATAACATACATCAAACTGCCAACCACTGATGAGTAAGGTACCTTGGACATATGGTTTCTTTCTTGCTCTGTCTTGGGACACTGCTCCTTTGATAACTTAAAATGGCTTGCCAAAGGAGTCCACACCAATTTAGCATCCTACATGTTAAACCTATCCAATACCTTCTTAATGTACTCTTCCTGAGATAAAGTCAGCTTCTGTTCCTTCCTATCCCAAGTTATCCTCATACCAAGGATTTATCTAGCAACCCCCAAATCCTTCATATCAAAGGATTCACTTAGTTGTTTCTTGAGTACTTTTATTTCTGCATGTTTTTACCTGTAATCATCATGTCATCAACATACAAACATAGGATAGTATAACTTCCATCCTCAAATTTATTTGTATACACGATAATGGTCGAAATGACATAAGATATAACCTTGCTCCATCATGAAACTATCAAACTTCTTATACCATTTATGTGGATCTTGTTTGAGGCCATACAAGCTCTTCTTCAATTTACACACCATCTCCTCTTTACCTTTGACTGCATATCCTTACATTTCTGCTGCATATATAGCTCCTCCTCTAAATCACCATGGAGAAATGCGGTCTTTACATCTAACTATTCTAAGTGCAAGTCTTACTTGCCACTATTTCAAGAATAGTTCTAATAGAAGTCATTTTTACTACAGGAGAAAAGATCTCATCAAAATCTATACCTTGTTTCTGTGCAAACCCCTTGACCACCAACCGGGCCTTATATCTTTTCTTTCCTCCTTCTTCGTCTTTAACTTTGTACACCCACTTGTTCTGCAATGCTCTTTTTCCTTTTGGTAGCTTCACCAAATCCCAAGTCTGGTTCTCCATGAGAGACTTATGCTCCTCATCCATGGCTTGCTCCCACTTCTTACTGACATCTACCTGCATTGCTTCATCAAATCTCTCTGGCTCTCCACTATCAGTGAGTAATAAATAATAAAGAGAAGGAGAAAATGTTCGGTTCTTTTCTTACCCTAGAAGACCTCCTCATTGTAGGAGTTTGGGGTTCTTATTGAGTAGGTTCCTGAACTGATTCATGGGTCACTTTGTCCCATCTGGAAGATCCTCTACCACTACATATTATTTCTTGGATTCTTCCCTATTTTCTTATCTATTGCTTATACATGACTTTCTCATTAAAGACCACATCCCTAGACCAAATGATTTTCTTGTCCTTAATACTCCAACATTTAAATCCAAAGTCATCACCACCATAACCAATAAAAGTGCATTTTTCTGATTTAGCCTCTAGCTTGGTCCTATCATCCTTGTCAATATGAACAAACACCTCACATCTAAAGACTCTAAGAAATGAGTAATCGACTTTCTTACCATGTACTCAAGCCTCCTCGGGTATGCCTCCATCCAGGCAATTGAGGGTCCTCTATCTTATTAAGTACAATTATGCTCACCGCCACCCAAAAATAAAGAGATCCTGCATGTATCCTCATGCTCCTAGCACGTTCCATTATTGTTTTGTTCATCCTTTCTGACACCCCATTCTGCTTGCGGGTTCTAGAACCATCTTTTTCCTATGGATTCCATTCTTAGAACAATAATCATCAAATTCATTGCTGCAATACTCCCCTCCATTATCTGACCTGAGACATTTTAACTTAAGACATGTTTCATTCTCTACCAAGGCTTTCCATTTAACAAAAGTATCAAATACATCAGATTTGTTTCTAATACAATAAACCCAAACTTTCCTTGTTGCATCATCAATAAAAGTAACATAATAACTTGAACCCCCAAGAGATGATACCTGAGCTGGCCCCACACATTAGAATGTACCAGCTCTAACTTACTCTCTTTCTTCATAGGTCCAACCTTGAGAAACCTTACTCGCTTTTGTTTCCCATATATGCAATTCTCACATAAATCCAAACCTATTTCTGTATATCCAGGAAAATTCTTCTTTATGATGTTCATGCCCTTATGGCTCATATGACCGAGCCTATAGTGCCATAATGTTGTATCTACATCTGAAGCCACAAGATTACAATCATTAGTACTATCAGTGGATAAATACAAGGTTCCAACCTTCTTACCTCTTGCCACCACAAGAGCACCCTTGGTAACCTTCCAAGAGTCAGTTGTAAATATCACAATACAACCATCACTTCCCAATTTCCCCGCCGATATCAAATTTCTCCTTAATGTAGGCACATGTATGACATCCTTCAATAGCCATGTATTCCCATTCTGCATCTTAACTTGAACAAAACCTTTTCCAACTATATTGCAAGGCTCATCATCACCAAGAAAAACATGCCCAAAATCCCCTTGAACATAATCAACAAAATAATGCCTATGTGGAGTAGCATGAAAAGAAGCCCCCGAATCTAAAACCCAAGATTCAATAATATTATGCAAAGAAAGAATCAAAGCATCCTGACATACATTACCCAATGCCACATTTGCCTCCTTGTTTTCTTCCTATTGTTTCTTCTTGTCTCAAATCTCCCAACAGTCCTTCTTTGCATGCCCAGGATTTTCCACAGTTCCAACATACAATCTTGCTCTTGGATTTTGACCTTGCCCGATCTTTCGATTTTCCACGGTTTCCTCTATTCTTCTGTCTCCCTCTAGTTTCCACTGTCAAAGCATTCCCTGAAGTAGAAGATTCCCTGGAGATTTTTCTTTGCATTTCCTCACTTAGAATCACCCCTACAACATCCTCAAACTTCAACTTCAAGTTAGCTAGAGCCGAGAGTTGCTTACCGCCATTACCGGGCTATTCTAACTTTCGGGTAAAAGCACACACAATTAATAAAGCCCTAACTTCTTTATCAAATTCTATTGTAACCAAAGCTAACATATTCACAACCGTATTGAAATCATTTAAATGATCTGCTCTTGAACTATTCTTAGAGATATTCATATTAAACAACTTTTTCATTAAAAATATCTTATTAGAGGCAGAGGGTTTTTCATACAACTTCCCTAATGCATCCATTAGATCTTTTGTAGTCTTTTCCTTTGAAACATTAAATAATACCAAAGATGCAAGACACGGTTGGATCATTCCAAGTGCCTTCGATCCAACAAATCCCATTCTGCATCTGTCATACTTGAGGGTTTGTTCACCTTCTCAAACAATGGAGTATAAAGATCCTTTTGATAAAGGTAATCTTCCATCTGCATCTTCCAAAGACTGAAATTCTTCCCGTTGAATTTATCAACCCTAGATCTTCCATCATTTTCCATAGCTCCCACTCAAGATAAAACTTTCCCTACGATTCAACACTTCAAAAAACCAAAACCAGGCTCTGATACCAATTGATAGGAAATAAGAGATAAAATATGTGGAATAATCCCTTACAAAATCGCAATAGTAGAAACTAATATGCAAAAAATATTACAGATCTCAAATAAAAGTGCAAAATAAATAACACAACACAAAGAGACAATATTTAACGTGGTTCACCCAATTTGGGCTACGTCCACCAAGAATCACTTGCTCGATTTTTATTACAAGCCTCCACACTCTCAATACATACCCAGATCCGTTTGGAGCTATGCTCAACAAACTCTCTGAATTCACACCCAAATTCAAAGCACATTTGCAATGCATTTACTTGTATATGTATCATATGCATAAGACCATATAAATAGACAATTGCTTAAGCAGTTTGATACAAAATCGTGGGTATCAAAACTATGGGCAAAAAACCGTGGGTATCAAAACAATGGGTACTGAAAAAACCATGGGCCCAAAACCAGCCCATAATGGTTACCCATTACCCATGGGTTAATAAACCACCCATGAAAATTTGCTTGAGGGTCTTTGCCCCAAACCCCCTTGACCGCTCACCGTGGCGGGATGCCGTAAAAATACTCGAGTGTAACACATAAAGGTGTATCATACTCTAACATGAAAATAGGCTCCATAAACATAACATTACTTTATTACAATTTCACTTTAACTCATATGATGAATTAAATGTTAGTTTATTTCCAACATTTCCCCTTAATTCAACATACTTTGAAGTGAACATGAGAGAAAAACTCTAAATGCCTCAAATTTTGGACGTGCAAGAGACTTTGTGAAGATATCTGCACGTTGATGTTCTGTCAAGCAATGTTGGAGTTGGATGTTGTTGTTTTGAACATGTTCATGAATGAAATGTACTTGCACCTAAAATTTTTTGGTGTGTTCATGAAAAAATGGATTCCGAACAAGTTTTATTACTCCTTCATTGTCTACATGTAGGATTGTTGGATCTTTCTGTGGTATTCCCAATCCTTCAAGTATACGTCGGAGCCATATCATTTCACGATGCTCCACATGCCGTGCATGATATTATGATTCTACATGGAGGATATTAAAACACAAGTTTGATTTTACTCCCCATGATATCGGTCTAGATCCCAAAATAATACAAATCTTGAAGTGGATTTCCCTATCATTTATGTTTCCTACATGATCTCGAATCGAATATCTTTTTCAAGAAGAAGTTATTGTTCTTCTTGTATTCTAGGCCATAGTCCATAGTTCCTTTTATGTACCTCAATATCCACTTTTCTACTTTCCAGTGAGAAACCCTTGGTTCTTGCATGAACTGTGAAAGATAGTTGACTGCATAGTTGATATCCGGCCTAGTATAAGTCAAGTAGATGAGACTCCCAATCAAATACCGATAGAGAGTTGAATTTACTTATGGGGATGGATCTATTCGAGACAGCTAAAGTCTTATCTCCATAGGTGTGGCAATTGGTTTAGAATCCATCATATTGAACTTCTCAAGTGTTGTCTTGGCATATTTCAATTGTGACACAAAGATATGATTTTATCTTTGTCAAACTTCAAGTCCAAGACAATAATGCAAAATCCAGAGATCGGTCATGTCGAATGATCATGTAAGATCTTTCTTTGTTGAATCAGTCATCCTCACTGATCCTCCAGTGATGACTAGATCATCGACATATACTACAATGATCATTATCTCCTCCCCTTACTTTTTGAGATAGATATTAGGATCGTATGGACTCCTGTTGAATCCATGTTGAATGAGATGCTCATCGATTTTAATATACCATGCCCTGGGAGACTACTTTAAACCATATAGTGATTTTATGAGTTTACATACATTTTCCTCTTTACTTGGTATGAAAAAACCTTCTAGTTGAGTCATGTAAACTTCTTCCTGTAAATCACCATTAAGAAAGGAACTTTTCACATCCATTTGGTGTATTTTCCAACCAAATTTTGTAGCTAGGGAAAAGATTAACTGAACATTTTCGTCTTAGTTGTGGGAGCAAAAGTCTCCTCATAATAAATGCCTTCTTTTTGAGCATATCCCTTAACAACTAGTCTAGCCTTGTGTTTATCAATTTTACCGTCTACTTTTTGCTTCATTTTGAAGATCCATTTGCATCCAATCGACTCTTTCCCCGGTAGAAGATATGTAATTTTCCATGTATTATTTTTCATTAGTGACTTATATTCTACATCCATAACAACTTTCCAAGGTTTAGAATGTAGGGCTTCGAACTTGTGGATGGCTCAGATAGTTTCAACAACTTTACCCCTTAAGGACAGATTGACCTCATTTCAAGCCATCTGTGAGTCCTCATTCCAGTGGTAGATGTGTCAGGGGAACTATCCAATTTTGCATCTCTCATCACACTTGTATATCATTTAGGCATACTTTTAGTGGTTCTTGTGGGAGGTTGAATTTCACCATCTTCCATGTCATCAATTTCAACATCAAAGTGATTACCATCCTCTCTTTTCACTATAGGGATGATTTTTTCATCATGTGAGTGTATGGAAGGAGAATTTTCTTCTTTCTTCTCAAAGAACTCAACATCTTGACTAGTGTATACCCTCCTTGTTTTTGGATCCATAATTTTGTAGCCAAGTGCTTCATCATTGTATCCCAAGAAGATAAGTTTTTCGAATTTCATATCAAGCTTAGCTTTGTTTCTAAAGAATGTGTATACTCTCTTTACATCCAAAAACTCTAAGGTGTGAAATAGATGGCTTATTCACGACCATGCTACCTATGGTGTTACTCCATCAAGAGCTACAATAGGAATTTTGCTTAGTAAATAGCCTTGTTGTTTTAGCTACTTTGGCCCAAAATTTTTTTATAAACTTGCATCATTAATCATAAATCGCACCATATCCATGATAGTACAATTTCTCCTTTCAACAATACCATTTTTTTGCAGTGTGTGAAGAGGAGCCATTCGACTTTAGCGAATGCCATTTGTTTCCAAATAATCATTGAACTCATTGATGGTGTATTATCCCCCTTGATATGAGCAAAGTGTTTTTATTTTCCTACCAGACTGTTTCAATAAGGGATTTGAACTTCTTGAAATTTTCAAAAGCTTGGTCTTTTGTAGAAAGAAAATATATCCACATTTTTCTTGAAAAATCATCAGCTTAGAGCATGAAATATTGAAAGCCAAAGTACCTAGGTCTCATTGTGCACTTGCA
The DNA here is from genome assembly GCA_018340775.1 of Taxus wallichiana var. yunnanensis. Lineage (NCBI taxonomy): Eukaryota > Viridiplantae > Streptophyta > Pinopsida > Cupressales > Taxaceae > Taxus > Taxus wallichiana. The sequence goes on from CM031241.1 coordinate 55,413,776, forward strand.
TGATTGGTATGCACCAAGTCAATTTTTGCCTTAGCTCGAAATGTATTATGTTTGAATGGTGCTCTATGTTGTTTTCCTGCCAAACAATGCTGACATTTATCTGTACCCTTTTTATAAGTGGAAAACCTCTAACCATATTGTATCGACGAAGTGTGTCAAGATAGCCAAAACTCACATGTCTAAGTCTTCAATGCCATAGTTGAGTTGATGATGTATCCTTGGCTACAAGTGCTTGATCATTTTGTTGAACAAAATCCAACTGAAACATTCTTCCCACATTCGAATATTTTGCAACAATTTTCGAGCTTCTTGACTTATCTCGAATTAAGCACATATTTTTACCACCTTTACAATCAAATTCAATTTTGAGATTGTGATCTAATAATTTACTCACGGATAACATATTTTTTGTTAAACCAGGGACATAAAGAACATCTGTAATTTTACAGTTATGTTGTCCAAGTGGTAGTGAAATGGAACCAATGCCTTTAATACTATATGATGTATCATCCCCCAAAGAGACATGATTTTTGTTGGGTGTTTTACTCATTGTGAAGAACCAATATTTCTTTCTTGTCATGTGTCAAGTTGCACTTGAGTCGACATACCAAATTTGATTTGTAGAATTGGATACTTCATTTGATTGTGTAGAATATAGGAATTCATCATCATCAAATTGATCTTCCTATTTGGATACATTTCCTTGTTGAGTTGGTTTCTTCTTCCACTTTTGATTATTTTGTCCTGTTTATTCTATTGTTGGCCTGATTTTGTTTGTTGGTAATCAATATTTTTACCACTTGACGATCCTTGTTGGAATGTGTTGTACCAAAAATTCTTTAACTCATGTCCTTTTCGACCACAAATAAGACATTTTAGTTGGTCATTTTGGCCTTGTTGAGTATTACCTTTTCGAGGTTTTTTACTAGACTTAGCCTATTTTTTTCCTTTTTGATTAGAAGCAAGTGCATGCTCTTCAGTTTCAGTAGTTGAGTGAATAACTTCCTCTTGTTGTAGCATATTCACTAACTCTTCAAAATTTGTTGTTTGACCAATTATGTTTAACATGGTCACAAAAATCCTATAAGAAGGAGGAAGAGATCTCAATACTATAGGCACAAGTGATGTGTCAGTTACTTCTTCTTCTAAAGCTTGAAGTGATGCACACAAAGTTGCTACTCTTCTCAAAAACATTTCAACTTTCTCAGTTGGTTGCATTTTCAAGTTCAATAGTTGACTCTAGAGATGAAGTATTGTGTTCTTATTTTTGGACTCATATATTGTTTTCAACTTGTCCCAAGATTCTTTTTCTGTTATGGCCTCACGAATATGAGGTTGTACCTCATCTGAAACACTAAACAAGATTATTAACTTTGCTTTTTGATTTGCATAATAAAATGTAGTTTTTGTGTAACATATGTTGCGAGATCTTGTTAATTTACCGAAACAATGGGCCATAGCTTTTCAAAATCAAGTTGTGCGCAAATTTTTGTTTTCCATACTAGGTAATTATCAGAATGTAAAAGTTGAGAATTTGGCAAAAAAATTTGGTGTCGTAATTGCGGCCATTGTGAAGACTAATAAATAGTAGAAAAAAATTGAACACTTTTCCCCCCTTAAAACATGCACACCCCCCCCAAAAAAATAATATTTTATTTAGTTTGGGCTCATTTTCGACCGTGTATAATGAATTTTTGGCACTATTGGCCCTATTACAAATTTGGCTTTGTGGCCGATTTGCAAAAAAAAAAAAATTAGACTCTTTGGCATATTTTCAAGTACAAAAAACCTCTAATTTTTGTAATTTTTACAAGAAAATCTTATTAAAAGTTGGACCAATACGTAGAGCTCACAAAAACACACACTTTAAAAAAAATGACACCTCAATTTGAGGTACCAGTTGAAAGTTATGACTTCTTTAAATTCTTATTTCAATATCTTTCCGGACCCCTTTCCAAAGATTCTCTTGAATGCACATCTTCTTCTTCTCTTGAATGCTCTTGATCTTGAATGCAATCTCCAAGTTGATTGGAGGCTTTGGGAGGTCACTTTGGATAAATATCTTCTCACATGCATGTAGAATTCTCTTGCTAGATATATGAAAAGATAGAGCACAAAGAAGAGGAAGGAGAATTTATGTGGGGAGATTGAAAATCTCGGGTCCCCACAATACAAAAATATTGTATATATATTATTTTTTAAAATGCTTCCAATTTAAAAAAAAATTGCAGGTACAGGTAAACATTTAAAAAAACAAAGAATGAAACAATGTCACCTTTTGTAGAGTTGCATCTAGGTCTGCAAGGGCCTGTGATTGCACTCCAGGTGTTCTTCAACTAGCAAATCAATTCGTGAACCGGGGTGTGGATTCGGGTAGGGGTTGTGAAATGGATGGGGGCATCTATGGCTCCTCCAAGCTCTGAAATTTCTCCAGGTCTCCCTAAACTTCCCTAAAACTTCCTACACTCTCCTTGGATCAAAATACTGCTCTGATACCAAATCTTGACAATGAATACTTGAAAATAATATTTGACACAGAATATTTACACATAAACAAGACGGTTGCTTGTGTATTTTATTAATATCAAAATCAAGCATTACAATAAAAAGAGAGAGATGCAATATTTATAGATATTGGACAACTTCTATCTCTTCCACAATATATGGAACAATATCAACTAAACTAAGTAAAAATGTAGGAATAGCTTATTTCCCCTAACTGCCCCTATTTCCCCTCATGGAAATCATCTGGGAACAAAATATGCAAGATAGAACATGATCCCACAAACCAAGGGATAAGACAACTAAAAGACAACTCACTAATAATTGACTTTATCTAAGCTAACTTAAGTAATTAAAAAATTACTTTATTACAATATCACTTTAACTCATATGATGAATTAAGTGTTAGTTTATTTCCAACATCTTCCTTGTTGTTTTTCAATGATCCTACACTCAAGAACATAGGCCTTTCCCACATACACCCTTAAGAATCTTCTCTTATTTCATGTCTCAAAATGACTTCAATTGGGCTTGAAATCAATGATATTCTTCATTGTTCTAATAGGTTCCCCTATCTCTTCACTTTATTTACTAAATTTTCTCGAGAAGGAATATTATCTCCCACTATTTGAATGCTATGCAAATGTAGAATTCTTTATACACCCTACTTCCAACCTCTCATAGTAATATGGTTCTTAAGAAACATAGTTTGACTATATTGTCTCTCCTCCTTCCCTATTTCTCTATCTAACCTTATTTATCATCTTCAATCCTTTGTCTCTTGACTAGTTACAAACGTAAGAATGTTTTTTTATTAGATAGGGTAAAAATAGGGATCGGCTCCCAGAGGCCAGTACAAGAAAGATAACATCGTGAAAGCTCATAGAAAGAGACAAAAAGAGAGACAAGACCAAAAAGAGTTAAACATGATTAACTCCAAAACAACAAGGTTCAGAACCCAACCAACGAAGAGAAATAGAAACTAAACAACTAAACTAAGAAACATAGATAGTTCACCAAAAATCTCCAAAAGTTTGAGAACAACAACATTAATTTTTCTTTTGATTTTGGAGGGTTTGGCCTCCATGGTCATAGTCTCCTTGTTGTGCTTGAGTTTCAACTTCTTCTAGGGTGAATCCTCCTCATCCTCGCTTTGTAGCTTCCTCATCATCTTCTTTAGAGTTGGTGGCATTGGAAAGTTTTCTTTTCCTTTGCTCCTCTTCAACCACTTCCGGATGAACCCTCATATCATGAAAACATTTATCCGGACCACCGATTCCCCCTAATTTTATTTTGTGCTATGAAAATTTGTTTAGTGGCTTTGATTTTATCAATCATAATCTTCCTAACCACCAAATTTGTCTCCTCCGTAACACCTGTAACACCATCTCTAAATACTACACTTTTTCTTCAAATCCTCGTAGCTTAATGCTGCTTAAAAGAACATTTTTCCTTTTCCTTTTGAGGGCCCTACCTCCTAACTCACCGTGCCATCTACATTCTTCCCATCCTCAACTCTGTTATTGATATGAAAACGGGTGTTTTATTTTTTCCACTTTTAAACGCTTTCAAGGATCTTTAATTTTAATCAACTTAAAAGGATTGTATACTTCCAAAAACTGATCAAAATATGATTTAGGACTGAATTCAAACTGAAATTAAGTTTACAATTTACTCAAAATTTCACTATTTGATCGAAGCCCCAAAAATCATTGTTTCTTGATTTTAATCGATTTTCCAAAGTTGTCAAATACTGATTACCATTGCATCCACATTATTTTTATGAAATTAAATTATTGCAAATAATCATAAACTGAAAATAAAATCAGAACACAACACCAGATTGTTTACGGGGTTTGAAATTCCTACGTCCCCGGTTCATGATGAACCGATCCATTAATAATGTTAAAAATGTAAATACAATAACATTTACATTAATCAATAATGAATCAAAAACCTACAAAACTATGTTTCAAACCTTTGAAGGATGTTAATGGAGCTCAGCCTCTGTCCTTCACCTTCCTGATCCACTTGCAGCGTGTCTCCCTTTGGTTCTACACCTTCATGTGACTTTAACAAAAATAAATTTGTCACAAAAGCTCCAAATTGGAAAAATTATCATACCATTGCGATCTTCTCAAAATTATGAACAACTTTCATATATAACTCGAGATCTGGTTTTGAGTGGAAGTGCCTCAAAATTGCATTTTCCAAAACTACTTGCTTATTGGCTTAACACAGACCTAACACTTGTTTATTACAAATACAAGTGAGCTTTACTTATACCACTTACAAGAGGGTGGCGGGTTGGTAAGGCTGCTTATCTTTTTAGATGAGGTGTTGGGTTCAAATCCCCCTTCCATAGGTTTAGGCATTGATGAGTGCATTGTTTGGCTCATTGATATCATTTCTTCAAGCCAAAAATACTCTTTTGATATGACTTATTAATACATGGGGATGTTTTGTGTAGTTATATCTTAGTAGGTTTGATGCATTTTCCTTGCTATAGTTTATGAAAACCGATTATCACATGAACCTCCTACTAACTATCTTTGTGAGATCAAATGTGATGATGTGTGCAAGAAATGATGGAAGTTGTTGGTGGTTATGGAGCCCGAGTTCAAGCATGTGGCAGAAGACTATTTCCACCAAGTTGACCTATTAGTTTGGGCTTGTTCCTAACTGCCCGTAGAAATTTATGTGTTTTAATTAGTATTTGGTGGACAGTGTTTAATGCCACCTGATATGGTGAGTCTTGTAACTAACAGTATCTATATGAAGACTTCGTCTTGAACTTGTAGTACTACTTTTTGATATACTGAAGGAGATTATCTGCATCCAGTTCTTGATATTTTCACTGTCTATGTTATGAAGCTTATTCTGAGTTAATGAAATTTATGACATTTTGAGAATCAAAGGTTGTTAATCCCTCTATCCCGAGGAAGAGCAAGGGCCCACTCGACCAAGGAGATAAGAGGTTATTTTGAGTTCATTTATGCATACAATTATTTGATTGGATTTATTGCAATTGTTGTTTGAGAATATTACATGCGTGCTTTGATTAACTATATTTGTTTTCTTCATTACTGCTTTCATTTGGATGCTTCAGTTATGCAAATCTGGTTAACAAGTAATCTCACTTTTTGCTAAGTTTCATTTATACAATTGTAATTTCATTTGTTAAGAGTAGTGTGTGCGTATTTCATTTCAAACAGAAGATTAGTTGTTAAATTTCCTTTCATTGCAAATATTTGAATTCTGTAGAACTGTATTTAAATTTCGTAGATTTGAATTGCATTTCCGTAGAATAGTCACTAAACTAAGCAACCCCCCAACAGACCCAACGGATAACTGGTTCCCCTAGACTCCATTGCATACTGCCTAGGACACAACCCTAGTTTAGAATGACACTGACAGAGATTATGTCAGTTAAATGATTGGAAGAATACAGATGACCCATCATTTTTGGCGCCGTTTTCGGGACATAACCATAAGCTCCATTGTTTTTATTCCATATGCTATGGGTGTTAATGGAGTTCATATAGGAAACCAGTAGTTCTCTCGGACCTCGTTTTAAAACAACCAACCTTGATGCATAGGTCATGAGATAACCAAGGGAGATTTATAGCACACAATATTCAGCAAATCTCTCTAGACACTTCACAAGGAAGAGACACTAAGAGTGATACAGATTCCAACCCAACACCTAGAACCTCTTCTGAGCATTTTGTATCCTCTTCACACCACTCGGTAATGGGGGACCTTGGGAATGCTGAAGACCAACCTTTAGGGCGAACCTTTACATATCCCATTGTCCTCGATGTGGATGAGGATGCACCCATGAAAAACATCTCACCATCCATCCTCCCCATCTTTCGAGGAATGACCAAAGAAGACCCTGATCAGTTTCTGTTTGAATTTAAAATCTTGTGCCAGACATATGATTACCAAACTGACAATCAAAAACTCAAACTATTTCCCTCCACTCTCAAAGATTCTACTATGAGATGGTTTATGGGGTTACCATCTAACTCCATTAATTCTTGGGAAGCCATGGAAACAACCTTCCTGGATAAATACCAAGACTATTGTAGGGGAAGGGATAGGAAGGAAGAGTTCTTCCAAATATAGCAAAAGGAAGATGAGAATCTAGAGGATTATCTGGATAGATTCCTCTTTCTCCATAAACGCAGTGGGTATGAGTTACATGCAGACATCACTAAAACAATCTTTCTTAAAGGACTGGATGAGGAAACCAAGGATTCCCTCCATCTCATGGGAGGAGGAGACGTGCATAAACTCACCATGGACCAAATCACTGAGCTATGTAGAAGATACTCTAGAACACATGGAGGAATACGAAGGAAACAAACATCCAAGTCCTTGGGTACCTCTGAACTTCTGGAAGAAATGGAAAACATGAAAACAAACATTCTATTGTAATTAACATCCACCATAGATGGACTCAAGGTAAAATCCACCCCTGCCAAAGAACCGTTGGACATGTATTTCCCTAAGTGTCGAAGAGACACCCTCGAGAGAATGTCATGTAGATGTCACATACATGTGCTTAATCTACGAAATTACTGACCATGACACTAAGCATTGCACACTTTTACCACAGTTAAAGAGAGGTTTGAATGCCATCTCTCAAACGAGTGCCAAATTAAACTTTGTCCAAAGAGCAAACAATTTGGGTGGGTTCCCATCTAGGCCAACTTAGAATCCTTGGAGGATGTCATGGCCAAATCAAGCCTCTCAGTCTTCTTGGGGACAACCTGAGTGGGAAAACTCAAACTGGATGACTTATCCATATCCACCACCCTAGAAAAATCCCTACACTCAGCCAGGTTGGGCACCACCACCCACAGCCAATCCTTGGCACAACCAGCAGTGGGGTCCTCAACCAAATTTTAGCCAAAATCAGTCCTGGCACCACCACAAAACAGTAATCAACAATGTAGGTTCTAGCAACCACAACAAGCTTTAATGCCTCCACCTCAAGCCTACCAACATCAAGGACAAGCAACACAAACACAACTTCCGGCTCAGCCAGTATCCAATCCTAAAAATCAACAGACAACTTCAATTGATGACACAGACCCAGGTAACACCATGCAGGTTAATACTATTGGTAATTTACGATTGCGATCTAGAAAAATATTGAACCCTCCTGTTGTTATCACGAACTTCCAGATTGATGCCGATAAAGAAGAAACCCTTGAGGATAATATTAGTCCTTCACCAATACCAGATACACCGGATGATCAAATACTCAAACAGAATACAACCCCTTTTCCTGAGTGATTACAGGACATTCGAACTGCAGATGAAACAAAGCTAGTTCAGGAATTAAAAAAGTACATATTGAGGTCCCACTTTTGCGAGTAATAAGGGACATCCCTAAACTAAACCAAACCATTAGAAATGAGTGTATAAAAACACCGGAAGGAAAAGAAATACCCAAAGACTATCAGGGTCGAAGGGAATTTGGTTGATTTAGTTCTTTGGCACCCTTATCTCACCAAAATATGGGGATCTTGGGAGTCCTGTCATTACTATTTGTATAAACAACCAGTCAATATCTAACATTTTGGTAGATCTTGGTGCTACTATTAATGTCATCACAACAAAAATGTTTAATCTGCTATCCTTAACAGGACTTCAACCGACCAACACTATTATGTAGTTAGCAGATCAATCCATTGCTATACCTGATGGTGTGGTTGAAGATATAATGGTCACTATTGAATCATGGGAGTACCCAGTTGATTTCATGGTTTTGCAGCCTAAAGCTTGGAAGTTGGGATATCCAGTCATCTTGGGAAGACCTGGTTGGCTACGGTTGCTGCATACATTGACTGTAGGTCAGGCAACATGACAATTCTAAATGGGTAGAAATCCAAACACATTTCATTATACCCTCTTACCCAACCTTATACGAACAATTGTGACCAGGTATGGGTGGATTCTTTGGATGCTAACTCTTTGAGTTCTTCTTTTCTGGCCACTATTGCAGTACACAATCATATGGTGGAAGTTGTGGAGTCATATACACTGACTGATTCTAAGGACTCTATGACTATGAAAATCAGCACTATTGCTACTGGAATCTGAACTCCAGCATTAGACATATCTTCTGCTATTTCTCTAGTAGACATTACCTCTGTTGAGTCTGGTAGGAAACTCTATGCTTATAATTCTGAATATTTAGTTCCTGATTTCTATTGTCCTTTAACTAAGATTTTGTCTTTTGACAACATACCCATCCTGCACATGCTTCAGCCCCATGTTTGCCCATTGAATTATTTTATCACTAGTACAGAGCTTGCTCTTGTGAATGATACCAAGCAGGTGCTTGTCAGTATGGGAAGAGAGTTGACCATAGGTAACGATTTGGAGGTCAATCAAGAAGCTAGGGTGCTTGAGGTTCTGAAGAAACATTCCCATGCTTTTGCTTGGGATTACACTGATATGAAAGGAATTCATCCTAGCATCTAGTACACACCATATTTACACTAATGACATCAAACCTATAAGGTAGCCGCAATGAAGAATCAATCCAACATTGAGAGACATAGTCAAAAGTGAGATCGAAAAACTCCTAAAGGTAGGTTTCATCTATCCTATATCTGATAGTCAGTGGGTCTCCCCATTAGTTATTGTTCCCAAGAAGAATGGTAAGTGGTGAATATGTGTTGATTACAGGGAACTTAACAAAGCCACCAAGAAGGATTATTTTCCCCGCCTTTCATTGACCAAGTCTTGGACAATTTGGCTAGTAAGAAATATTTTTCTTTCTTGGATGGGTTTAGTGGATATAATCAAATTAGTATTGCCCCTGCTGATCAGGATAAGACTAATTTTATGTGCCCTTGGGGTACATTCACTTACCGAGTCTTACCTTTTGGGCTTTGTAATGCCCCTACTACATTTCGTGGGCGCCTTGGCCATTTTTACGAGATCTTGTTAACGATCGTGCGTATTAAGGTTTACATGGATGGTTTCACTTTGTCCATGGATCCACTTTGAAGAATATTTGAACAACCTTGAGAAAGTACTCAGTCGATGTGAACAACACCAACTATCTTTGAGTCATGAAAAATGTCTAATGATGGTTAATCAAGGAATTGTCTTAGGTCACCATGTTTTAGCCCAAGGTATACAGGTGGACCCCAAAAAGATATCAGTCATCACTCAATTACCTACACTAGCTAATCGGACTAACATTAAAAGTTTCCTTGGTCATGCAGAGTTATTACCGCGATTCATCAAATATTTTAGCAAAATTACCGCCCCAATGTTCTCACTGCTAACCAAAGATTGTGTTTTTGAATGGTCTCCTTAGTGTCAACAGGCATTTGATTCTATCAAAGAAAATTTGACACTTCGATGCTTCTAATATAGCCATGGGTCTTTGTCCTTGGACAAAAAGACTCAGAAGATCATATGTATGCAATTTATTTTATTAGCAAAAATCTAACTCCTACGAAAGGAATTACACTACTATGGAAAAATAATTCTTGGCTATTGTCTATGCTTTGAATAAATTTCGTCATTACATCACTGGATATAAAAATTTTTTACACTGACCACTCTGCCATTCGATATTTGATGAATAAACCAGTGGTTGGCGGAAGGCTTATTCGCTGGTTACTCTTGTTGCAGAAATTCAATCTCACCATTATAGATAAGCCTGGGAAATTTAATGTTGTTGCTGATTTTATTTCTAGATTAAATGTTTCAGGTGATGATGAAGCAGTCCAGGACCAATTTCCCAATGAACACTTGTTTGCTATCTCAACTAAGACTCCTTGGTTTGCTGATCTCATGAATTATTTAACAACAGGGAAGTTTCCTGCCTATTTTACTCATAAGGAAAGAAGGCGATTGGTTAAAAATAGTGCAACATATAAATGGTGTAATGGATTCTTATTTAAATGTTGTCCTGACATGGTTCTTCGTAGGTGTGTTCGAGAGGATGAGGTACATGACATACTGCGAGCTTGTCATGATGAGCCAGGAGGTGGACATTATTCAGTGAAGCGAACAATTCACAAGATCCTTGGAGTAGGGTACTATTGGCCTTCCCTCCATAGGACTTTCAAAAATTATGTGTGGCAGTGTGATGCATGCCAACAAATGGGAAAACCTACACTTTCTATGGAAATGCCTCTGAATCCTCAACTGGTTCTAGAACCATTTGAAAAATGGGGATTGACTTTGTTGGACCATTTGATCCTCCATCTTTCGGGAAGGAGTATCTCTTGGTATGCATGGACTACGTCACCAAATGGGTTGAAGTTCAAGCATTGGCATCTGCCAACGAGGATGTTGTTGCTGATTTTTTGTACAATTGGATATTGCTGCAATTTGGAGCACCAAGGGCCATTGTATCTAATCAAGGTCCTCAATTTGTTTCAAATATGATTGAAGCTTTCTTGGAAATCTACAAAATTAGGCACCAAAAATTGTCACCATATCACCCCCAATCCAATGGGCAAGTGGAGGTAACCAATCGAGAACTCGAGAATATTCTAACTAAGGTGGTCAATGCCGATAGAAAGAATTGGGTACCAAAGCTTCCTGAGGCCGTCTGGGCCTACAACACAACCTGGAAAACAACTACTTGGTTTTTCTCCCTATGAGCTGGTCTTTGGGAAGAAACCACTGTTACCTGTTGAGTTTGAATTGCACACCTGGCAAACAACGTTGGAAGTTGGGATTGATTTGGATGAAGCACAACGTGAACGAGTGCTGTAGCTGAATGAATTAGATGAAATGCGGATGGAGGCATAGTAGCAGACATAAATTCTACAACATCAATGGAAAACTTGGCATGATGCTCACATAAAAAAGGACATTTCATGAGGGATAGTGGGTTTTACTCTTTGATTCCCGCTATCAGCAGTTTAAAGGCAAGCTGCGTACACATTGGTTGGGTCCCTATCAGGTAAATCAAGTGTTTGATAATGGATCATTCTGGTTGATACCTATTGATGGAGACAAACGGACTCTTCTAGTGAATGGACATAGGCTCTAGATTTATCACCAACCGATGGATAAGAAGACTTTCACCAATGACATTCTGTTACGCACGGACATGCATGTTGAGGAGGCTCTTTGCCTCTTGAGCATGGAGTAATCAATATCTTGCAAATTCAATAAAGGAAGATGATCCTTCATTCGATCTTCTTCCCTTAGTTAGCAATTTTTCTTGTTGTTATTTCCAATAAATGCAAGAATTTTCATTATTTCTACAGCCGCTAATCATGCTTCATCTCGAATTGCAGGCGTAGGAATCTATGGATATCGACTGACTAAACGTGGCATGGGTAAGTGCATTCTAACTTGCTAACGATATTTCCATGCAAAACATTTCCCCATGTATGCATTTTTCATCATTACGCCATCATGAAATGATTGCTATATTCATTCGGATCTCTTTCCAAATCCGGTTCTATGGATGACGACATAAAAGAGTAATGGCTCATAATCACCGCATGCCTTGAATGTGTCGCATTCTTCAAAGCCAGGACGGGTGGCGCTCGCTCCTCAATAGTGGGATATGTGCCGCCGTAAAAATCTTAAACTCACATGGGTGGCCGGTCTCATTCACTATTTTTCCGCCACCACCTTCACTCGATTTTGCGCCACCCAAGGAATATGGTGCAATTTGAAATTTAATGCTTCTACAACTGCTTCTTACCATTGTTGTATGCACATCAAGCACAATTGGTCTTATCAGTCACTAAAAGGGAGTGGGAGATACGCTCTGTTTTGGTTTTTTTGCTACCTGGTATTACTCACCTTCGGCTTCAACATGGGACCACGAAAGACATCAGAACCTGATTCACTGGACGCCTTACTCCGAATGCCGCGCTTTCACAGGTATTTCATGATTTTGGATGGCTGGATTTCATTCACCAATTTGAAGGTTTCGATGAGGGCATTGTGGAAGAATTCTTGAACAATTTTGAGTCCACCTGTTCACAAGTTGGTGGAAGACGGGTTGAGATTACCAGTCAGGTCATTTTTGACCTATCTGGCCTGCCAGACTTTGGTTTGAAGGTTATGACAAATGCTCCTTTACAAATCCTGATTGCTCTATTTCATGATGAAGGGGAGGCATTCCCTGAAGTCATCCTAACTCCATTGGGTGTCCAGAAGGGTGTTAAGTGGACAAGTTTACCTGGAATCTGGAGCGAGATTGCGAAATGGGTCAACCGGTATTTCATATGCGATGGTCAAGCCTCTATTCAGGTGGTGATGCACTTAAAATGCTAATCCACCTTAAGAAGGGACGTGTCAACTAGGCCCTTTGGGTAAATCTACCTGAATACCTCACGGACTCCATTATTAAAGTTTTCCAGAAGTACCGGTCCAGGTGGAGGCAAGTCTGTAATTAAACACCCGGGGTTGATTCATTTGTTGTGTTCACACCAGGTCTTCTTTAGACCAAAGCGGAGGATCGAGGTACGTGTTGGTGGTGAGGGATCCAGACCAGAGCAATTGAAATTTGGTCTCTCTTCTGCACCTCGGTCTACCCTTACACCGGGCCCTTGCCCTTCACACAACCAAGCAGAGGTAGTTGATGTTCCCGAGCATGCGGACACATTTGGTACTCCCGAGGGTCCATCCCCTTCCACTTCCAGCTCAAAAGGAAAGTGCGCCATGGCTCCGTCTTCTTCCATGCACCTACGGTCTCGGTGGCTCAGTTCATTTTTGCAGTCTGGCGGTTCCCAATCAGAGACTTTGCCTGATGATACTACCCCCATTTGGGAAGAACAACATGAGGAGGATCACTTGGCCACTTCGGCACCTGTTGTTCCTGAATCTATGGAAATTCATACTATGGTTCTTGAAGTGCTTGGCACCCAAGTTGCATCTTCTCACAACTATTTGGAGGAAATCGCGCTACTAAAAGTCTCAATTACAAGGTATGGAAGAAACAAACCTTTTACTGCAAACTGAATTTACACAAAAAATAGTAGAGAAGGTTTGGAAATTGTTGCCCTGACTTGAAGTAAGTTGTTTGAAGCAACAACGATGATCGAGTCTTAACATCTTGGATAGATTCCATCAGTTATCCCTTCAGGAAAGAGAATTGAGGAAGGAAAATCAAAAATTAAAAAAGGAAATGGAATCTATACAAGAGGAAAAGCAAAAAGTGACATCTATTTTAGACTTTATCATCCTTTGGCCCTCAAGCTTCTATCCTGTAGAAAACCCTCTCCAGTCTATAGCATGTTCATTCAAGAACAATTTTATTCCTGGTAGTTGTTCCAATTGTGTTGTCAAGCTCCTCATGAAATTCCCAATGGCACTAGTTTCTTATCAGTTTACAAGTGCAGTACTCCTGAGATCCAAAATTTTCTTTGTGAATTCTACCTTCATAACATGATAGTTACAAATGTGCCTGATTTCTTAATCAATTTATTTGTGGGTGATTTCCAAATCAAGGCCTTTCAGTCTGCATTATGAAATCAGATCATCTGGGGTCAGCAAACAAACATTTTCAATCACACCGCTCAGTCCATTGGATTCCACATCCGCCCAACTCATCACACTGATGTAGCCCTGTGGAAAAACTTTCACTCACTTTACTATCAGGCAGGAGTTGGGGTAAACACTTCTCAGATTTTACTTCAATGTGTCATTGATTTTGAAAATTATAGTCAGGAGAACTTTGGGACAGCTTGGCAGGCTTGTGATAGGAGGTGGGATACTCTGAGTCTGCCCTTGAAATGCAAGGAGGTTCTCTCTCCCCAAAACTTGAGCTGGAGCATGCGCAGGGGTGATGCCCTCATCACCATTATCAAACAAACCATAGAGAAAACCAGCCAATAGTACAATGATGAATGGGCAGGCCTCCAAGTACGTCCACCACTCCTTTTGAGCCCTCTCACTACCTGGCAGAACAATGCGGCCTAGTCAAATGACAGTTTCATAGCATGGGTAGAAATTACCTCCAACACTCAGGGCTGCAAGAACACCAAAAAACAATATGTTGATCAATTTGAAGAATATGACATGGCTAACAACTTTGGTAGGTGGGTAGGATGAAGATAAGTTGCATAGGGACATGCAACAGGTAAAGTCAGGGGGAAAATGATGAGTGCATTGTTTGGCTCATTGATATCATTTCTTCAAGCCGAAAATACTCTTTTTGATATGACTTATTAATACATGGGGATGTTTTGTGTAGTTATATCTTAGTAGGTTTGATGCATTTTCCTTGTCGTAGTTTATGAAAATCGATTATCACATGAACCTCCTACTAACTGTCTTTGTGAGATCAAACGTGATGATGTGTGCAGGAAATGATGGAAGTTGTTGGTGGTTATGGAGCCCGAGTTCAAAGCATGCGGCAGACTGTTTCCACCAAGTTGACCTATTAGTTTGGGCTTGTTCCTAACTGCCGAAGAAATTTATGTGTTTTAATTAGCATTTGGTGGACAGTGTTTAATGCCGCTTGATATGGCGAGTCTTGTAACTAACAGTATCTATATGAAGACTTCATCTTCAGAACTTGGTAGTACTACTTTTTGATATACTGAAGGAGATTATCTGCATCCAGTTCTTGATATTTTTACTATCTATGTTATGAAGATTATTCTGAGTTAATGAAAGTTACGATGTTTTGAGAATCAAGAGGTTGTTAATCCCTCTATCCCGAGGAAGAGCAAGGGCCCACTCGACCAAGGAGATAAGAGGTTATTTTGAGTTCATTTATGCATACAGTTCTTTGATTGGATTTACTGCAATTGTTGTTTGAGAATCTTACATGCGTGCTTTGATTAATGATATCTATTTTCTTCATTACTGCTTTCATTTGGATGCTTCTTTATGCAAATTTGGTTAACAAGTAATCTCACTTTCTGCTAAGCTTCATTTATACAGTTGTAATTTCATTTGTTAAGAGTAGTGTGTGCGTATTTCATTTCAAGGAAGATTAGTTGTTAAATTTCCTTTCATCACAAATATTTGAATTCCGTAGAACTGTATTTAAATTCCGTAGATTTGAATTGCATTTCTGTAGAATAGTCACTAAACTAAGCAACCCCAAAGAGACCTAATGGATAACTGGTTCCCCTAGACTCCATTGCATCTACCGCCAGACACACTGTTTAGAATGGCACTTGCAGAGATTATGTCAGTTAAATTATTGGAAGAATATAACAACCCATCAAGTGCCCAACTTAGCCATTGACCCCACATTTGGTGGGAAAGGGATAGGATAAGCCTTTAAATAACTTTTGCCCACAAAAACCTCCTTATCCCATGGGATTAGGCTTATTCCCATGGAATGGATTAAATTAAATATTATTATTATTATTTTAAATCCAAATCCTCTAAAAACTGTCAAGTGTCACGCCCATGATATGCCATTGTCCACGTCAAAGTGTGCCACATCATCATTTGACCAAAATTTTGACTATGCATATCTTTTGCATACGAACTCGATTTGGTCCTGCTCAAATGTGCCGAGAAAGCTTGCGATGATCTCTATACCATGGTACTGATTTTTGAATAATTACAAGACCATCAATTTTTCCTTTTCACCAATTTCCACGTGTCACCTTTTCATTGGTCCACTTGTTGACATGTTGACCAAAGTTGGCTTCCTGTTGACTAAACTTTGATTTGGACATAAATTGAGCTCGAGTGTCCATTTTCACGTTCTTACACGTCGGAAATCTCTCTAAAGGATATAATACACTAGAATGGTCTAGGGAATTTTAGGGAACTTTTGACACTAGAAAAATATCCCCTGATCACTCCTCCCTATTGAGAAGGCTTTTTGTCCACAAAAAGCTTTGTATCAACCCACAAAACATGCTATCTCTTTCTGCATTGCAAAAAAACATACAAGAACCTGAAATAACATTATAGGTTAATAAAATGCAAATAGTTGATTAGCTAATTACATAACTGATCATATAATAACACCCAATTAAGCTAGTGTTCAACTGAAACGCTGCAACCTTGTCAACTCTGCACACAATTGTGAACTGTCATACCCACTATAATGCCATCACAAATAATCGGCTTAGAGATAATAACACCCATTCTATTATGGAAAGATAGTGTTCAAATGTCACTTTTGATACGACCGATTACTTAAATTACAATTTCATAAACACATATCAATATACTAGACATCTAAATTTCCCACAATTAGGCTAGTGCCCACTATCCATTTGAAACTATAACAACTGCAAGTATTCACTATCCAGAATAAAATAGACTATCAATGCCCAAAAATAGCTATAGTCAACAACTGAATCCATGTGAATATGTCAAAACATTGTATCACCATCACAAATAATAAGTCAGATAATAACACCCATCTATAACGGAAGCTAGTGTTCAACTGACACTTTGTGATTATGCTGATTACAACTGCAAATATTCACTATCCAGAATAATTAAACCATCAACGCCCAAAATAGCTATAGTCAAAATCTAAATCAACGTGAATATGCAAATATTTTATCCATACACCTTTGAACTGTAAAGGGATAGACTATAAACTGTATGCTTACCCAAATTGATGAATTGCCATAATCTGTAAAATGATCACCTGGTGCCTTTGCAAACCAATTTGTTAGTGTAATAAATTTACACTCTAATTGCAACCACATCTGATAGTTACAAAAATCAAATTTTCCCAAAATAAGGGTCTTATAAATTAGTGCAAATAACACATGTGAATATAACAAGTTTTTCTATTTATTACAATATCAAACAGGTGCCCAAATGGGTCTTATAAGCATCCATAATATTTGCACAAATGACAACACTATAAAACTGCAAGTTTCAAAATTGACATTCTGATGATGCCGATATCCCTGCATACTATTGTTAGAAATGGAATAACCAACCACAATGTGAGAAGATGAATATGAGTATGATGAACTGTCACTCACTCAAATCTTCTCTACGGTTTGCTTCCAAATTATTTTCAAGTTGAATATTAACATAGGATCAAAATCCCTAAAATATAGCTTTGAAAATGTTTGCATACTATCACCAGTTACTACAATGCAAACATAAAGTTGAGGAATGTTTTACCCATCCAATTACTTGGATTTCTCCATTTAGGTGGTTTTACTTCCCCAGTACTAGAATGAGAATTTACATGAGTTAGATCAACAAATTTTGGTTTGACATTATTTTCCTTTTTAACAACTTTCCAATGTTGCACTAAAGGAACATACCAACACATCTTAACATCATGTCCATTCCTTTTACAATGGGAACAAAATTTAACTTCCTTATTTTTAGGAGTCTTACCCATTTTTCCATTCCTTGAACTCTGTCTAGGAAAATGATTCTTCTTTGTTTAGGAGAGGTAACCTTTTTGTCATTTCTTGATTTACTAGAGTGAGATTTGTCTTTAGCACCTACCTTATCATTCACAAAAGGCATTAAATTCTTTATCATATTTTTCCTCTTCCAACAATATGCTTTGCAGAATGATTAGTACCTTCACAAAATGTGCAAGGAAAAGCATACCCATGTCTACCAAAGCTATATTGTTCAGACTGAAAGAGTGTTTTAGAAGTCTTAGGATTAAATTTCCCCTTAGTGTTATTTTTAGTGTAAGTGGGAGGAGGTGGAATTTCATTACCTCGTTTACCTACTTTCTTACACCTTTCATTGTTCCTCCTGATGGAGAAATCTTGCAATTCTAGAGGCGTAGATCCTTGGCTATTGGAAGCTTGTCTTCCTTCATTGCTTTGAACTTTCTCCAATTTCCATTTTCCCACTAGAATATCCCAAACCTGCAAACCAAGGTTGATCCTCTACCTGTATTGGGTTAACATCACCTTGTTCATTTTTACCAAGGCCTTTTCCATTATATCCCATCTTAACCATTAGTTTAGACCCAATTCCCTTAGTGTGTTTTTCAAACTGACCCAAAGGAATATCTGAAACTAAATTAGAGGAAGTATTTTCACGTGAACAACTTACAGTGCATTCTGTCATAGTACTGCATCTGATTTGGAAGGCATTTCCTTCTTGTGTTCACCTTGTTGCAGCTTTGCCAATAGGGCATCCTTGGTCCGTATTTCTTCCTGTAACTCTTTAACAAATCCCATCAACTTATTTCTCTCTACAAACATCTCATTGACATATTCCTCTTTCTTGGTTATAGAGGATTGTGGCTTATATTTTAACCGCACTATTTCCTCTTCCAAGGAATAAAAATTATCTCTCAGGAAAGAGTTTTCTTCTTGGAGTTGGTGGTTAATGGCTTCAAGCTCATCTAGTTGCTCCTGTTTGGATGACTTGCCCATGATTCCTTGTTCCTGCAAACACAACTCTGTACTTCCAAAACTGCACACTTGCAAAAGAAGATTAACAAGCCCCAAAATGTTTGCACACTGAAAACTGAAATCAATATTGAAATTGAAGCCAAATTTTCAAACACAATTAGAAGCTAATCCGGCAATCTAACTGCTCTGATACCAAACTTGATCCAAAAATGGGTGTTTTATTTTTTCCACTTTTAAATTCTTTCAAGGATCTTCAATTTTAATTTACTTAAAATGATTGTATACTTTCAAAAACTAATCAAAATATGATTTAACACTGAAATTAAGTTTGCAATTTACTCAAAATTTCACTGTTTGATCAAAGCCCCAAAAATCATTGTTTCTTGATTTTAATCGATTTTCCAAAGTTGTCAAATACTAATTACCATTGCATCCACATTATTTTTATGAAATTAAATTATTGCAAATAATCATAAACTGAGAATAAAATCAAACACAACACCGCAGATTGTTTACGGGGTTCGAATTCCTACGTCTCCTGAAGGGTTCATGATGAAACGATCCATTAATAATGTTAAAAATGTAAATACAATAACATTTACATTAACCAATAATGAATCAAAAACTTGAAAAACTATGTTTTAGACCTTCGAAGGACATTAATGGAGCTCAACCTCTGTCCTTCACCTTCCTGATCCACTTGCAGTAGTGTCTCCCTTTGGTTCTATGCCTTTGTGTGACTTTAACAACAAATAAATCTATCAAAAATCTCCAAATCAGAAAAATGATCACACCATCATGATTTCCGTAAAATTCTAAACAACTTTCATATATAACTTGAGATCTAGTTTTGAGTGGAAGTGCCTCAAAATTGCATTTTCCAAAAATACCTACTTATTGGCTTGACATAGACCTAACACTTGTTTATTACAAATACAAGTGAGCTTTACTTATACCACTTACAAGAGGGTGGTGGTTTGGTAAGACCACTTATCTTTTTAGATGAGGTGTTGGGTTCAAATCCCCCTTCCATAGGTTTAGGTGCCCAATTTAGCCATTGACCCCACATTTGGTGGGAAAGGGATATGATAAGCCTTTAAATAACTTTTGTCCACAAAATCCTCCTTATCCCATGGGATTATGATTATTCCCATGGAATGGATTAAATAAAATATTATTATTATTATTTTAAATCCAAATCCACTAAAAAATTGCCAAGTGTCACGCCCATAATATGTCATTTGTCCATGTCAGAGTGTGCCACGTCATCATTTGACCACAACTTTGACTATGCATATCTTTTGCATACGAACTTAGATTTGGTCCGTTCAAAATGTGTCGGAAAGCTTACGATAATCTCTACACTATGGAACTGAGTTTTAAAAATTACAAGACCATTAATTTTACCTTGTCACCAATTTCCACGTGTCACCTTGCCATTGGTCCACTTATTGACCCGTGACCAAAGTTGATTTCCCTATTATTGAAATTTGACCGGACATAATTTGAGCTCGAGAGTCTATTTTCACATTCTTACGTAGTCGAAAAATCTCTAAAGGATATATTACACTAGAATGGTCTAGGGAAGTTTAGGTAACTTTTGACACTGAAAAATATCCCCCGATCGCTTATGGCCTATATTTTCCTTTGCGCATCTTGGTAAGACATTCAACCGGGTAATGTCCTCATCCTCTTCAATTTGGGGCATGGGTTTATCTAGCACAAGTTTACCATTTTGAAACAGAAGGAGAATGAGCCCCTCATGAATAGGGGTATCCACCTTACCCCTTTGAAAATATTTCACAAAGGTAGTCAAAGACATGAACAAAAAGAAGGGAATACTTAACATTATCTTATGCCTAAACATATTCAGAAAGGAAAAGTGATTGTTGTAGATCTTACGATACTTTCCTTCCAAATTTAAATACTTCATAATGTGAAGGCAAACCTCCTTCCACACTCCAAAAATGCACGACTAAGCAATGCCATTGGTGAAGTAATGCAAACTTTCTTTTCCAATTAAAAAGGTGTTAATTTCATTTTCATGTTTGTTCATGTCCTTGAAAATTTTGAGCCCTTCCATGTCCATACTAGTAATCCAGAAATGGCTTCCTCCGAAGTCTCAATTTCCATACCCTTGACCACCACCTTACCATCCTTCCATGCCAACCCAAAATCCCTAGTTAGCGAAGGATCGTGCCCATGTAACTTTTTGATATACTTTCTAAAACCCCCAACCCAAGTAAGTGTCACATTGAGGGGTCGTCCACAATATTGCCATGGCTAGACAGTTCCACATTGACTCTGTCTCCACCCATGTTCACCATAATATTTTCCAAGATCCCAACCAAATAATTTTTGTAAATTTTGGTGTTAAAATGACCTTTCCAAAGTAATATAAAGCCAAACATGATATTTTTGTCTTGAAAAATGAGCCAATTAACCTCACTCGAGTGAGCGATAGTGAAATTATTATGATTTTTCATGGTGTGTAATATCATTAATTGGCATGGGGATGACATCACCTTTATGCTAGACTTTGAAATCATTATAATGTACCCCTTCATTAGCAAGCCTATCCGCACATGTGTTACCAAGGCGAGGAGTATGTTTAATGATGAAATAATCAAAACCTTTAAGATGCTCCTTAATATCAAAAATAATGTTACCAAGAGCCCAATTATGGGAATGATCCTTTTTAATGGCATTGATAATGAGAAGAGAGTCCCCTCAATTAGAATATGATTTATACCTCTTTCTTTATCCAAGCTAACACCACAAAGTAGTTCCCAAGCCTCTGTGCATTATTACTTTGAATTCCCAAAGAACCAAAGCATAGGCCAGGATCTAGTCACCTTCATGATCTTTAATAATGTCGCCTCCCCTGCCATGTCAAGATTACCTTTCAAAGAGCCATCAAAATTAAGTTTTACCCTTCCCCTTTTTGATTTAGACCATTTGATGTGAATAGAATGGAAGAAAACTAGATGCGGACAATAGGTGAATTGTTTGAGGAATTCCTCTTCTTAGCTAGAACAATCCTTTTTAATCTTTCCTCTAAAATGTTTGGAATTCTATTTAATGGAAGAAATCAAACTATTACTTACCTTTCTAAAATTATCTTTCTAATTTCTAAATATGAGGGCATTCCTTTCTTTCTACAAACACCAAAAGAAATGGGAAGGGCCATCTTCCAAACAACAACAAGAAAGGGAAACTTGAAAGGGCATCCCCATTGCAAACAAAAATCCTCAATGGAGTTTGGAAGGAGCCACCGCACTTGAACAAATCCATCACCTTAGAAAATACCACTTGAGAGAAAGGACACAAGGTGAAAAGGTGGTTGAAACTTTCCTCCTCCCTATTACAAAGGACACACCTATTGGGGATGACTATTCCCCGTTTCCTTAAGTTATCAACAATGATTATTTTATTTTGCACCACCAACCAATAGAAAATGTTAACTTTAGGTAAAATATATTTCACCCAAAGTCTACCCCAATATTCCTTTTGGATAGAATCCTTGAAATTAAGGAAGTAGGCAAATTTAACGAATAATTTCCTGAATCCTCTTCCTTCTATATAATAGAGTCCTCATGTTGTTGAAATCTTGGGATATAGAAACTCCGTAATTTGAGGTTGAGAGAATTGAAGGAAATCATATTTTTGTTGAATTTAGGGGTGGATTCAAAGCCTCCCAAATGATATCCTCATTAGAAAAAAACCCAATAGTCTTTAACCCACACTTTTCCCCTATCTTCAAAAAATTGCGCCATAGTTCTCCAAGGCTCTTTCTAAGCAATATTTTTCTCATACAACCAGCAATCCCTCTAGAAGCGAATCATATTTCCTTTACCAATATTCCATTTAATACCCCTGCTCAGAATCTCCCTAGAAGCAAGAAAATATTTCCAGAGAAATATCCACAAGGGAGATTGTCTTGTAGAAAAGGTCTATTCTGCCAACATTCCTTAAGTATTTCCTTTTGATGATGTCAGTCCATAAACCATCATCTTTTATCACTCTCAACCTAATTTGGATACTAGAGCCTCATTCATTAATCTCATATTCTTCAAGTCCATACCACCACATTCCTTGGGTCTAGTGACTTTATCCCTAGCCACAAGAAGGAATTTAAACTTCTCCTCTGCTCTAGCCCATAGGAATATTTTATGTATTTTTTCTAGAGCCTCCAATATCTTCACCGGTAGCCTAAAAATAGACATAACATACATGGGAATGCCTTGAAGTGAGCTTTGGAGCAATTGAATTTTTCCATCTTAAATCAGGAGGATGCCCTTCTAGGTAGCCAATTTCCTATTGACTTTCTCCATCAAATTATTCCAGATAGAAGGATCCGACTTCTTATGGATGAGAGGAATTCCCAGGTAAGTATCCGGGAATGTCTTAATCCTATAACCAAGGATACGAGCTAGTCTCACTTGAAACTGCTCATCCACATTAATGAAAAAACAACACTTTTGTGGAAATTTACAAATGGACCGAAGATATTCTCATATTCATTCGAACATCCTTGAAGTTAGTGGTTTCCTTAATAGAATCTTTTCCCATAAAACAATTTTCATCCACAAATTGATTGAGACAAATGGGAGGAAGACCATTAGAAATTTTGATTCCCTGCAGAAGATTAAGGCATACAACCTAATTGCACAATCTACTTAAGGACTCCTCCACAGTAATATAAAGAAAAGGGGAGAGGGGATATCCTTGTCTAAGCCCCCTCCCATCTTGAAAGAAACCTTCAGGTCTTCCATTAACCATAACAGAGAAATTGGAAGTAGAAATACAAACCATAGTCATGTTTATAAAGAAATCATCAAAACCAACATTGGTCAAGATGGCCCACGAAACCCTTTGTCATATGATTTGTGCATATCTAGCTTAATAAACATGGAGGATCTTCTTGAATTTTTAACGAAATGCATGGCCTCTTGGATAACCACAATGCTGTCCAAAATTTTTCTGCCAGGGAAAAAGTGCACCTTGATTGGGTTATATGAAATTGGAAAGCACTTTCCTGAGCCTAAAAGTAATGATTTTAGTAAGCAATTTATAACTAGTATTGCAAAGGCTGATGGGCCTGAAATCTTTAACATCCTTAGCCCCTATTATCTTAGGAATGAGGACAAGGAAAGCATTGTTTGTTTTTTTGAACTGCCCATTCCTCAAGAATTCTTAAATCGTCTCAATAATCTCTTTCTTAATCACCTCCTAGAAATGTTGGAATTTTTTTTTGAAAACCATCTATCCCAAGAGATTTATCAGTTCCATATCAAATATAAAAAATATGATCTCTTCCTCCCCCAAAATGAGAAAAATCTCTTTATTTTCCTGCTGTGAAATGAAATTCTGGAAGGGACCTAATACCTTGTCCTAGGAATTCCTATTCGGATCTTGCCCAAGAAGAAAAATATTCTTGAAGTAATTAATAACAGTTTCATTTATTTCCTTTTCATCAGCAGTAAGTTCTCCATCAGTTTTCCTAATTTCCTTAATCTTGAGTGGTTGGTTCTGGAAGTAGCAGAGAAATGAAATAACTTGGTGTTTCTATCACCCTCCTTTAACCATTTAACTCTAGATTTTTGCTTCCAGTACACTTCCTTTTAGCTAGGATATCATGATATTCTATGAGAAGACTCGATCTTGGATTTTAAGGGCTTGGTTAAGGCCATCCTCCTCCATCAGTTCCTCTATAGTTCATGATCCTCCTCAATTTTACTTTTATCTTGAAAAATATTCCCAAAAGTCTCCTTATTCCAAATTTTTAGGTTATTTTTGACATGTTTCATCTTGAAACTTAATTTGAACATTGGCACCCCATGGACAGCACTTCCCACCATTCTTGAATTCTCTTGAGAATTTCTAAATGTTGGAGCCACATTTTTTCAAATCTAAAGGGTCTAGATTTTTTGGAAATGCCATGCCCAAATTGAGGAGGATCGGATTATGGTTAGACCCAATTTTGGGAAAAGTGGATAGAGAATAGAGTTGGTTAATCATGCAAAGATGGCTCAAAAAAACCTATCCAATCTGATTTGGATGAGATCTTTACCAGTTCTTCTATTATCCCAAGTGAATTTAGATCCTCCTAACTCCAGATCAAACAAATCATTCCTCATCAAAAATTCGCCAGATCATCCATATTATCAATATAAGAGATGGTTCCCCTTTTTTCATCAGGAGAAAGGGGGTGTTGAAATCACCCTACAATCCAATCATAATCCTTAAACAAAAGCCTAAAACTTGTGAGCTCCCCCATAGTTTCCTTCTTCCAACAACAGAGTTGGGGGCATATATATTTGACACAATCCAAGTTTTATTAGAATCGATTTCAGTGAAACACATGGCCAGATGGTTGACCGAGGACAAGAGAAACTCACCTTTTACCGTAAGAGGATTCCAGAGAGTGACAATACCACCTAAATCTACTTCCGAGTTGACTCTAGCCAAATACCATCTTTCCAAACTATCCTACTAACAAATTTAAATATTTTAGTACTCATTTTAGTTTCTTGAATCATCAAAATGTCAAGTTTATATTTGTTCCTAAGATCCTTCACAATTTTATGCTTGTTAGGGTTATTCAACCCCCTTATGCTTCATGATAGCATAATCATTTGTTTTTATATACATGTGAGAACCTAAGGGGTCTTTGTAACCCTTTATCCATTTATTTATTTGCCAAGGTCTCCCTCTTTTCCTTGTTATTTTCCGTCCTTTTGGAGTAGAATCTTTACGAACATCCACTCTGTAGTTTCTCCTTGTTATAGGCTTAGTCCCCGTGATTGGTGTGGCTAGAGAAGACACTATCTCTACTAAATTCTGGACTATACCACCCATCAAAAGATCAAAAGAATTTGAAATCGAGATGCCAACATCCTGCTTTTGACCAAAGGAGCTTTGCCCTATTGATGAGACCTCCTCCGGGAAGGCCCACCGAGCCACCTTTAATGCATAATTTCCTTCCGATTCTGAAATATACTTTTCTTCCTCCTTTTTTTGGTTCTGGGAAATGAGAAGACCTCTTCATCCTCCTTATCATTCTATTATCTATCCCTTTCTTCCTTGTTGCTTGGACCTTCCTCAACGGAGTTCTTTTTTACGAATCTAGAACTATTGTCTACTTTGGGATTTCTTTCTTTGCCTCATTACTAGAATTAATGGTTCTTCCATTTTCCTCATCTTCCTCCATTCTATGATGTCTCTATTGTTTCCCGTAGGAGGTGGTTTTGGACTTGTTTCTTTCTTTTTTCATCTATTGGGAATCCTTTGTGATCATGCCTTGTTTTTTTCATTTTCTATATGAAAAAGGGATGGCTCATACTCAAATATTTGCACCCAATCCCCAAATTTTGAAAACAACTTGATATTTCCCTCCAATAAAGATTCTTGTTTCATATTAACACAAAATCTTGCATGGTTTAGCCTAGTTCTTGATTGGTTCTATCATCTCCCATGGCACTATCACCAACTTGACTATCATGTGAACTTAATTCAAGAACAAAGTTAAATCCTACATAATATTTTCATGCACTTCTAGCCCAACTCTCCCAAATGAAGAAATATCCTTATGAGCTTATATAGGAGTTCGTCTCAAATTTAACAAACGAGTTAAAAATAATCTAATTGATGCTCGTCTTACTGATCAAAATATGAAGTGTTTCTTTATTAATGCCCAGCTTATTATAGGTGATTTATGCATTGAGGAGAGATAATCTTGCTAATGTGAATCTAGATCAGAATTGGACATAAGTGTAGAAGATGACTTGATTATGTCAGGAAAATTGAGAAAAGAACCACCAAAGGCTAAATCTCTTACTTCAAGTTCCTCAAGTTCTAAACAATTATTTCAAAAGTTATCCAATGACATGATTTTTATCATGAAACAACTTACCCGAATGTGACTTATAATGATATCCTGAGAAGGAACTTCCATCTAAGTAATCATCTACCTACTCCTCAACCTAAGCTTGACATTGAGGCCTCTCGTATGAAAGTTCCATTCAATGCAACATGTGAAGTACAGAAGTTGAAGATTACATAGAAGAACCGAGGAGGTCCAAGAGGAGGAAAATGACTCTCAAATCAATTATCTCACCACTGTGGGATCAAATGATGATTATGACCACATAATTGCTGACATGAAAATGAAGCATATGATGTCACTATCAAATAACATATGAGAAAAAATAAATAAGTTATGCAACCTATAAAAATAGAAAGCTAAAGGAGTTTCAGATGTTATCCCACTAGTTACAAGAAGATGAGAACCTATCCTCCCACTACTAAGAAAGTAAGTACTTCAAGTACTCCTTATAGTACTTCCCTTCTTATTATTTGGTGCCTAAAGTATCAACTATCACACTGTGTCTAAAACATCCTCACGATCCCAAAATATAATAAAATTCCATGTTGTTTCCATCTAAGAAACTCCATCAACTTTAGGGTCTTTTGATATCATTGATCATATTAAAAATACTAAAATCAAGATCTCCTCGAAGTTGAGTTTTATCGACTCGCCACGAGGCCTTTTTTTACCCAAGTGGTAAAAATTTCAATTCCAAACCTATTCGGTCTTCCACATCTGCTAAAGGTATCTTGCCCACCCCTAACTCTCCATCTCTACAAAATATAATGTCCTCCACACCTTATACCTCTAGAAATATTGATCCCTTCTATGTAACATTATTGATAGCTTTCCATAACCTCATAAACTATGTCATTAGCTCTGAGCATCGACAATGTAATGCCTGCAAAAGTTTCTCACACACTTGGTCTCACCTGAACCGAACTTCTAGTTCTTGTTACTCAATGGAGACCAAAGAGGCACCCATGTTTAGGAGGATAAAGGATGCTCAGGTATATTTTCCTTCATTTCCATAAAAAATGAGTCAAAGCCACAATCCTTGTTGTTGACATCCCTCTGTCTTATGGTATGTTATTGAGCAAAAAATTTTACAGAGAAGTTGGAGGTGAAATTCAGATGGATTGGTCCCATGCACTCATCCCAATCAATGGAGAGATGAAGAAATTTTTGTTAAAGAGGCAAGTTGAATACATTTTTCAAAATACAGATGACCCTAAAGCACAAATTTTGTATGAATACATAGGTCATGGAAACTATATGGTGATGTATGAATCTAAAATCAAAACTCCCAAGGTTTTTCAAGAGGATTCAAATGACATATGGACTCTTGAGTTTGATGGGAGTTGTTCTAAACAAGTTCTAGAGCAGGGATTGTATTGGCATCACTTGGTGGAAAACTCCACCCATTTTCCTATAAACTCGATTTTTCAATACCAACAACACCGCCGAGTATGAGGCACTTCTTTTTGGTCTAGCAAAGAGAAAGAATATGGGGATAAACAACCTCCATTCACAAGGTGATGCTAAGCTCATTGTCAATCAAGTCTCGAGGAGATTTTTAGGTGAAGAATGAAAGGCTCAATCACTATCGCAACAAGGTATGGGATTATATTAAATTTCTAGATGCCTTTTCAATCAATGTTGTGTCAAGAGACAACAACACTAGAGCATATGATCTAGCAGGTTTTAGGTCCTTACTCATCCCTTGTCCATATTTTAGTCAAGATAAGTTTACGGTGGACATGGTTCTCGAACCAGTGTTGTTGATAACATGGACAACTAGAAAGTCTTCAATGATGACCAGCATCTGATTTACTTCCTTGAATTGAGTGACAATTTCAGCCAACTATATTTTGAAGATAGTGAGGTTGGCTATCATGAATCCACTACTTCTTTTGTGATTGAGGAAGGAGTTGAGGAAAAATATGATCAAGATGCATGTATCAAACTCAAAGGTAACAATATACCTAGATGTCTTGTGATCTTATAGGACGTGTTTGATAAACATGATAGGTATATAAGAGGAAAAGTGCCACAAGATCTTAGCCAATCATCTAAGTTTGAGAAGGTTAATCTAAGAAGTGGTGAGGAGCCCAAGTTTGCAAATATTGGAAAATGTTACTCTGTGAAGAAAGGATAAAAATGTTACTTCATTTCTTATTCATTTACTTGCTACGTTGATCATGAAGTAGGAGCGGAGCGGGAATTTTCAAAATTTAAAAGCGAGCGGGAATGTCCAGAGCCGAATCTGTAGGGAGAACGGGAGAAGAACCTAGTGAAGGAGCACATGAACATGGAGCCCATTGGAAATAGGGATAAGGATGGGAGACCAAGCATGTGGGTGGAACTTTTGGGGAAAAATCAGGATCCAAGTGTCTCAAAAATCTGGAACCGGTTAAAGAAAAAGGTAATCTATCCCTCAAAATTCCTGATTCATTGTTGGCTAGAACAAAAGTTTCCATGGAAGGGGCACTCTTTGCAAAATGTATGGGCTCTAGACCAAATATAGATTATTTTAGAGGATGGGCAAAGAGACGTTGGGCGGCTAACGGTACCATCGAAATCTCAGCCTATGCTAATGGGTATTTCTTAGCCATCCTTCCTAGTAAGGATCATGTGGCAAAAATTCTGGCAAAAGGTCCATGGTTCATTGGAAAATCTCATATAACTATTCAGAAATGGGAACCGGCTTTCAATCCTTATGGGAATCCTGTTACGGAGTTCCTGATATGGGTTAATCTACCAAGCTTACCATTGGAATTCTGAACTGGAGGTTCTTTTCGGTATAGCAAAAATTTTGGGCAAACCTATCACTCTGGATCTCGATAACTAAAGCAAAAACCAGACTCACCCACACCAGATTCTATGTGAATATGAGACAAGATTCATGTTTGGAAAGTAACATCAAGCTTATGACCCCCAAGGGGGACTGGGTGTAGCGTTTTGATTATGATCCTACCCCCTTTGCATGTAAAAATTTCAAGATGGTGGGCCATGATCAACATTCTTGTCCAGATCTCAAAAAGAAGAAGCCTGAAGCAAAAGCTATGCCTCAAAAAATGGTAAATGAAAAAGAGATGAAGGAATGGAAAAGGATAGGGAAGAATGGAAGGGTTGTTGAAATCAAGGAACAAGAAGTTCTCCAGTCAGATCCTGAAGCAGAGCCTTTGAACCTTCTTATCAAAACCAGAGAGGAAGGAGAGGGAGCTTGTTCTCAACATCAAAGAAGCACCAACAAAGAAACCAAAGAAAAGGAAGATGAGACTGTTCACCTGGAGTTGGAAGAAGAAATACAGGATTTGGAGGACAGGGAAAGCATAGATATGGAAGACAACAAATTGGCATTGATAGTTGCTGATGGACTATCGCTGGATGAAGTATCATCTATAGGTCAGAGCTCTTTTGCACAAAGAGGAGAAGAATATTTAACAATGTCAAATGGGTTTGGGATCCTAACAGATTTTGTAGCTGACACCTATGAGGTGTTAGGATCTCCAAAGACACCGTGAGTAAATCCAAACCTGTCACTCGTAGTAGCTCAAGAGCTGACTTAGGAAAAGAATCTAGTCAAAAGGGTAGAAAAAGTAATAAGGAAGTAAGGGAGACAATTTCAAGAAAGGAAGTGGATGCAGGAATTCAGAAAACTCTGGGGAACCTGCTGGCCCGTAATAAGAAGTGTTAAATGATTTTTCTCTCCTGGAACATTAGGGGGTTGAATACCCCAACAAACACAAATAATAGCGAAGGATCTTAGAGTGAAAAATAAACTGGATATCTTTATGATTCAAGAAACTAAAATGAGTATGGAAAGATTTAGAGAAGTGGGAAGGTCTATTTGGAAAGAAAGTTGTTGGGAAGGGTGCAGCTCGTTAGGTGCTTCTGGAGGGGTTGTCACGCTTTGGGATCCTAGCACTGTGCATGGTATTCCTATTCTTTCAGCTCTAGGGCATGTGGCTATGTGCTTCACGAATCTGTCCTCTAAGAAATCCTGGTATGTTTCCAACATTTATGCTCCTAATCTTGTAAGTGAGAGAAGGAAATTGTGGCAAGATCTCACTAATTTCAGGAATTTATTCAAAGATAAAGACTGGATTATTGGTGGAGACTTCAACTCCCCCCTTTCTCCGGGGGAAAAAAGGGGGCAATACCTCCTACACTGAGAGTATGGAGGACCTTGCTAATTTTCTTAACATTAATGGTTTGGTGGATTTGGAATTGGAAGGTTCTAAGTTTACTTGGGAAAATAGGTGAACTGGGACTGAGCTCATCCAAATCAGACTTGATAGGTTTTTTGTTAGTCACCTTTGTATGATCAATCAAATCTATTCCCTGAAGTCTCTCCCCAGAATTGGTTCTGACCATAACCCTATCCTCCTTAATCTTGGTTTAAATCTGGTCAAGAAGGCAAGACCTTTCAGATTTGAAAAGATATGGTTAGATCACCCTGATCTTTTCAACAAAATCCAAGAGTGGTGGAATATCGGGGTCTTTGGGGTTGCTAGTTATAGACTCAGTTACAAATTAAAGCACCTCAAAGGTTGCCTCAAAAAGTGGAACAAAGAAGTCTTTGGTAACATCTTCCAGGAAAAAAGTAGATTGGCTGAAGACTTAAGGAATATTGAGGAACTTATTGATCTTGATGGTCTCAATCCAGTTCTCAAGGAGTAGGAACAAAATCTTCTGGTTGAGTATCATGATATTCTGGCAAAGGAAGAAGTCTATTGGAAGCAATCAATCGAGAGTGAAATGGCTTAAGGAGGGGGACAGGAATACCAAATTCTTTCATTTCTCGGCCACCTCCCGTACCAACCTCCTCAAGATAAATGAAATTAAAAATGAGAATGGGGAGATTCTCTCAGAGAGCAAGGAAATAAACAAAGTCATCATTAACTATTTCAAGGATCTCTTTCAGCAAGGTCAAGGGATTGAAGAGTAGAATCAAAATAATATCCTGAACCTGTTCCAGAAATTCATCTCCTGGAAGAAAATCATGAGATCTTAAGGATCCCTTCTGAGGAGGAAATCAGATATGTGGTCTTTGATATGGAACCTGACAAGTTGCTTGGGCCTGATGGTTTCAAGCTCTCTTTTACCAGAAATTCTGGAAGGTGATTAAGAACGAAGTCATTGAAATGGTCCAAGATTTCTTCAGTAATGGGAAACTCCTCAGTCAACTTAATAACACTTTCTTGGTCCTTATTCTAAAATTGCAGAGCCAATGAAGTCAAAGATTTTAGACCGATCAATCTCTGTAACATGGTTATAAAATCCTGACTAAAATCTTAGCTGGAAGAATCAGATTGGTTCTTGATCATTTCATTTCTAAAAATCAAGGTGCCTTTGTCCCAGGAAGGTAGATTACTGATAGTATTGTGGTGATTCAAGAAGCCATCCATTCCATTGTCAACTCTGACAGATCTGTAATGTTCCTCAAGCTTGACATGCACAAGGCCTATGACAGAATTACTTGGTCTTTCCTTGAGGCCATCCTCAATAAAGTGGGCTTTGATAATTCTCTGGTTAGAATGATAATGACCTGTATATCTACTGCCAGTTATTCAGTTTTGGTCAATGGTAGTCCAGAGGGCTTCTTCAAAGTTGGAAGGGGTTTGAGACAAGGGGATCCCCTATCTCCTTTCCTCTATGTTATAATGGTCGAATCTTTGAGTAGAATCTGCAAACAGGCTTTACTTTCTAGGAGGATTCAGGGAATCAAGATTTCAAATGGCCTCCCCCAGATCTACCTCAATCAATTTTTTTGATGATAACTTCCTGATGGGTAAGGCATCTGTTCAAGAAGCCACCAACTTCAAATCTATTCTTATGGATTATGAGTCGGTCTCGGGTAGATGGTTAATTTTCTCAAAAGTGCGGTGTTCTTTATTAATGTGGAGAAACAAGTCCAATTAAGGCTCGCTCGCATTCTGGGTTGCAAAATCAAGTGTTTCCCAGATTCTTATTTAGGAATGCCTCTAATCCTCAATAAGCCTGATTCCTCTGTCTGAATTCCCTGCTGGAAAGAGTGAATAAGAAACTTTCATCCTGGAAAGGCCTCCTCCTCTCTCAGGTGGGTAAGATCCAACTCCTTTCGAGCTCTCTTCAAGGAGTTCCCATTTTCATTATGTCTCTCTTCAAGCTCTTGGCCAAAATTATTGATGCTCTGGAAAAAATTAAGAAGAGGTTCTGACGTCGGAAGCGACAAAGTAGCGTGAGAATCTACAAGTGACTCTTCCGCGTACCCGACCTCTCGAGGTCATGCCGAGACAAATGGTGGGGTAGAATATACGTGGGAGTCATAAAAACTAGTTAGGTAGTCTAATGTCTTCGACACGCACTAGTGGAATTTGTGTATCTAAGGCAAAGAAGGCCCTTCTAACTTGGACCGGTGTGATAGATCGATTGGAAAGGATGACTCGCCAAGGCTCCAATCAATATCGAGCTCGGCGTGATTCGATCTATGGGTTGCATGGAATACGTGGAAAATGACCTCGGGATAGTTTCGTGTATGTCTCCCGATAAGGTCATATAGTGGAAGGTGAATACAATTGACTCTATGGACGATTCTCCTGCCTAGTCCAGACTTCTCTAGCTTCGTTAGTCCGCTATATCTAGTAAGGACAATTGTTCGATGATGATGGGTGGAAGTGGAGTGGATCTGAATACCAAGGTTCGTAGGCTGTGTCTATATCTGATTGACTTGTGGACTCATTGGGTCTGGGATCTGTGGATCACAACCATAGATTCTTGGTTGTTGCGGTCTTGTTATGGTCATACACGAAATCAAGTTCTAATCCCTAGTATCCGAAAGAATCGTATGCTTTCTCAAACTTCTATGTTTAGGACCAATAACTGTGTGATTTTCTTAGAATATCTCACAGGCATTCGCGCAACTTGGATCCTTAAACTGGTGTTTATGTCTGTGAGAGTGTCTCCTGCACCCGGCTGTGGGACCAAAGGATCACAACCAAAGGTTTGTTCTCTTTCGAACCCTTCTACAGTCATGTGAATGTTTGCCTAGGGTAATCTGTAGTTTGGCTGGTTTGACCAAAATGTGTGTGCTTGGTCGTCTTCTATGTTTAACCCTCTTAATTGAGAACTGATCAGTTGTAAATCTGTGGTTGTTCGGAATACTTGTATTATGAGATTTTGGTCTATGTCAACTATTGTTGTGACGAGGTTTGGTTGAGGCACGATTGGCTCAAATATATATTCTCTGGCTCCTGAGGTCCCGTGATTGTCATACGAAATGAAATGTAAATCTAACTGTAATGAAGCAAATTCTAACTACGTGGAATAAATCTAAAACATATATAACCTCAATTTCTCTAAGAAACCTTTTAACAATTTTAAGGAAAGCAAACTATTTTAAGCGTATCTAGAAATAATAATTAAATAACAACTTAAAACAAACAAGATAACCGAGTGTAGTTATTTGCCTGTGTGATTTGTAGATTTATTCTAAATAAATAAAATAGCTCGTCTAATCTATCTGCAAGATTCTCGATCCTACCTCGTATGTGAGGAGTGAATCATAGTTTCTCAGAAACTATCAATCCTCACAGCTTCCCTGGCAATATCGAGAATAGAATTTACTGAAATGAAGCAATTTATCTACTCTATTTGATATGATTCTAACTAGAACTTTTAAAGTTAAAACCTGGATTCCGCAGAATGCAAAGGTCGAATCCGATGGTGTGTGTGATCTTGTCCCCTCGCATGATCTCCTCGTTCTTTCGTGTTCACGTGATCCGAAAAGTGTGTAATGCTAAAGACCGATAGGAGTAGATTTTGGGACAAGGACAACTGTAATGAAGACCGAAAATGCGAGTAGGAGAGGGACAACAGCAAGAGTACAGAGCTTGGCTTATGCGATTCCTAGCGGGATTTTATCATGAAAGTCATGCAACATGAAGCGACCGAACCTAGAACTATCCTTGCTCAAGAGAAAACCTGCAACTTTAATGGCTTCCTAAGCTACTCTATTCCAATGGATTGGATAAAATAACAACACTGTTTGCACAAGCTAGATATGTGGCTTACCAACAGCTGAACAATACTATCTAAACATGCAAGTGAATTGAAACTATGGTTTCTAAACAAGATAATAAGCTGAACTACTGAAAATGAGGAGATGAGAGCAAAAGATTCGTCCTGGTTGGATAAAATAACAACACTGCTTGCACAAGCTGGATATGTGGCTTACCAACAGCTGAATAAGGCTAACCAAGCATGCAAATGAACTAAAACAAGTACTCTAAGCAAAATTATAGCTAAATATAATGCAAAGAGAGATTCAGAGACAAACTTCCGACCATTTGTTTGAGCACAAGCCATGCATTTATAGGAATTCAATCACCCAAAGATCAAAACCAAACTGAACTCCTAAACAATAAACAAAGGAAAAACACTATTCCAGGGGACCAAAAACATAAATGCATGCTCAAGTCGGAAAAGAAAGCTAGTGAATCGTGATATTTCACGCGAGTCGCGTCAAAAGAACGCTCGAAAATGCGCGTGACCGCCGCTCTGAGCAGGGCGGCGGTTACAAGACCGCCGCCTTGATCAAGTGCGACGGCCACGAGACCGCCACCGCAGGGGTGGGTTTCATCCATCAAGATCAAGAGGCCAAGGAAAGAGGGAAAAAGGGGAAAACAAAGGGTGCGGGGGCTAAGCGGGGCATGCGGGATGTTAACGCATACTCCGAGGGTTTTCCGATCCCGAACACCTTGCGAGGAGACTCAGATCATCATTGGGAACTTGTTACACTGCTCCTAAGCAAGACAAGACCTTACAATTTTGGGTACGTACATATTGCCCCCTCGGAGAAGCGTTTTAGCCATGAAGAGGCATAAAACGGTGGGTCCGAGTATGGCAGTCCCGAAATGGGGAGTTAGAAGTTATACCTTACTCGTCCGTGTGTTGAAATGACGCCATCCGAAATTCCCGCTACCTGCAAAATGAAAAGAGAACTCAAGTGCAGATAGATACAATAACTTGGAAAATAAACGCTAAAATAATAGGGAATGAGAACGTACCATTCGTGTGGGGATAGGAACTTACCTCCATCAGCGCTCCAAACCTGCGAAAAAGTCTTTTAAAACGAATCAGGGTGCTATATATATGAAAGTGGGCCCATTTTCCTATTCATTTGCACGAGTTGATTTGATTGATTTTGAGCTCTGGGACCCACGGTGACGGTTTCTTGCGTGAGTAGAGTCAAAATATCCGCAGCGAGATCATGATCATGCCTCCACGTGCGGAACACCGCCCTACTAGATCACAGGTTGGTTTTCTTCAATTTTGTGTTTTTCCCCTTTTAAATTTGAAATGCTAAATTTGTCGTAATGGGGGGGTTATTTTTGAAAATATTAGGTTCAAAAGGTCCACCTAGGGGGCGCCACTGGGTAGGCTCCATTTTTAGGTCAAATGGTCATTTTTTGCTTGTTTTTAGGTTTTTAAGATTAAAACCCGCGTGGGTTTTCAGACCACGACCGCCGCCCGGACAGGTGGTGGCGGTTACATGACCACCGCCGCCGCCAGTGGCGGCGAAGTTACATGACCGCCACCTTTAATGGCGGTTACAAAACCGCCTCCCTGCTCAGGGTGGCAGTTTTGCACAGAATGCAAAAGGAACTTAAATTTGAGATTACACTTGTATTTTTTTACATTTCTACGCATTTTTATGGCTCTCTCGGCGTTGTTCGATATTAACTTGCTCTGCTTTGTGTTTTTGGGGTGTATGCAGTAGAGCGGAGTACATTAGATGGAGCAGGAGAGAGAGTGTGATCGGCTCTCGGGGTACCGGATGCCCTTTCACAGACGAGGACACACTACAGGGGCAAAGATATATTGCGCATATCACGCGTGCCCCATGTTGCACCATCGAGTCACATCCTTTGTGACTTATTTTCTTATTGGGATGCGATCGGAACACCTTCCGACCGCCAGGGTCCGTGGTGAGTGGACCATTACACTCGAGGATGTCTACCGCATTCGGGAGTCCGATCATCATGAGACTTACATTAGAGACAAAGCAGCTCACGGGCACAAATTGCACAGTGGGCAAGCATATATGGGAGATGCAGAGTTATCTCCACTGGTCGAAGAAGGGAGTGAGAGTTCGATCCATTCCTTCTTTTCCTATCCCCATACTTCGACAGGCCATCATGGGGATCCTTGCCTCGAGACTGATCGGGGACAAGGGAGGGGATACATTGTTATACTGCTGGGCCCCCATCATTGCGCAGATAGAGGGGCACGGCCGGATATACGCCTGGGGTGCAGATATTCTGGGGACCACCTACCATGATTTATATAGGGTGGTCCGTTTACAGGGACAGTCATTGAGCCACCCAACTCTAGTCATGAGTTGGGTGTATGAGCATTTTATCCCTTATGGCAGGGGTGTGGAGGTAGCAGATCCTGGGGCTGTGAGGGCAGCCAGATGGACAGATATGTCGGTGCTCAGAGCACCTCATCAGCCAGTTGCCTCCCTTACTATTGCAGACATGGAGGTGACACCATACCGGCTTATGGCCGGCATATGGGGCGAGGAGACTCTTACCCTGATCTCCTGCTCCACCACAGGGCAGCTTATTGATCGAGTGGGGTGAGTAGAGGTACATCCTTTCTACCAGTTCCTCAAGCCAGCTTGGTCTTCCATACGGGTATGCTTCCCCCAGCCGGCACCAGCTTTACGATTAGTTCGCGAGGCTGCAGGGGGCCTAGAGGCCGAGGTCGATACATCGATCACTCCTAAGCATTCCTATCAGAGCTGTGGAGGATAGTTCGCGCTAGAGGGAGAGCCGGTGCGCCTCGGGCACCTTTGCTTCAGATTGCTGCGGGTCCTGCTCATAGCAGCGATGACCCTATAGATATTGATTCCGACTCTGAGGAGCTCACAGAGGGAGGGACAGAGGAGGAGACCGAGGACAGTGATCCTGAGTGGCATGACACTCAGGATATTATGCAGGCAGAGAGGGCTGAGCAGAGCGCAGAGAAGGACACTCTAGTTTCAGAGGAGCCACTCTCTCAGGGCCATGGCGGAGAGGATGAGTCAGTTGCAGGGTGACATGTTGCCCTTGCCACGGGAGCAGCCCCTCAGTCGGCAGCAGGCATCCACGGTAGGTGCCGGCCCAAGACCCATCTTGGATGCCTGGGGATCCGAGTAAGTTACCCTTCTCCTTTTAATGTTTATATGTATGCTCTCCTTAGTTGCTATTGTTGTATCTTTTAGCTTCTTGCTTGGTTTCTGATTCATTTTTCTCCTTTGTTTGCAGAGACTGTTGACGAGTGGCGGGATTTGATCCACAGGGTATGTACCGATTCCCTGATGATCCCCATGGATAGGACCCGCGCGGAGCTATCCGTAGATGCCGGGGAGCCCTCAGCAGCCGGTAGGCATACCGATGTCTTCGCTCCTGTTTGGCACGTGGCCAGGATGGTGTCGACCCTCCACACAGAGTTAGCGGGCTACAGATGGCTGAGCACCTCATGAGGAGCCATTCTCGTGGTGAGACCACGGCTACCCTCGAGACCCCGAGCCTCCGTACATTCGTGAGCGCCGGCGCAGCCGAGTCCTAGCATGGGCGTGCACCTTCTGAGGGGTCGCGTAGGGATTGAGATGGCCTCTTGGCCTCATGTACTTTGTATTATATATTCTTTGTATATCACGGGCTCTTTGAGCATTTTGACCATGCTTAGAGCATGATGGCATCAGTATATAAACATTGATTATTTATATATATGCATTCATTTTTGGATCAAAATCTTGTCACTCATGTTTTCCTTTCCATTTCCAGCTTTTTGTGTATACTACAATGTATGTTTATATGCTTTCTAGAATATATGCAATGGTGGACAAATGATGTAAATGCTTGCTTTCTTTTATATTTTTATGGTGCCGATACATGATAATGTAGATATATTGTGATTTTGAATCTTAGCTTCGTGAGCAATTTGATACCTCATGTTTGTTTTGGAAAGTGATGAAAATAACCAATATGATGAACAGATTAACTTGCCCCACTCCTAACTCCACACAACTAGTAAGATGCGAGGCTCATCACCAAGAGCCAAGAAGGGCAAGTTATGAAATGTGGTGAAATGATAGTGATGAAAGATAGACAAAGCTTCAAGCGGAACCAAATTGGAAGCTATAAGCCAACTCCACTCGAGTGACTTCATAGTTTTGGATGCG
Source organism: Taxus wallichiana var. yunnanensis (assembly GCA_018340775.1). Taxonomy (NCBI): domain Eukaryota; kingdom Viridiplantae; phylum Streptophyta; class Pinopsida; order Cupressales; family Taxaceae; genus Taxus; species Taxus wallichiana. Next base: position 55,452,651 of record CM031241.1, read on the forward strand.
ACTTGCTTTTTGGGTTTATCTAGACTTAGACCCATAGATGGCCACATAGTAGACAAGATCCGGGTTTTTAGGATTTTAACTCTTTTGGAATTTTGAACATCCGATTCATTCGCTTTTGACTCAAAGTTTGAATTGTTTTTTTATGACCTTTAACGCTTTGTCGTGTCAAGAGGACCCCTATACTTTTCCCCATGCTACTAGTAAGAAGCGTGGGTTTATCACCGTGGGCAAGGCATAGGCGAGTAAGGAATTTCCATCCTTTCCCAACCCTACGTCACTAGTAAGAGACGCAAGCTCATCACCGAAGGTTGGTGGGGCAAGGAAATGTGTAAAAATAAAATTTTCTGTTTAATCACTTTTTGACTTGCTTATTTGAGTAAAATGTCAGTATATGCTTATTTCCAAAGAGATGTATATATGGGATAGATGTGACACCATGAAGCTTCTAGAATGCACTATAGGCAAGACACCTATCCTAAGAAGAAATCAAAGCGAGAACAAACTTGCAGATCTTGGTATGGTTACCAAGTAAGACTTTGTCATGTCCGATTTATTTGATAAAAGATTCCGAGATGATTCGATGATATATGAAGATGGAGAGGTATGATTAAAGAGCTTTATGCCAAAAACATCACGAGTTTGTAGAATGGATCGCTTTGAGAGTAGATTCCTTGATCACAATTTATGTAAGAAACAAGTGGACAAAATGATCTAAATCTATATGAAGATGCAATGTAGATATTTATACAAGCAAAAGCTAGTTGCTTATGCGTAGAATCGCTGAGGTGCGGGAATTGACTGCTTCACCAAATTCCTCACCTTCTAGCATACATAAGAGGTAAGCACCATTTCCGTAGTCCTTCATGACTTCGGTATGGGCCCAACCATTTGGGCCGAATTTCCTTCCTTCACCGGTCTTCTTGTCGATCCAAATGCCTAGTCTTAGAACTAGATCACCTTCGTATATATCACGCTTCATAGACCTTCTTGTTATACTACCGGCACATTCGGTCAAAGATAAGCTCTATGCCACCGCTCAAAGATCTAACCTAGTTTCATCTAGGCTTTCTAGTTGGGAAAGACGTGCTTCTCTCATAAGCGTCTTTCATCCATAATCCTCAGAATGAAATGCGGAGATCGGGTATTTCGACCTCAAGCGGAGAACTGTCGCCCCAAATACTAGCGAGAAAGGAGTTGCTCCCGCTGGTGTTCTTATTGAGGTTCGATGGGCCCACAAGGCCGATATAACTTCAAATGCCAATCTCGCTTGTTTTCTTTCACCGCTTTAAGGAGAATGGCTTTCAAAGTTGTCTTTGTTTGTCTTCACTGGCCCATTGGCTTCGAGGGTAATACAAGGAAGCCGTATGATGGCTTATCTTAAATTTACTACATAGTTCGCGAACTTCTTCATTTTTAAAAGAAGTTCCATTGTCGGAGATAATGATTTGCATGGATACCGTACTCGCAAATGATTTGGTTCAAAATGAACTTGGTGATTACCGACCGACAGTGCATGTAGAGTAAGAGGCATGGCCTCCACCCATTTGGTAAAATATTCAAAGGGGCCGTGATTATAAAATTATGGCCATCCTCATGGATGAGGGAGAGAATTTCCTATTAAGTCTAGACCCCATGTAGAAAAGGGCCACTGAGTAGCGATTGGTCAGAGAGCTTGGCTGGCATGTGGATCTCATGAGAGAATTCTCGGCACTTATGACACTCGCAAAAACTCTATCGCGTCACGTTCTAGAGTGGGCCAAAAATAGCCCATTCGATGTATTTTTTTGAGTAATGGCATGGCCACCGAAGTGGCCTCCACATATACCACCGTGTGGATTCATGGAGAATCCTCTTAGACTCTTTTCGTGTCGACACACCTTAGAGCATTCCATCGAATGCTTTTCGATAGAGCACCCGCTCTATAATGACGTATTTAGCTACGATTATGCGTAACCGCATTCTTTGTTGCGGTGTAACTACCTCCAAGTACATATGGTCCATGATATAATTAATGATATCAGTGTACCAAGGACACTCGAGATAGCGGGTCGGGTTTCATGTAGTATACGCATTCATCCTGAAAGTCTAAATCTACTAAATCACCTCCGTCTAAATGGGTTATCAACCAACCAATCCACGATGATTTGTCCTTTAACCGACTTTTGATTTACAAATGTTAATTCAAATTCTCCCATTAAGGTTATAAAACGTCCAACCTTTTTAGATAATGATCCTTGCAGTGAGAAAAGTCCGTAAATGGTCCGCTTTTACCATGACCTTCGCTTCTGATTCAAAGATATAATGTCTTAGGCGTTTAGTAGCAAAGACTATGGCAAGGCATTCTCATTCTACCTGTGTATAGCATGTTTCATAGTCGAGCAGCGTTCGGCTAATGAAATAAATCACACGTTCTCTCTTGTTATCGTCTTCTTGGGCCAACATACAAGCCAGCGAGATATTGGTAGCTCGTGAATATAGAATTAATGGGTGATCTAACTTAGGTGGCATTAGCGTAGGTGGTGATAAAAGGAAACGCTTAACTGCATCAAAAGCTTCATTGCAATCTTCTAGTCCAATCAATGCTATAGTCTTTCTTGAGTAAATTGTTGATTGGATGAACGGCGAAGCTTAAGTCCGGGATAAATCTTGATTGCTCCCAGCTTTTTTGAGAAATGATTTGATTCCATTCATTCAAGGTGGAACCATTTCGAGGACAGTCCAAATTTTGGTCAATCAACATCTATCCCTCGTGATTTATATGATATAACCTAAGAGCTTCCCTCCCGTTACACCAAAGACGCATTTCTCTGGGTTTAGTGTGACTCCATATTCTATTAAACGTGAAAGAATGACGCGGAGTACTTCGGGATGGTCACAACGCTTCTTTGCTTTAGCCAATAAGTCATCTACGTAAGATTCCATGATTTTATGAATTAGATCATGAAATATGTATGTCATGGCCCGCTGGTACGTAGCACCGGCATTCTTGAGACCGAATGGCATAACAACATAGCAATAGGTTCCCCAAGGAGTTATAAACGTGGTTTTAGCTTGATCTTGCTCGATATTCTGATTTGATTGTATCCCAAGAATCCATCCATGAGAGACAAAAGTTCAAAACCAGCTACATTGCATCAACAATAACATCTATGGATGGTAATGGGAAGTCGTCCTTAGGACATGCTTTGTTGATATCTCGAAATCTATGCAGATGCGTATCTTTCCATTCTTCTTGAGAACGGGAACGATGTTAGATACCCATTGGGAGTAGTCAACGGCTTGATGAACCCTACCCAAGGAGTTTTATTACCTCCTCTTTACCATGAGAGCTACTTGGGCTTCATGGGTCTTGATTTTTGTTTAATTGGCTTTGCATCTGATCTAGTGACGAGGTTGTGCACCGCAATGTGGGGTGCGACTCCTGTCATCTCCTTATAATTAAATGCAAATGCCTTCTGATGTTCTTTGAGAATCTGAGTATGTATTTCCACTTCTTCTGGGGTTAACGAAGAACCTAGTTTCAATATTCTTGGTTCATCTTCTGTCCCGATGTTGACATCGATTGTTTCTTCGATCAAAGAGGCGTTACCCTCTTCGAACTCAGGTGGTGCTGGAGGTAAATCTAAATCATCCCCATTTTCTACTCACATATATGCTAGGTTCCATTCGTGAGGGAAGATCCGTTACAGGATTTCCGAAGTAGGAAGACGAATGTGGAATCAAGGATAAATCTAGCATGTGATAGGAGAGATGTAGTGCTGCATAGGCATTTAAGTAATCCAAAGTAGCCGCATCACTATCAACATGGTCTAGGATGGTAGATTCACTTCCGCTTGAAAGAGGATTTGTCATTATTTTTATCAATGGTTCATCACGAATGGACACCGTGAACTCGGGTATCTTCTAACTCATCATTGGAGTAAAACGTGATGCTGAAGTTGATATTGAATCGGCGAGAAGATTTTTCTCTCGCGGGATTGCTTCAATGGATATGAAGTTAAACGCCTTGCTTAAATCTAATACAACGTTTTTGTAGAGTTGCAAATGTTCGGCTTTAGTTTCATATACTTTAGAAACTTGATTTGTCACTAATTGTGAGTCTCCCAAGACTCTGATGTTATCAATACCAATTCTTTTGGCTAAGGTGAGGCCAAGGAGGAGGGCTTCGTACTCAGACCGTTGTTTGTGCATTCAAAGTTTAACTTAAAAGTGAATGGGAGGACTTTCTCCTGGGTGAAGTAAGAATTATACCCGCCCCGCTCCATAATCGGCATTTAGCTCCATCGAAATGGAGAGTCCAACACTTAGCCAGGAGTATAGATGTTGGGGCATTTGCACGCTTGCGCACTCTACTTCTACCATACAGAGGTCCTCTGCTGGAAGGGAACCAACACCTAGGGAAAATCCTATACCTACTGAATCAAATGGTAAGAACATTGGTGAATCTTGTTCTATCAACTCAACGATTTTCGCAAAGAGTCCCTAATGATACTGCTTTCTTTAGTTTTATCTTTAGGGGTTGGAATTGTTTTGGCTATGCCGATAGTTTCAAGATCCGTCAGTAGGTACCAACTTTTCCTCCGGTTTTGGGTTAGTGGGTTTATTAAGTTGGTTTGTTGAAGTTAAATTCGAGTGCACCCCGGTCTTTTCTTTAAATCAGCTAGGTGCAAATCGAAGGTTTTGATCGCCTTTGGCTACAAATACCTTTCCTAGATGAAAGAATCTTACTTGAAATAATGTAGAAGGGATTGCCTTCATTCGGTGTATCCATGGTCGGCCGAGTATCATATTATAATTAGTTTCCGATCTATAATATAAAACTCATTCAGATTGTTTTGGGTCCTAAGGTGACCGGCAGATTATATAGTTCCTATCGATGTGGCTTTAAGGCTATCATAGCCTCTCAATGTATTTCGAGTAGTGGAATAGTTTGTTTCCCATATCCAAGTTTTTGAGGAAAGAGAAAGGGACTATGTTAATCCGCAGCCCCATCACAATCATTACCTGCTTTACATAGTTATTATAAACCCATACTTGTAAGTGTAAGGTCGGGTCACCTCGATGTGCGATCTCAAAGATCTATGGGCATTTTACTTATTTTGAATATGAATTTGACATCCTTGTCCGGCTGCCCCGAGGGTGGATATCAAAATCTACATGATTTACTTGTGTTTTAGGAGGTGGAGTGATGTTAATTAGATGACCTAGACCTAATGCTTCTAAAAGAGCAGCTCACGAGGGGGAGAGTTCTTTAGTAAGTCCAAAATGAAATGTGTGAGAAGGTCTTTGTTAGGTCACTAATTAAATCATAGGCACCGATGGGTTTTTCTACTATTTGCTGACTCTTATCTGTTTATGGCAGATGACTTGGGCTCAGTTGAGAGAAATACTCTCGTGTTCTTGTTATAGCTTCGATAGGTAGTTCAACGTCTAATTCTACCAAACTAACTATCTTGGGTCTCAGTTGAGCTCCTAACTGTGGCGCAACTAATGGATTTAATGAAGTCGAGGCTTCATGATCATTGTTTCCCATCATTGCACCTTTGTTTGTTCCAGTTGGATTCAGCCTATTACTATCATGATTTGGGAGCGGATCGTTAAAGATCTTGAGGGGAGCATTCTGAGGGGAAACTGCCCCTGTGAGCGTATTTGGTGATGATGAGACGGATCTGACCAAAAACAAATCTGTGAAGAACCTGCTTTGTTCTTCTCTCGCAAGCGTTGCATAAATTTATTGTAGTCACGACACGCTTCTAGTATCGTGACCCCGACTTTGTGGAAACCACAATAAGAATTGGGATTATAATTCCTATTTTGTTGGTTAGGTGTGTATCAGGCCTAAAATTTTGATCAAACTGCGCTATTAGGATTAAAGTTTTGGAATTGTTGTTTTGGTTTTGACTTTGGTTTTGATAACCAAATGAGTTTTGGCTTGGCCCTTGTATGGGATTTCACCGTTGTTGTTGTTGTTGTGGATGGTTAAAATCCACTGTATTGATCGTCGGGGTAAAGTTGTTGTTTCGTTGGTTGTTTGTTTGTGACGGAGTATTAACAACATTTACCCTCTTGGGCTGGCCGCTACTCCCATCCGTTGTTACCCCATGATTTTTGTTAAGGATTTTGGGTCCTTGATTGAATTTGTGATAGTTGTAGTGTTCTGAGTGGAGGTGATTAACCTCCCGCTTGTTCCATATGTCTTACGACCACTATCTATCACCGCTTGGTCTATTCAAGAGCACTCTCAAGTACTTCATCATAAGTTATTAGTGGGAACTTCTGACTTCTTCCTTCACCTCCTTGCCGAGAGAATGAAGGAATAAATCACATAGTTCCATCTGATCCATGTTTGGAGCACTTACATCAAGAATAAAGAACTGTACGCCACCTCTGGATGAAATGGGCTGACAGATTCATTGTGTTCTTGTTTGATGTGCAAGAATTCCCTGATTCCTGTTCTCAACAGTTTGTTCATGTCGAAGGCTTTGATGAACTCTGACACGAGTTGTTTAAATGAATGGATGGAGGCTTCAGGTATCCTGTAATACCAGTCGAGAGCAATGCCTTCCAAGGTTTTGGGAAATATTTTAGCAACAACCCCATCCCAAGGGAGTAATTCTCGTATGGCTGTAGCGTAAGCTTTGATATGTGCATTTGGATCTCCCTCACCCTTGAACTTGGGTAAATCAGGAAGAGGTCTTGGAAGCATGATGCTTCGTATGGTGAAGTCTAAGGGTTCCTTTAGATATTCTGAATAAGTCCCTATCGCATAGCTTTCGACCATTGATGGTGGTTGCTGAGGGAGTGGTGGTGGGATAGGTTGTTGATACGGTGCAGAGTATGCGTTGGTAGGGGCATAGGGAAGTCCCTGTGTTTGAGAAAACATGCCGAGAGAGGAGAACATATCTCCTTGTGGTGATTTGGAGTACATGTTTAAGTATGACGGGGTATTGTCAAGGAATGGATTGTTTGATACTAGACCGGGAGGAATAGTGTTAGAGATGATGGGCCTTGTTGGCGTTTGTTGTGGATAGTGAGGCGGCATGCCTAACGTGCCTACTCCTGTGAGGAGATCTACTTGGCCAGGGTGGTATGGAGGATTGGAACTTCCTGCTTGTATGAATGGAGAATTTTGACTTGCTTGAGCCAGTTCTAACCCTCTCACTTTTTCTACTAACGTTGAAATGACTTCATTTGGTGAAGTCACGGTGCTTTTCCTGAGCGGCGTTTGTTGTATACCCTGGTGTTGTATAGGTACGTGATATCCTGTCATAAACTGATCACTATCTTGCCAAGTTTCTCCGAGAGTATTTCCTATATGCAGTGGCATAGAGGTATTTTCTTGAAAAGAGATCTCGGGTTGTATTTGTAAACCTCCTATAGGTGGGTACATACCCCGAGAATGTTGTTCACTCCTAGGATAACGTATTGACTTTCCATCATCTAAGACCAGGTATGGATCTGATTGCCTACTAATTTGTGGTCTGAGTAGCATTTGAGGAGATGAACCAGATTCTCCAGTAAACGTCATATTGTTTGAACCTGAAGGCTCTGTTTGTTGCGTTCGAGGGGGTTGATCTAACTCCTTAGTTTGAAAAGATGAATTATATCTGATTCTTGGGGTTTGTGTTGACAACTGATTAGTTGAATAGTTGTTGCCCCATACTGAGAGCGAGGGTGATGATTGCCTATTCTGTTGGGTGTAGTATGCCTCAAGACCCAAGAGGGGTCTGCCATATGCATCGAATCCCAACATATTCGGGGGGTATATGAATACCCGCAGAATAATGGGAAGGAGCGAAGGTGATTTGTGAAAGAACACGTGATACTATGACTCCGAATGAGAAAGTAGGAAGTTTTACGTCAGCTTCACTAATTTCATTTGTTTCACGTCAGGTTCACCAATTTTGTACGCCGGAAAAGTGAAAAGCAAGCGTGAGAATCTACAAGTGACTCTTCCGCTGTACCCGACCTCTCGAGGTCGTGCCGAGACAGCCGGTGGGGTAGAATATGTGTGGGATCGACAAACTAGTTAGGAAATCTAATGTCTTCGACACGCACTAGTGGAATTTTTTTGAATCTAAGGCAAAGAAGGCCCTTCTAACTTGGATCGGTGTGATAGATCGATCGGCAAGGATGACTTCTCAAGGCTCCAATCAATATCGAGCTCCTGCATGATTCGATCTATGGGTCATGGAATACAGTGGAAAATGACCTAGGATAGTTTCGTATGTCTCCCGATAAGGTCATATAGTGGATGGTGAATACAATTGACTCTACAGATGATTCTCTCGCCTAGTCCGAATTCTCTAGCTTTGTTAGCTACTATATCTAGTAAGGAAAATTGTTTGATGATGATGGGTGGAAGTGGAGTGGATCTCGAATACCAAGGTGTGTAGGCTAGTTTCTATATCTGATTGACTTGTGGACTCATTGGGTCATGGGATTTGTGGATCACAACCATAGACTCTTGGTTGTTGCAGTCCCGTTATGGTCATACACGAAATCAAGTTCTAATCCCTAGTATCCAAGAATCGTATGCTTTCTCAAATTTTCTATGTTTAGGACCAATAACTATGTGATTTTCTCAGAATATCTCACAGGCGTTCACGTAACTTGGATCCTTAAACCGGTGTCTATGTCTGTGAGAGTGTCTCCTGCACCCGGCTGTGGGACCAAAGGATCACAACCAAAGGTTTGTTCTCTTTCGAACCCTTCTACACTCATGTGAATGTTTTCCTAGGTAATCTGTAGTTTGGTTGGTTTGACCAAAACGTGTGTGCTTGGTCGTCTTCTATGTTTAACCCTCTTAATTGAGAACTGATTAGTTGTAAATCTGTGGTTGTTCGGAATACTTGTATTCTGAGATTTTGGTCTATGTCAACTATTGTTGTGATGAGGTTTGGTTGAGGCATGATTGGCTCAAATATATATTCTCTGGGCTCCTGAGGTCCCGTGATTGTCATACGAAATGAAATGTAAATCTAACTGTAACGAAGCAAATTCTAACTACGTGGAATAAATCTAAAACATATATAACCTCAATTTCTCTAAGAAACCTTTTAACAATTTTAAGGAAAGCAAACTATTTTAAGTGTATCTAGAAATAATAATTAAATAACAACTTAAAACAAACAAGATAACCGAGTGTAGTTATTTGCCTGTGTGATTTGTAGATTTATTCTAAATAAATAAAATAGCTTGTCTAATCTATCTGCAAGATTCTCGATCCTACCTCAGAAGTGAGGAGTGAATCATAGTTTCTCAGAAACTATCAATCCTCATAGCTTCCCTGGCAATATCGAGAATAGAATTTACTGAAATGAAGCAATTTATCTACTCTATTTGATATGATTCTAACTAGAACTTTGAAAGTTAAAACCTGAGATTCCGCAGAAACAGTGGCGAATCCGATGGTGTGTGTGATCTCGTCCCCTTAGTATGATCTCCTCGCTCTTTCATGTTCACGTGGATCCGTAAAAGTGTGTAATGCTAAGCACCGATAGGAGTAGATTTTGGGACAAGGACAACGCAGTAATGCAGACTCGAAAATGCGAGTAGGAGAGGGATAAAGCACAAGAGTACAGAGCTTGGCTTATGCGATTCCTAGTGGGATTTTACCGCGAGTCATGCAACATGAACCGACCAAAACCTAGAACTATCCCTGCTCAAGAGAAAACCTGCAACTTTAATGGCTTCCTAAGCTACTCTGCTCTAATGGATTGATAAAATAACAACACTCAAGCTTGCACAAGCGATATGTGGCTTACCAACAGCTAAACAATACTATCTAAACATGCAAGTGAATTGAAACTATGGTTTCTAAACAAGATAATAAGCTAAACTACTAAAAATCGAGGAGATGAAAGTGAATGAGGGCATTTCAAGTTGGATAAAATAACAACACTACTTGCACAAGTGGATATGTGGCTTACCAACAGTTGAATAAGGCTAACCAAGCATGCAAATGAACTAAAACAAGTGCTCTAAGAAAAATTATAGCTAAATCTAATGCAAAGAGAGATTCAGAGACCAACTTCAGACCATTTGTTTGAGCACAAGCCATGCATTTATAGGAATTCAATCACCCAAAGATCAAAACCAAATTGAACTCCTAAACAATAAACAAAGGAAAAACACTATTCCAGGGGACCAAAAACATAAATGCATGCTCAAGTCGGCAAAGAAAGCTGGTGAATCATGATATTTCACGCGAGTCACGCTAAAAGAACGTTCGGAAAATGCATGCAGGGAGCACCGCCCGAGCAGGTGGGCGGCGGTTAGATAGGACCCCACCCGATCGTGGCGGCGGTTTTGCATCATCAAGATCAAGAGGCCAAGGAAAGAGGGAAAAAGGGGAAAACAAAGGCCAAAGATGTGTGGGGTCCAGGTCCGAAAATTTTACCTATCATGAACAAAGCTTTGGTTATTAAAGCTGGTTTGAGAATCACAGAGAGGAGGTATTGTGGATTGATATAATAAAAAAGAAATATCTACGGAATTTAGGCAGAATTGACTTTTTTTCTCTCATGAAAATCTTCCTAGAGGATCCTTCTTCTGGAATTCCCTGTTGGATTCAAATTACATCCTCTCAAAGGGTTCCCTTTGGGAGATTGGTAAGGGGAACATGATCAGATTTTGGTGGGATAATTGGATAGAAGAATTCCCCTTAGCGGATCAGGAAATTTGGAAGGAGGTGGCTCAATTCTATGAGGAGAATGGTAAAATCTGGATAAGAGATTTCTGGAGGCATGAAGAGGATAAGGTCCAATGGGAAATCATAGTGCCCCCTGGTTATGATGGTGATTTCAAACCTTTTCAAGATCTCAATAAGAAACTCAGGGAATTCCATATCCCCATATTCCAAACCAAGGAGGATTCCATCATTTGGAAAGAGGAAGACTCAGGAAATTATTCTGTTAAATCTGCCTATAGATTACATTTCAAGAAAGACTTCCAAAAAGAGTATTGGGGTAAGTTATGGATTAAAGACTTGATCCCTAAGATCAATATTTTTTACTGGCTGGCTGCCCAAAATAGAATCCTGACTGTTGAAAATCTTATAAAAAGAGGAATGCAGATCCCTAATAGGTGTATACTTTTCCTGGAGAGGGGAAGAAGATGTGAATCATCTTTTTTTACATTGTCCTTTCTCTAAAGGTGTCTTCTCACTGATTCTGGAGCTTTTCAATATGCAATGGATTTTTCCCTCGAATATTGAGGATTGTTGCACCCAATGGGAGAGCCCATTTAGATTTCCCTTTCTGGCCTGGGCTTGGAAGATTTCTCTGCCTCATATCTTATGGGGTCTGTGGAAAACAAGGAATGATAGCATTTTTAGAGACAAGAAACCTCTGATTGGGGTAGCTAAAAGGAAAATTCATGCTGCCTTTAAGGAAAATCTCAAACTGTTTAAAGGAAAAACAAAAAATCCCTACCCAAAATGGGAACAGGAAGTCCTGGATAATTTCACCTATAGTCAGGTCAAGAGAAAATCCCAAGTAAGAATGTTAGCTGGATTAGACCTTTGGGAAACACGATCAAGATCAATTTTGATGGGGCCTCAAAGGGAAACCCTGCCAAGCTGGGGGAGGTGGCATCTTAAGGAATAGTGAGGGTGATTGGTTATTTGTCTATGTTAGACCCCTGGGTAAGCAAACTAATAACATGGCAGAAGCTAGAGCCCTCCTTTGGGGTATTTTGGTCGCTAAGGAAAAAGGCCTTAAGGACATTCAGATTGAAGGTGATTCCTTAATTGTTATAAATGCTCTTCTCAATAAAAGTAAGATCAACTGGCCGATAAAAAATATTATTCAAGACATCAAGGAATTGCTAAAGTTCTTTGACAAGATATCTATCAATCATATTTTGAGGCAGGGAAATAAATGTGCGGACAAGATGGCCAACGTGGGAGTCCTTTGTAATGAATACAAAATTTGGTGCAAAGGGGAGAGATTACCCTCTAATATTAATGATGAAATCATTAAGGAAAAAGGTGCTCTGGCCATGATGTCGTCACGATTTGAATGGGGCAAGTATTTCAGGCACCAAGATAGTTTATACAAAAATCACTATTTCAATTCGAACTCGGATAGGAAGATTAGTTTGTGGATTGTGATAAGTTTTAGCTAGAAACGAAAACCTTGACAAAGTGCAGATGGGTGGCGACAGGATTCGTGTGGAACCCGCCAGTCAGAATATGGAAGAGAGCAACAGGGATCTGTGGAACAAGCTTAAAGTGGGGGATTTAGTAATTTTATTGCTAAATTACATGGTCACGACCCTGCTCTTTCCAAGGATTTTGGCCAAGCATGGAAAGAAGGGGTTTTTACTATCTCGTGGTGTGGAGGTCGAGGTCTTGGAGGCCAATATTGCCAGGGTGACAGAAATGAAGATGGATGGTTTAAAAATCTACAAGGAAAGAACCCATGCAGAGACCTTGAGATTGAGTGTTTTTTTGTTGGCAAGGAGACTTGTTTTTTCTTCACTGATGGCATTACACATTCATGTATTCCTAGAATCTGGAAGGATGTCTACCTACAAGTTATGAAGTATATCACTTTGGAGGGTAAGTATAGAAAAATCTATACTCATCACATGACCTTCCTCAACATGTTTTGTCATAAGTTTATGGTCAACATTCCTTTTTTCCTAGCTACCTCTCTTTCAAACTCGCTTATGGTGTTCCAGAACAAGAAAGCCGAGCTTCCTTCATGAGGGCCTGATTCTTCTTCTGTTCGAGAATGGCAAGTCGGTTCTGGATCACCCTTTGGTCTCAGCCCTAGAGGAGCATGAAGAGGATGATGACATTACCCTGGCGGAATGTCTTACAAAGATGAAAGAGGGAAAACTATCCCCAGGGGGGATGGAATTGACAGAGACAATAAGGAGGGAGCTGTTGGGGAAGCCAGTGCTTCCAGGAAGAATGAGTGTGTGGGTGATCCCATTGTTTTCAAAGATTGGAATAGAAGATGGTGTACTTAGAGGGGGTCCTCAAAGCTATGGAGGATACGAATGAAGGGAAAAGGGAATCCATCTTGAATATCATAAATATTTTGAAGAAGATGGTTTCGACCAGGTTCAGACTAAAAACCGGATGAAGGAGCTGGAGACTCAGGTCAAAGTGCTACTGGATAGAGTGGAGGAGATCGAAGGAGAAAAGAAAAGGAGGAGATTCAACCTCTGTATTAGTAGCTCGGAGGAAGAATAGATGGTGGTTCTTTCTAGTTTCCTGGTCGGGTTGTAGCTGGTATGGGACCTCTGGTGGTTTTCTCAGATGTCATGGAGGGTTTGTAGGTATTTGATCTTTTTACGAACTTTGGGTGAACTGTGATGCCATGTTTTTTCTATCTTTTTGTCCTTTTGGGGGTCCTGATCCTACGTTGTAAGAGTTAAGCCTGTTTAACTCACTTTTCTGGGACCCTTATCTAGATTTGTCTTTCTTGTTTGTCTTTGTTTGTGTTCCTCTCTTGTTTCTGGCCCCTGGGAGCCGATCCCTATTTTTTACCTTATCTAATAAAAAAAGAAAGGAGAAAAATGGTTTGAACTGTTGAAGAGATATATATATATATATATATATATATATATATATATATATGTGGTAGCCTACTCATATGATGATTTTAAAACTTTCAAGCTAAGGGAGATGTATCACTACATTACTCTTACACTAGGCATTCAACATTTTTGCCAAAAGAAAAGATAATACAATCTAAATATCACAGGTACTATCTATCAAGAAATCCAAAAGATATTGAATGCCAAGATAATCTTTCCTATCCATCACTCAACGATGAGTTGCTAATATTGTGCTTGTAAGGAAGAAGAGTGGAGAAATTTGGATATGTGTTGATTTTAGAAATTTGAACCAAGCCTCTCTCAAAGACAATTACACACTTCCTATGATGGACTAGATCTTGCAAGTTATGACTAGTTTAGATATGGTATCCATGCTTGATTGGTTTTTGGAATATAACTAGATTGAAGTGGATGTGAAAGATCATCATAAAACTACCTTCACAACTCCCTGAGGTACATTTTCTTATTGTAGGATTCCTTTCGGTCTAATTAATGTAGGTGCAACATTCCAGAGGGAAATGTACTTGGCCTTTGGGGACCCAAAGAACAAATCCATAGTGATTTACTTGGGTGATCTTATTGTCTTCTCCAAGAAAATAGAATATCACTTTTAGCACTGAATTCAGTCCTTCAAAGATGCATGGACCATGACATCTCATTGAATCTAAATAATTTTTTTTTTTCGTAATGGAGGGAAATTTTCTCATATACATATTGTGTCTAAGGATGGGATAAAGATTTATCTAGAGTGAGTTCAAGCTATCCAAAATATATCTCTTCCAACGAGAAATAAAGGTGTTCATTCCTTCTTCGGAAAGATCAATTTCCTTAGAAGATTTATTCCTAATTATATAGAGTTGACGAAGCGAAGTAGCCCGTATGATGAAAGAAAAGAAATATTTCCATTCGATTTTCAAAGGGAATAATACCTTTGAAAATATAAAGATATCTATTTCCAGACACCCATTCTTGCTTTCTTGGATTTTGATAAGGATTTTATAATATATTGTTATGCCTCTGAGCATACTTTATTAGCCATTCTAGTACAAAATAAATTTCATGGATGTGAAGTGCACATTACATTCATGAGTTATGTATTGAAATATCATGAATTGAAGTACTCCCAATTGTAAAGACATGCCTTTTGTGGTGAAAATTGTAAAATAATTCAATTTCTAAATTTAAAATTCACACTCCACTGTTTTTGTACTTGATATAGAAGTGAAGTCTATCCTCACCCAACAGGATTTCAGATTAAAATGAGGTAATTGGGTGGCCAAGGTTCAAGAATATGATCTCGACATCAAGCCAGCTAATCTTGTTCAAGGTAAAGGTATTTTTGAATTGATTGCTAAAGGTTTGAATGATGATTCATATGAAAAAGAGACTATTGAAATTCCTACTATACTTTTCCTAAGTTCAATTGATGAGTGGTATTCCAATATTTCTCATTTTCTTACCTATGGAGAGTTTCCAACATATCTCAATGCCAAATAAAAGAGAGCCATCAAGCTTAGAGCTATGCAATATGTGCTTTGGGACAACTCTTTCTTCAAAAAAGGAATTGATGGACATTTCCTCAGATGTGTAGACAATAAACACAAAAAAGGTTACTGAGAGCTTTTCATGATCAAGCTTTTGGAGGTCATTATTCTTCCTTAATAAAAGCTCACAAAATTATCTCGTGTAGGGTACTACTGGCCAACTCTGTTTAAATATGCAATAAAGTGGGTTTCAAAATGTGAAGCATGTCAAAATTTTGTTGGTAGACCCAAGTTGGCCACCTTACCTCTAAAACTAGTGGTTATTGAAGATCCTTTCCAGCAATGGGGGATATATTTCATTGGAACTCTCAATCCAAGTTCAATTGCAGGTCACACTCATGTTCTAACTGCCATCGATTACTTCACAAAGTGGGTTGAAGTAATTCCAGTTAAAATAACCACTTTTGAAGTTGTTTGTGATTTCATTAAAGAAAACATATTGGTTAGATTTAGGGTCCCAAAAAAATTGTGAGATATAATGCCCCTAAATTCCCCTCTTATAAACTCATTGATTTTTTGTTATGGTTATAGGATTTCCCTTGCAAATTCATCAGATTATTATCCACAAGGGAATGAACAAGCTGAATCAACTAGTAAGAACACGGTAACTATTATCGTGAAGCTAATGGATGAGTCACGAGGAACTGGCATAAGAAATTATATGACACTCTTTGGTCCTGAGAATAACAACAAAAAGAGATCAAAAATTTCCATTTCATTGGTCTACTAATGTAATATCGGTTTGCATTTATAGTATATTTTCTTGCACTACACCTTGTTAAATCCATTTAAGATGAGTAGCTCAATAATGCCTTGGAGAATAGGATAATGTACCTACAAAATTGGATGAAGAAAGGCTATAATTTGTGGATAGGATCTTTGTACACTAGGGAAAGTCAAGCAAATTTTTGAAAAAATCCAAGTCATGAGACTTCCAAGTTGAGATATTTTCCTACTCTAGACAAAAGCGTGAACCCCAAGGAAGTCACGGTAAGTTCAATTTACTCGATTGGTCCTTTTAAAATTTAGCACTTTGCTTTGGTGAGAATTATTATTATTTAAGTTATATGGGTGGAACTTCACTTCCATTTCCATATAGTGGTTAGTATCTAAATTTATTCAAGTCTTGATGGAAATCATTCCTTTGTATATAGTCTTGTACATTTGTTTTGGTCTTTGTCTTGTGCCTTTGTGTATTTGTGTTCTTTTGTGTGGTCTTGTTCTATATGTATTTTCCTAATGGATATATGTATTTGTCTTGTAACCATGATATTATGTGGTTCTTTTCTCTTTCTTTTTTTCACTATGTGTAGAGTTAGGTCAATCCCTGAAAGAGCCACTCTTGTCATTCACCCAAAAATCTACAATTTTCAAAAATTGAATTTTTCATTAAATGAACCCTTTTACCTTGATGTATTTTCTATTGTGAAGTCTCGAGGAGTGAAAAATATCTAACATTTAGTTTATTTTAGTATTTTTGGGTCATTTAAGTGTCTTGCGATAATTGTGGGTTTTTGAGGAATTGAAGGAACAAGTTCCTCTGGTCCTCAAGTTCCCCACATCTCTTTGTTACCTACAATGCATTTGTTTCAGTGTTATGTGGCTTTCTTAACTCCCCACAGAACTCATTCCTTCATGGCCCTTATTTTCTCGCATTCCATTTGCTACCTACACTATACTCGAACATAAAAAAATTATTTCTTAGTGGTACATGTTAGTGCAAAATCACAAAAGCACTTCGGATGCGATCAAAATTCTAGGTCGATCACTCTAGCATCCAGTGTGATTACACAACATGGAAACCTCTCTCAAGCGTGGGGACTTGTGAAACTGAGAGAGGAATCTCCAGATTAGAGGCTGGTTCCTCAAACTCCTCCGATTTAGATCTATATTTTGCAAAACTACAGAGGTTTAGATCATAATCCTATTCTTAACTTGCAAGAGAGACAGGGGTAGAAGTGTAAAATTGAAACTTAACTAAAGATGGTGATGCACCAAAAGGAGTGGTGAAACATATTAGTCATGCAAATAGACACAGACCAAAGTTCATAGCATAAGACATACACAGACTGATAATGTATAATTTAGTATCCAATTATAGCAATAATACAAACAGGATTGGAACCCATTCACAGAGCTTCGCATTATCATTTTAATGTCAAAATACGCATTACACCCTCGAGAGAGGTAAAGAAAACTGTTACAATCCTTGAGAGGTCTCGATACTTCATCAATCCCTTGCTGGAGGTGAAAGAAGAAGTCTCATGCCCAAAAATGTTCCCCTTTTTTTTCTGAAATGAGCCAAATCGGCTTTTAACATTGTACATGGTCGAACCCGTGGGACAGAAATGTACAAAGGCATGGGAGCCCATTCTTTCTTGACTACAGTGCATTAAAATGGCATGGGGGACCTTACAAACCCATACCCTGTCACTTTGACCGGATTACGGGAGAATGCGACCCATTCTCGCATTAAACTGGTCATTGGAATGTCATTACGGCCATGAACACGTCAGAGCCGTTTCTCAATTTTCTTCCTCCAAAATTCTCCAAAATGCAAGATTGACCCGGAATCATGTAGATAATTTCATCAGCTTTCCGTTGATATAAAGAACATGCAAATCGAGCTCGATCGAAAGTTATGGTGATATGAAGATTTAGGCACAAAGCAGGTGAAAACGTGTTTTGAAATCTTTCCGCGCCTGCCAACTTGGATGACACGTGTCATGCATTGATTGACGAGCAATTCTCTCTCCCCATCTTTCGCGGGCTTTCCTTTGAAATTTCCTTGTGGGGCCCTTAAGCGGGACACGTGGCACTATCCTATTGGTTGAGTTGACCCTTTAAAACTCGCCTTTGACTTTTGACTTTTCTCCTTGAGACACGTGGCGTGATCTCGGTTGGTTCTCGCCCCGCGCCTCTTCAGCGCCCTTCGCGTCTTTTTCATCCCGAATGTCCCAAATGCTTATTGCTCTTGTGCTGATTTCGCGCACGAACCGGTTCGCGTCACACCATTTGTCCCAAATGTCCCAAACTGCTTCCTCGACGTCTTGACCTTTTTCGCTCGGTTCGACTTCAGCGCCTTTTGTCCTGGATGTCCCGACTTTGGCGATTAGTCATTTTTTTCTTCTCCTTGGCCGGATCGGCTTTTTCGTGCCTCGGCGCATTTCTCGCCCGATTGTCCCAAATGCTAGCGGGCATGACCAGTCGATTTCGCGCGAACCGGCCGGTTCGCGCCTTTTTGTCCCGGATGTCCCAAATACTTTCTTGAGCAGGACTTAGCCAATTTTCACGATTTTTCCTGGATCAACCTACTTGCCTTCCTGCAACTTTTTTTTGCATTTTCTCAGAGCTTGCTCCTTTCTTCTTCAGCTAGGGGAGTTAGAAAAATATCTGAGAGAACCTCCGAAACATGATGTTTGCTCTGAATCAATCAATGTGCCTGGGACTTGAATTTTCTGAGCATGTTATCAAATTACCCCTGGGGTGAATTTTGGATAACAATTTGGTGACTCAGCGGGATCATCTGCCTGCTAGATGAAAAGACCAGTTGCCTGAAGCAATCCATTGGGCATGGAGTCATCAAATATTCTGTTAGAATCCAAACTGACTCAGAATGTGCAAGGAGGAAGATGGAATGTGACCTGATGAAAGCAAAGACATGCTAAACATCTCCATGGACAGCAAGCTGTGCCAAGGCACTTAGGGAAAACAAAACTAACCTACAACAAAACAATGTGCACAAGCACTTGGAGGAAAGAAAATCTAATCTAATATTTACAGATGTAGTGAACCTCCCTCTAGAAGCAACGCTTGAGATAGATTCCATTTCTTCGAATCTGCTTCTTCACCATCCAATGAGGCCAATTGGAAAGCATTGTTGTTCTTGCACTTTGTGACCATGTATGGGCCACTCCAAATGGCATCAAATTTTGAATGCCTTCCTGGTTTTGCTCTGTCCACATCCCATTTCAACACTAGATCTCCTACTTGAAAAGATCTATCTTTGGCCTTCCTATCAAAGGTCTTCTTGATCAAAGCCTGATCCTTTTCCATTGCTTGGGATGCCTGATCTCTGATCTCTTGCAGCTCCATCAATTCTGCATACCTCACCTCCATGGGCTCAAACTCTAGCAACTCCAGCTGTTTCATGAGTTCCAACGTTGGCAACTCAAGTGACATGGGCAAGATTGCCTCTCTTCCGTAGACAAGCCTAAATGGAGAGTTACCTGTGGATCTTTTGGGAGTTATCCTATCAGCCCATAAGGCTGATTTCAGTTTGGTATGCCAAGCCCTCTGATTCTCATCAAGAGTCCTCCTAATGATCCTCAGCAAGTTTTTGTTTGTAGACTCGGCCTGGCCATTACCTTGAGGGTAATAGTTTGATGAAGTGCTCAGGTAAATCCCGTTCTTGACAGCCCACTCAGTCACTTTAGATCCAATGAATGCCAATGCATTATCAGAGACTATTGTAGCAGGTACACCAAATCTGGTAGTTATCCCCTCGTAAAAGTCCAAGATGCTAGACTCATTCACCTCTTTGAGTGCTACTGCTTCTGTCCATCTGGTGAAGTAGTCTGTGGCTGTCAAAATCCATTTGTGCCCTTGGCTCGAATTGGGATTGATGACTCCAATGAAGTCCAAACCCCATTGCATGAATGGCTGGTCAACTGAGATTGGATGTAATGGGAGGGCTGCAAGTCTCTCTTTTCCTGTGAAGAATGCACAATTCTTACACCTCTTGATCCATGCATAGCAATCACTGAAGATTTTAGGCCAATAATAACCAGCCTTCATGATTTTCAGAGCTGTCACTCTTGGTGCAAAATGGCCACCAGCTGGTCCATCATGAAACTCTTTTAATACCCTTTGGATCTGACCTGTGTTAATGCATCTCAGCAGCACTCCATTCACGTCCTTCTTGAACAAAACTCCATCAATGATGGTATATGGAATAGCCTAAACCCAAGTATCTTCTTTTTTATTTGCTCATTTCTAGAGGGCATAGGCCTGTTTGTAGGAAATGTATCATATTCCGAGTCCATAGGAGTGGACACATCATCATTTTCTGTTTTTGATCATCTTGTGATAGCGGATGGCGTCTTCTTCATCTTCTCGGTTGTCTGGTTGTTTGGCGAGCTGCTCACACAAACCTTTGCCTCTTACCAGCTTGGTGATCTTGATCTCAATGTCATACTCCATGACACGGGTGATCCAACTCTGCCCTTTTCTCATTCAAATCCTTTTTGAGGAGGAAGTCCTTAACTTGACATGTGAGACCAGCAACTTGGACCTTGTTGTTTGAGACTAAATGCTTGAATTTCTTCAAGCTCCCGATTATGCAAGCACATGTTTTTCTATAAAAGAGTACCTCACTTCGCATCATCTAGACTCGGCTGAAAAAGGCAATCGGTTGTTCATCATTATCTTTGTTCTGCTGTACTAGAATGGCAGAAATAGTGTCATCACCTCCAAATGCATAGAGGATGAAATCCTTGGAAAAGTCTGGGTTGATGAGAGTGGGTGCTTGGGAGATGGCTTCCTTGATTGCTTTCAAAACTCTCCTTGCCTTCTCGCCATCCATTTGAAAGCCATGCTTTTTCTTAACATTTTGGTGATAGGCTTGACAAGGGCTGCAAAATCTGGGATAAACCTCCGAACAAATTTTATCCTTCCCCAGAAACTCGAAGGGCTTTCTTGTGGCTTGCAATGGTAGATCTCTTATGGCTTCAACCCTTCTCGGATCAATTGCTAATCCTTCCTTGGAGACAATATGGCCAAGGAGCTTCCCTTCATGTGCAAGAAAGATGCATTTCTTAGGATTCAAAGACACTCCAAACTTTCTACACCTCTAAAACACTTGCCTGAGGTGAAAGAGATGGTCTCTGCAAAGATTCTTTGAGAAGACAAGAATATCATCCGTATATCAGCACTATCTTGTTGATTAACCCCTTGAATGCCATATCCATAGCTCACTGGAATGTTGCTCCGGCGTTCGACAGTCCAAATGGCATCTTCTTGTAAGCATATGTGCCCCATTTGGTTGTGAAGGTTGTCTTGAACTGGTCTTCCTCCTTTACCATAATCTGATTGAAGCCTGAGTAACCATCAAGTAGTGAAAACCTTTCAGAACCAGCTACGACCTGCAATATTTGCTCCATGGAAGGGAGTGGATAATGGTCTTTGAGAGAGGCTCTATTCAAATCTCTGAAGTCAACACATAGCCTGATCTCTCCACTCTTCTTTCTGACTGGAACTAAGTTGGCAACCCAACTAGAATGCTTGATTGGGAATATAATTGCTGACTCAATCAGCTTGTCCAATTCTTTCCTCATGAGAGGCTCCATGTGTGGATTGATGGCCTCTGTTTACTGTCAGGCTTAGTATTTGGATCCAATTCAATGGTATCTTGAGCTAAGTTAGGATTGAAACCTTTCAAGTCTTCATAGCTCCAAGCAAACACGTCCGGGGAATTCTTGACATAGTGTATGAACTCATACCTTTCTTGTTCATTAGTCATCCTTCCAATTTTCAATGGCTTGTTCTCTTCTACCAAGATGGATACCGAATCTTCTCTTCGACTGAATGTTTGCTTTCTCCTTTCTAAACTGATCATTGGGGTTAAAATGGACTCCAAGTGATAAGTCCCTTGTCACTTGTCGGTTCTCACAATTTGTATCACACAGTCACCATATTGCTACTCCATCTTCTCTTGATTCTTAGTCGAGAACTCAACTTCTTCTTGCAAGAAGTGGATGATTTGCTGGTCATTCTCAAATACTTGCCAACGACATCGTTATCCGGCACCAAGGCCTCACAATCACGTGGATGTTTGGTATGTACCTTGTCTTGTTGAATGTTTTCTACAATGTCAAAGGCCCCCTGCGCTGCAAGCCTATCAAGGCTGAGCTTGATTGTTTTTTCTAGGAATGGCCTTGATGCCAAACCCTCAAAATCTTCCATGAGGTCCCACACCCCTACATTCTTGTAGCACCTAAGTAGATCATTTTTGGTAGCATGTTGTCCCTTGACCTGATTTACAATCAGCTCATTGTCCCCAAAACTTGCAAGTTCTTTATTTTTCTCTTGATTGCCCAATGCATCCCTTGCACCAAGGCTTCATATTCAGCAGTGTTATTGGAGCATGCAAATTGAAATCTAAAAGCTGAATAATGCTTTATTCCTTGAGGTGAAACAAGCATGGCTCCACCTCCTGCACCTTGTCTACTCCTCGATCCATCAAAAACAGCTGCCATACCTCATTGTCATCCTTGTGGTTTGGCTTGGTGATCTTTGGGAATAGGTTGACTTTCTTCGTGTATACAATGATAGACTCTCTGCACTCGATTCTTCTATTCCTTGATAAGGATCAAAAGCATGCACCTTGCTTGCCCATTCATCAAGAGTCAAATCTGGGATATTTCCAACCGTAGTGTCAGTTTCATCCGTGCTTGGGTGATCTTCTTGATCAAATGCTGAGCAATTGGCATTAATCTGACTTGGAGTATAGGGCTCAATGTGGAAGTTTGCAATAGGTTCTGACCTAATTGTAGCCTTAGTTCCATACCTTGTTCTGAATAGCATGTGTGACCAATCAGCGGACAAATATCCCCCAATCTTGGCTGTGAAGTCCCTTGACAAGCATAGGGCAAAAGTGGTGGAAGTTCTATGACCCGATATATCTTGTAAGACAACAACATTTGGACATGCATGCAAGGTAAGACTCAAATTTCTAATCACTCCAATCATTGTTGCTATTGCTGTCCCATCCATTTGCTACTCCCTTAGATGTTATTTCATACTGGAGCCCTAAGCGATCAACTATCTATTTAGGCATTATTGAGCTACTTGCCCCGGAATCTATCATGCAATTATGCACTAGCTGATTTCCAATGATTAACGAAACATAAAAAGGGGAGGCTTCAGCATTTTACCTTGTTGTGCTCCATGATTTTCTTGGTGGGCAAGATTTGTGAGTACCTTCTCTTGCATCTGCTGATTCAAAGTGGCCAATCCTTCATGACGACTTGCAGCCAGATTTATTTGGCCCGGGATGGATAGGGATTCCCACATAGATATATTGACGTTTGTCTTTTCATCCGATCAATGATAATCTTGAATGGTGATGAAGGATCTCTCTGTTGTCCTTGGTTTGCACATTTGCTCCTTGTATGTAGGCAGCAAATGTTGGCATTTGAATTGGCCTAGGGCTTGTTCTTGGCTGCCCTTGTGCATTTGGCCGGGTTTTGTTTGCCAATCATTTGTGGAGTGTGGAAGGTTGTGGATTGGAAGTGGGGCTAATGGTACATTCTTCACCCAAATTTCTCCTTTTGACCTTGTGTTTGCTGGAACACCTTGAGAGACACTTCACGATTCATGCCACGAAATCCTCTGCTTGCCAATTCACCAATGTGGTGTCATTTGGGACTGATTCTTTGTTGGAATGTTTATTGTTGTTGGTTTTTCTTGATGCTCTCACCCTCCACACCGGTAGTTGTTACCATTAAAGCTTGAGTCAAAGCACCATTGTAGCACATAGATTGATTATGGGGTTCATTACATGGAAAGCACCAATCATACTCTGGGCAATGTTGTTTTGTGCTTGGTACTAATGCCTTAGAGGCAGATATGGCATTTGGATTATAGGGCTGGAATGGTCTATTGGCAGGAGGCCTTGTTTGATTCATATTTGCAGCTGGATTGGGTGGCCTTTGAGGCTAATATGGCTGCCTATTAGGTTGAGCTTGAGGCTGATACGAAGGTCTAAAACCTTGAGCTTGCTGTCTCTTGAGTGTGACCAGCTCATTACCTAAATTTTGCAGTTGCTTCATGACTTCTTGAAGCTCATTTGGGGCACTTGGAGATGAAGTGGAAGCTTCATTTGAACTCTGATTCCTAGGAGTGGGAATAGGAGCTAAGACAGGTGCTTGACTAGTACTTGGGCTCTCTAAACTTGGATATAATGGCATTGGAGGCCTAGGAGCTAGCTTGCCGGCTTGAATCAGACAATTTTCAGCTCTAATGGCAATACTATAAGTAGCAGGGATAGTTGTGCCTCCCATAGATTGAACCAACATAGAAATATCAGAATTTAAAGCTTTAAGGTAATATAGAAAAGCACCTTCTCTTTGTTGGCACATTGCTTTATTTCTCTTTGGAATTCTATCCCAAGATCTTTGAAATATGAAGTTGAAGTCGGCTTAATTAGCTCATTGGAAGCTCTCTTGATGGTTGTCACTGCTCTAAAAGAGACAAGTTGTCTCCCTTCTCTCCAAATTGATCATGAAGTGCAATACACAGCTGATTCCAGTTTGTGATAGAGCTAGCTCCAAGGCTCCTAAACCATTGCAATGCTTTCCCCTTGAATGAAGACGCCAGCAATTTGACAGCTACTTGCATCTCATTAATCTCGTGGATTGCACAAATGTTAGCAATGTCCTTGACATGATCACCAGGAGTGGTCTGATTTTCTCCAGTAAAGTATGGAATGTTCTTCAGTGCTGCAACTGGGATTGGATTTTGTGCATTGAGAGCAAGTGGGCTGCTGCCTGTGAAGTTGACATAGGGGTTCACTGGTTGCGCCATTCTGATTGGTCTTAAAACCCTTGTATATTGAAAGAAAGGCCTGTCAGGTGGAGTTGAGAGAGTTCTGTTTGGTGGAGATGGAGACCTTTGAATCCTTCTTCCTCTTTGCCTTCTTCTTGGAGATAATTGCAGGTATTCAAACAACACTTCTTCTTCTCCAACTCTTGACCTTGTGATTCTTCTCATAAGCTTTTAGGCCTGACTGCTGAAATTCTATTGATTCTTCCCCTTGGAGTCGCCAGATATGCAAATAATAGCTCTTTCAAGCAAGAAAATTGCAACGCAGATGCATATCAACTTTGCTGCAATAAAAATGAGACCTCTAGGTCCCACTGGCGTGTGCCAAAGCAAATCACAGTGCAAAATCACGGCACCCACGGATGCAGGATCAAAATTCTGGTCGATCACTCTAGCATCCGGTGTGATTGCACAACATGGAAACCACTCTCCAAGCGTGGGGACTTGTGGCGAGAGAGGAATCTCAGTTAGAGGCCGGGTTCCTCAAACTCTTCGATTTAGATCTATATTTTGCAAAACTACGAGAGGTTTAGATCCTAATCCTATTCTAACTTGCAAGGAGACGAGGGGTAGAAGTGCAAAAATTGAAACTTAACTAAAGATGGTGATGCACCAAAAGGAGTGGTGAAACATATTAGTCATGTAAATAGACACGAGACCAAAGTTCATAACATAAGACATACACAGTGATAATGTATAATTTAGTATCGAATTATAGCAAATAATACAAACAGAGGATTGGAACCCATTCCACAGAGCTTGCATTATCATTTTAATGTCAAAATACGCATTACACCCTTAGAGAGTAAAGAAAACTATACAATCCTTGGAGAGGTATGATACTTCATCAATCCCTTCATTTGGAGGTGAAAGAAGAAGTCTGCTATGCCCAAAAATTTTCCCCCTTTTTCGAAATGAGCCAAATCCGGCTTTTAACATTGCATGGGTCGAACCCGGGGCGACAGAAGCGTCTGAAGGCATGGGAGCCCATTCTTTCTTGATTTGAGGTGCATTAAAATGGCATGGGGGACCTTACAAACCCATACCCTATCACTTTGACCGGATTACAGGAGAATGCGACCCATTCTGCATTAAATCTGGTCGTTGGAATGTCATTTTTGGCCATGAACACGCGTCAGAGCCGTTTCTCGATTTTCTCCCTCCAGACTACTCCAAAATGCAAGATTGACCCCGGAATCGTGTAGAGAATTTCACCAACTTTCCGTTGATATAAAGAATGTGCAAATCTGAGCTCTGGATCGAAAGTTATGGTGATCTCGAAGATTTAGGGCACAAAGCAGAGGTGAAAACGTGTTTTGAAATCTTTCCGCTCTGCCTGCCATTTGGATGACACGTGTCGTGCGTTGATTGACGAGTAATTCTCTCTCCCCCATCTTTAGCGGGACTTCCTTTGAAATTTCCTTAGGGCCCTTAAGCTGGGACACGTGACACTATCCCATTGGTTGGGTTGACCCTTTAAAACTTGCCCTTTGACTTTTGACTTTTCTCCTTGAGACACGTGGCGTGATCTGGTTGGTTCTCGGCCTGCCGGCTCTTTCACGCCCTTCGCATCTTTTCGTCCGGATGTCCCAAATGCTTAGTGCTCCTTATGCTGATTTCGCACGAACAGGGGCCGTTCACGTCCATTTGTCCCAAATGTCCCAAATTGCTTTCGAGAGCCCTTTTTCCCCACAACCTCATTATTCCCACATTCCATTGGATTCCTTTATATTGTGGACAATGCGGAAATTTTTAAAACATAAGGAACTTGTTCTTTGGTGCTTATTATTCTTTGTACTCCCTTTATCCCCAATTCTTATAATCCTTAGAGTAGATATTCCTAAGTCGAATGGAATTATTCCTTGGAGATTCTTGTTCCCCATGACCCCGAGCCTTTTGAATTCCATTAACCTTCCTTGTAGTGTAGAATTTATGGAAATCCTTAGAACCTACGGAAATTTTTCCTCTGGGCATTTTTTCTTTGCAACTTCGTTATACCCGCATTGTAAATAAAATTTATTAAAGGAGTTACCAAGTGCTTGCCTCTACCCACACACACCTTGATTTTCCCAAATTAACCCTTTTTATCAAACTGTTTTGGTATAAAGTGGAAAACTTAATTCATTTTTGACCATTGCAACTCAAGTATTCATTGTGCACTGTATTTTTGGCTCTTTTTCCCTAGAGAGATGATTTTGGTCATAACTTGCTCATTTTTCACCCTACTTCAAAGTGCATTATCACCATTGTCAAGGCATTTTTTTTTCATGCTAGAGGTGATTCATTTCATGCTTTCTTGATCTAATTTGGTGGTAGTTTGTGTTTTTCTTTCTCCTCCAAATACCTCCTAAAATTAATTGTTGATCCTTCATTTACAGGAGTTTTTTTCCCACTTTTTCACCATGAAATTCTAGTATAGGGGGTATGAGCATACTTCTTCCTTAGAGAGATCTTTTACCCAATATTAGGGATAGTGATATTAGGAACCTAAATTTGGAATATTTCTAGGCCTAAATTTATTAAGACACTCCAACCATCATGGTCCAATGCATTAAAAATAGTGGAATTTCTATTGCCGCTAGTTTTCCCTCTCTGTTAAATGCACATACATTATCCTATCATGTGCTTCATGTTTTAATTTGGAAACTAAAGAAGTCAAGGATCCTCAAGGTTATATAATTTCCAAACTTAATGCTAGTTATATAAATGTATCCCTAGGAATCCATACTTTTTAAGACTTTAATACTTTAACCAAGGCTTAAGCTCAAAACCTTTTTTATTAATACAAGGTTAGATACGAATAATGACATCCAAATCCTAGCTCAAGGCTCAAAAGATAGGAGCTTATAAATTTCCCAAGGTCATATATAGGTCATACTTCAAAGAATACCTATCGATATGATCACCCTATTGGAAATAATGATGGTTTTTCTTCTATAAATGAATTCCAATTTTGGATGTGTATGTATATTAACATCATCTGTGAGGGAAAACAAAGTTTGAACTAGGGGAAATCATCTATGTGAACCTAAGTGAGAAATTAGTGAATGACAACATGTTAGATTTAGTAGGGGAAATATAATTGACAAATTACAGTTCCACCATTAAAAAGACGAAGACTATAGATTATGATATGTAGTTAAATAAGACACAACAATAGGTTAAATAAATAGCAAATTTTATAGCTTAATGAGTAAGAGCTGAAGACAAATAGACATAGAGGATATAGATAATAACACCAAATTTAAGTGGGAAAACCCGGAGATAAAAAACCCCACCGACTAAATCATTGTCATTTATTAAGAATTTTGGATACATATTTTACCCAACACTTCCACTTCATTCTTTTGGTTTCTTGGTGAATGATTGCAGAGCTAGTTCTCACAGGTCATTCAATGAAATGATCATCGAATAATGTTCTAGTTTGATATATTTATTTAGATATAAATATGGTATTAATCTATTTGTTTCTCATAGCCAGTCCCAAGAGGTATCACCCTAATCAACGAGTGGGTGAACCAAATCAGTTGCTTCACTCTTAAATGTATAAGATATTTGTGGAAGATCTTCATAATAAATTTTGATAGACAAACTTTTAAAATAATATTGGGGCATACTATAGTGTTAGATAACCCACTTGAAATTATCACCCCAACACTCCCCTTAATGTTAAAAAATCAATTATCACCATGAGACAACCTAAACTAAATTATCACCCCAACCATATTGGGCATCCAATGCAAGAAAAATTCTAATAGTGCTCATTTTTGTTATGGGAGAAAAACTCTCATCATATTCAAGACCAAGTTTCTGAGTGAAACCATGAGCTACCATCCTTGCCTTAAACTTGTCAATTTCTCCTACAGAGTTATATTTGATCTTATATAACCACCTAGATCCTACAATGCTTCTCTTAGAAGGAGGAGGGACTAGTTCCCAAGTATTATTCTTGATTAAAGCATTGTATTCATCTTTCATAGCCTAAATCCATCTATCATCTTGACAGGATTCTTCAAAATATTGTGGTTCAACCTCATAAAGGGTCATCAAGGCATGATAAGTATGTTGACTATGAGTTACTTTTCTAAGATTAGCAGGATGAGAGTCTTGAACAATAATTTGAGCCCATTTAGGAACCTTGTGATGCAAGAAATTTTGAGATGACTCCCCTCAATATCCATCATATCTAGATCAGGATAATCAACCCCTTGAACTTATATTTCCATAATGTTAGGAGAAAGATTATCAGGTTCTATCTCAGGAGTAGCATAGGAGGGTTCATGAGAAGCATCACAAAATGTCTTTTCTAAGACTTGAATGTTTATGTTTTCAACAATTTCATGCTTAAAGGGATCATAAACTCTTAATCCTTTATTTTGACAACCATAGCCAACAAAAATACAAGAGTAATAGGTTGGATCAATCTTCTTCCTTTTAACTTTTGGAATGAAGATAGAGGCAGGACTACCGAATATATTTAGGTGGGAAATATCTGGTTTTTCTTTGTCCATACTTCATGAGGAGTAGTTTGATGAAGGGATTTTGTAGGAACTCTATTAAGAATATAGACAATAGTATTCATGGCTTCAGCCCATAGAAACTTAGGCACATTAGAAGCATGAATCATAGTTCTATCCATTTCTAAGACAGTCATATTCTTTCTTTCTGCAATGCCATTTTTCTGAGGGGAATAAGGAGTATTCAACTCTCTTTGAATCCCACATGACACATAAAACTTATAAAAAAATTTGCTGACATATTCACCTCCATTATTAGTCTTAATTCTCTTAATTTTTAGATTAGAAGCATTTTCAACTAAATATTTAAATTCCTGAAACTTAAATAGGACATTAGACTTCTTCTTAATAAAATAAGACCAAGTCATTCTAGAGAAGTCATCAATAAAGAAAACAACATACAAAGCTCCACTAAGAGAAGGAACCTCAAGTGGACCTCTCACATCACTATGAATCAGTTATAATAACTGAGAATAATTTGGATCATGATGTTTGTGAAATGGTTGAGCATGTTTCTTACCACATAAGAAAATTTCACAAGTCTCATGATCATATTTTAATTTAGGAAGACCAACAACAAGATTCAGTCTAGACATTTCATATAAGATTTTGAAATTTACATGACCTAATATTTCATGCCAAAGTTGAATATCATTTATAGAAGAGGAAGAAAAATAGGATTCAGATACAAAACCAGTAAAGATATATAAGCCATTTTTCTGGATACCAAAAGCAATAACATTACTGAACTTATCTTTTACATACCACTTATCTTACAACAAAACAACTTTACAATTTTATTTAGTTAGTTGAGAGCAAGATAGAAGATTCTTTTTCAGTTGAGGAACATACAAGACATTCCTAATTACACCATTTGACAATTTAACATTGCCACAAGCTTCAAATCTAATGATAGAATTGTCTCCTAGATAGATGTTTTCTTCACATTTAACTACATTTGAGAGGATACCAGAGTACAAGTCATGTGCCTAGATGCACCACTATCAAGAATCCATTCATTGTCATTTGAAGTTGAAAGGGCATTATACAAGGTAATGGATTGGTCATCTTTATTTACATGATTTTGCTTTTGATTTTGATTTTTCTTTTGATTGTTAACTTTACTAGTTTTAGCATTCTTGATTGACTTATTAGTTTTTACTCTACAATCGATTCCTTATGCCTAAATTTGCCACATTTTTTGCAAGTTCCATTAAACTTGAATTTGAAATTTTGACTATTTTTAGCAGAAGTAGGCTTAGCATTTGCTTTAAATATAGATCTGATGTTAGACTTATTATTAGAAATGCTATTGAGCTTGTTTTATTTGCCTTATTATTATGAGAGAACATAGCTTGATAAACAGTCTCTTTTGAATAAAAATTCTCCATGGCTCTCTCTTCTTAAATCAACAGGAAGACAAAGTGTCTAAATCAAGAAAATCATTCTCATTCTGATAGTTAGAATTAAGAATTGAGATGTATTTTCTAAACTTTTCATGAATGTTGATCTGAATTATAAAGTAAAGAAACTTGTTTTGAAATAATTCATAGTTGCAGCTATCTAATTGAGTTTTAATGTTCTTAATTTTGGATAAATAATTCATTGTTTTCTCGTCCCCCTTCATAGGATTTGTGGATAGCTCTAAAACTAGATTAATTATTTTAGACAATCTACTACCTTCATGCATAGTTTCTAATTGTTTCCAAGCATCTACAAGCGAGTCCATATGACCTATACGCATTAAGAATTTATCTTTTATGCTTTTCAAAAGGATGGACAAAGCCTCCTGAGATCTCGAGAGAAAGAGCTAATATTTTCGTGGTTAGCTTGTCTCCCATGGGACATTTTTCGATAAAAATCACAAGATCCCAAAGATTTCTAGCCATAAAACAATATTTTAAATGTGCTCTCCACATGCTATAATTTGTTTCATTCAAAAGTTGAGAATTATCCATTGAAAAACTAGCAGAACTAGTCATTTTTAATGCTCAAATGGTTATGCTAACAAATACAACTAAAAATGAATCAATGAAGCCAAAACAGGCGGAGAACAAGCTACATATCTTTTTAATAGCTAAACAAAGCAAATAGTTAAAAATTGATCAAAAATCACTTGATTTGATCGAATTTAATAGAATTAATTGGATAATTAATTAATTATGGGCTTAATATTGATTAATTAATTAATAGCTTAAGACCATGGCACAACTAGGAAGAATTTAAAAAATAAATCATTTTGGTCGATTTTACGGAAAGATAATCGAGCTCGGAATGAGTCAAGCTACGATAACTCGAAAATTTATTTAGCAACTCGATAGGAAAAGCTCAAAACGAGTTACTTAATAGATAAATACCAATTAAAAAATAGCCAAAGAGGGGGATGACATGTGACACAGATAAAAAATACCAAGAAAGGAATAAAATAGATCCTCGGGTGGATGTGAAGCTTTAAAAAAATAAATACAAAGATATTTTGGGTCCGTAACAAAGTAATAAAACTGTGACGATAAACAAATTTTTTAAAACATACGACAATAAACACGCTTTGACTTTTAATTAGCTTGCACTTTGCAGTGTAACAACTTAGACATAAGACAATTAATTGAAACAAAAACCATAAACATATGTGGTTAATTAATTAGTTCACTTATTCATACTTTGACAAAAAATGCACACAAAATTTGGAAGAAAATTCTAAGTTAAAAAAATCCACTTGTCAAAACAAATAAGCCAAACTTTTAAAAAAAGGTTTAGGTCCAAAAATAAAGACAAATGTCCTAATATTAGTGGCTAAGATAAAGCATAGACCGATGTCGAGGAATGATGAAGATATGGAGGGAATCCATGAGCATAAAAACATTGCACTCAACCGTAAAATGACATAGCTTCAAGATCAAAGCAAGAAATCACCCATGAGAGCATTATGCATGCATTAAGGGAAAAATGGCTCAAATCCCATATTGTAACTATGCCATTGTATTACTCAAGATGAAAGGGTGTACATATAGTAGTGGGGTGTGTAACTCCCCCACAAATGTAGCCATCAAGAGGTGGGAGTTACATTCCTGGAATAGTTGGTCAAATGTAACTCCTATGACGCTCTATGACGCATGTAAGGCCATAATGACACCCTAGGAAACCTAAGCATGGTGAATCACCTATGTGGAGGAATCCCATGTACTTAAAATATATGCATGGTAAATATCCTACACCAACACCCCCTAAAGCATAGCTTAGGTGGACACATAGATGAAAACAAGGAGAAGTGGGTCCCAACAACAAGCTTGATGAGGTACCCACATACAAGAAACTCTCAAAAAGTGGAGTAAAAGGAGAAAACCCAATGGGAAAAAACTCCCCCAAAAGAGAGACAAGTCCACTCTCTAATCTAAGAAAGATGCCAAAGATGGGTCCCGACCACAGATGAGCTTAAAGGTACCCATGTACAAAGAGGCAATCTCTCGGAAAGAAGAAGAAGAGAGAAGAAGAGGGAGATGAGAGGAATGCAGAAGATGCCATGGATGGATCTGAACTCTGCAGCTCTAGGAGGTCTCCCAAAAGAATGTCGATCATGAGATCCTCTGCCTCTGGACTGAAGAAGAGCCATCCACACCAAACTATGTGCTTGCCCTTATGAAGGACATAAATGACGTGCTTGGAAGTCTGCCCACTCTGTGAAGGAAACCAAAGGTAGCAACATGAAGAACTCTGAGTCTGGTCCACAAAGTGTGACATAGGTCTAACAAGTGAGTGCAAAGGAACCAAAGGTAATGTCACGAGTGTAGAACTATCAGAGTATGAAGGGTGAACACCTGTAGAAAGGATGTCCAACTGATGTGAAGGAAACAAAACATCCCCACAACAGAAAAATGGATCCACAAGCAAGGGTGGATCAATGAAGGTCTCTAGAAAAGTGGAAGTGGTAAGAGTCCCATAAAGGGGCACTCCCAACAATGGAGATGATGAACTCCTCTAAAATACTTGTAGATGGATGAGGAACTGTAGTACATCACAAGTGTACTCTGTGAAAAAGACTAAGGTCAGGAAGATACTCATCCCAATGAGGGGGCTCAACAAACAGAAGAGTGATGTCAGATAGGTATGAGTCATCCAATGAAGGTAGAGGAGTGAAAGGGGCCTCACACACTTGAAGGTGGAAAAGAGGCGGGTGTGATGACTATATGAGACTGTATAGGAGACTACTCAATATTTGATGAGATGTGGGATGTGATAACACTCTCTGGAATAGTGAGAGGAGGAGAAGATTCCTCTAGAGTACTCTTGACATCAAAACTAGGTGCACAATCCTCATCATCAGAAGTAGAACCAAGTGAGTCTATGTCAATGGAACTATCATCACATGAAGAAATAGAGGAGACAACTGAATCAACAACAATGAATGGCAACAACATGTGAAGGGTCTCCATAGAGGGACTGAAGAATTCTCCAGACACGGTGGGGTGGATCTGAGTCTACCACGTGAAACTAGAGAGATGTGGAGATATGTATCATCAAGTGACCAAAAACATGGTCACAAGTGTTGAGAAAGTCATCAAGATGATGATGATTAGTGGGTGTAGGAACTGGCCCAAGCAAGAAGTGTGAAATACCCTCATAGGTGAAGTAACGTTCCATAGAAGCATGCCAAACTTGAATAGTTCCCTCTCCCAAGAAGAAGTGGCGGAGGCTATAAGGTGATCCTATGACGCTCAAGTCTAGAAAGAGCACCCTCCATGATGTGGAATCAAAATTGCAAGGTGCACAAATGCAAGACGTCGGACTCGGCCGATAATGCATCTATGTGTAATACAAGGCCCAAGAGTACTAATGACCCCCCCCTCGAATGTGGAACTTTATAAAGTAGTGCATTTACAAAACTAACAATTTCATCACGTAATGTGTGAAAAATCATGCAACTTTGACTAAAGAAGTGCTCAAAAAACAGCAAGTCAAAAGTTATAGCAAGAAAATGATTCCCGCAACTATGGAAAATGCCAATAAGCCCTACAAATGGATTTAAAAAGTGCCTAAAATGGGTGCAAAGGGTGTCATGTGGGTACTCATTGGAAATGGCATCAAATTTTAGGTAGGTTTTGTTTTTCTTGTGAGGGGGATTAGCCTCTGCCAACCCCGGACCTCTCTCCATCTTCGACACACGAATGAAGGACATTAAAACAAGCAAAATATATCCCAAAAAATATTACAATGCCAATATAAGAATGTTTTTACCTTATAACATTAAAAATGATTGTTTTAACCACGCCAAACAAGTCTAAAAGGGATGGTCCTGATGAGGTGTCAAACCATGTAGATGCATGGAGTTGTTGCGTATAGCAGCCGAGTTACAACGGATTCAACACCAAACAGGTTGCCACGTGAAATAGAGGTGAGATGCTATAGAGCACCCTAGAGACTACTTCATGGAGTCCGAGAGGGAGAGAGAGTGTAACCATTGTAACATAGGTCGGAGCGAGGTCAATGCCGTGAAGAGCGCCGAGTTGCGCCGTTGAGTCGGGTAACGCCGAGTAGGTCACAAATAATGCATCAATTGTCAAGCTCCAAGTAGTGCACTAGCTAGAGTTCGAAGTGGAAAATGCCAACGCTGAGGCCGAACCAGAGGTAAACACAATAGTCGAATAGAGAGGACCGAGGATGGACAAGAGGTCACGACAGGAACTCGAACAGGAGGAGCAAACCAGGGAAGCCGACTGGAAGCACAACAAGACTCGACCACATGATGCAAGGGCCGAGCATGGAATAAAGGATGAGCTCAATGGTCACGCAGGGCCAAGATCCCACTTCCAATGCGAGCACAGGTTCAATGCACAACAAAGTTCATGGAAAGGAAGCCTTAGCAGATGAACACGGCCCAGAATGCACAACCAAAGCCTAAGTAGTGAGCCTACCAAGAAAAATGTCCACAAGGGAGAACTTAAGCCAAAGTACCCATGTTTAGACAAAGCAAACAATGGTGAGTTAACGTAGAGGCATGAGAAAACTATAGGTCGGGTGAGCACGTAACCACAGAAGCCAGTGGTGAATCCAATCATGTGGGAGCACATAGCGAGATGAGCTCACACGGAGACGTGTGAAACTAGTTCCAGAGTGCTAAAAAAACCTAGATATTCAAGGTGAGAGGTATCAATACCCAATGCATGCAAAATTAATGCATAAGAAAACCAAAATATAAATCCAAAAATGTGCCCGAGTAGTGAGTTCACCAATGCAAATGAGTCAATCAGGAAGAAAAACTCCAAGCACAAGAAACCTCAAGCCAACAAACCAAGCATAAGACCCTTGAACAATGTAAGTAGAGCACATGCAAAGGAGAGCTTGCACAAGAAACTACAAGTCAGAGAGTAGTAAGCAACCAAGGTGAGCAACATGATTCTGATCCCCAGCTCTGATACCATGAAAGAGGGATATGTAAGAACCGATATCAAAACAATGCACCACGATGAAGTTACACTCCGATGGTAACATCGTAGCTCCAATGCAATAAGCAAGATTCAAACAATGGAAAGAATATGCAAATAAGAAAACAAGTCTACTCATTCTCATAGATCGAAAAAGGAAGTACAAATAGGGGTGCTTGTGTAACCCCATGCCTAAATAAGGAAAGTAACTCCTATGACACCACTGACACATATGACGTGACTGACGCATATGACACCACTAAAGGAGGAGTTATAATTCCAAATAAGGAATGTAACTCCTATGACACACTAACACAAATGAAAATGATAGATTCTATGACATAATCTAACACTTTCATTTGACTCCCTAAGACCTATGACTCTCGCAAGGCAAGATGACTCACCATGTGATGTGGATGATGACTAGGTAGGTCACACACACCAACACCCCCCCTTCATCGAAGTTGAGGTAGAGATCATGGTAAGCCGGATAGAAAAGATGAAACTCCCTGACAACTAAGAAAGATGTGCCAATGGGTCCTAAAACTAAATGCCCGATAAGGTTCCCATATACAAATAACATCTTTTTGGAAGGAAGAAGAGGAGACATCTTTCTTATATTAGAGAGAGACAAAGTGTGACAAAGGAGACATATTTCAATGAACCTTGCAGAGAACAAATAAG
This sequence comes from Taxus wallichiana var. yunnanensis, assembly GCA_018340775.1. NCBI lineage: Eukaryota > Viridiplantae > Streptophyta > Pinopsida > Cupressales > Taxaceae > Taxus > Taxus wallichiana. The sequence continues at coordinate 55,488,993 of CM031241.1, forward strand.
TTAATAAAGAGTGAAAAAGTGTGTTAGAAGTACAAGGGACTGAGATGGGGGTGAATAACTCCTACTGATAAAATTCCTTTCATTTACCAAACCATACATACATCCATTAAATTTTTATACACCATTCATGATCATGTGTGCTTATTAAGATATGTAAAATCAACCACAAGAGAAATAAAATAAAGTACTCAACACAATAACACAATATGTAAGTTGGAAACCCTCATGGGGAATAAAACCCACCGAAACTCTTCTTATATTAATCAAATCAAATTAATTTAGTGAAGTACCAACTTTACAAGGAGCACCAACCTCTAGTTTAGTAGAGCACTAACCCTATAAGGAGCACCAACCCCTAATTTATAAAATCACACACTCTAAAAGAGGCTACCACCCCATAAAGATGACCAAGCACCAACTCAGCCACTTGAAGATGTTTGATCTCTGAAAATTGTGCTACCATAACTATGGAAATTACTAATTCAGCTCATAAACCCTAGCTCAAATCCTAGGACATCAAACTTTCTCTTTCTCCTTCTTTATTAACTCTATCCTCTTGCTCTCATGCTATCTTATCTTATTTAACTTATCATTCTCTTCTTAGCCTTCAAATTATGCTCTCATACCTTAAAATATCTCTCTCTAGGTCACACACCTTCCCTCCAAGAACATTAGTTAAAAATGAACCAAACAAGCACTTAAATATGTTTTTTTCTTCCTTCCAAATCAAAAGAGGTCAGTCCATCATGATATTTTCACCCATATAACTCTATAACATTCAAAAAAATTAATTACAATATCACATATGACCTAATTAGGTCATCCTAACCAAAACCCTCATTACATGTGCCAAAAATGGTTTAAAACCCCATAGGCACATTCTTAAACATTCCCTAACATTAATATCATACTTTTCATGACCAAAACCCTTACATATGAATAAAATATCATAAAAATTCATACATGGTCACATTTAATATCAACCAATCAAATTATTTCATTTACTAGGCCCAGTTCCTTTTATAATTCTCAAAATAGTTGTTTCCTTCACCCTTCAACACCCTAGAAACTTCATCTGATCACCAAATCACTTATACACTAAAACAAATAATTCTAGGTGACCACTCAAAATAAATTTCATAACCTTTATAACACTTCTAAGTAATTTATAAGTCATGAAATATCCTTCACTTCAAACCACAACAACATTTTCCTTCATTAGATCAACCTACCAAAAATGTTGTTTCCAAGGTTAGCTCATAAAATAATTTATACAAACATTCAAGACCCCTAAATTTATTCACTAGATGCCACATTCATCTATATTTACTCTCTAGGTGATAGGAAGTATCACTCAATCCATCACATGCTTAAAACAACATCAAACTTGCACAAAAATAGATATTGTCCTTAACTACCAAAAACCTTCTTTCTGAAAAAATGCCCAGGAAACCCTGTCAAATAACCTCATCATGATTCAAGCCATATATAACTGAAATATATCTCTGAATATACTTTCCCACACAACTTTAATCACCTCAAAATTCCACATGTAGCTCAAGTTATAACCAAAACACTAAACCCTACTATTTGAGATCCCAAAACTACCATTTGACCAGTCAACCTATTTGGACCTCAAAACACCATGAAAATACATAATCATGACCTGAAACCACCATGTACATAAATAAAAAAATTCCATACATCATGCATTGTCAATTTTACATGCTACTCCTTTGGACCATCTTGTCCTAAAACCTTCTTCTCTAGAAAATATTATTTTTAGGTGGGGCCCACATACCATCATGACCTCAACCATACATTTATGGAAATCCTGAGGAGTCCTCTACAACATCCAATCATAAATTTTTATGAATCAATCAAAATTGGGTCACAACACTTCACTTTCTATCAACTACTCCTAGCTAGGGTTTAACTAGGGTTTTAGACCACTTTTCCTTCTTAACATTCGTTCATAAAAACATGACGATCAAACAACCTGATTATTTTTGTGAAACCTTATAAAATCACCTTAAAATAAACCCTGAAATCCAAAATTTCTCATTAAAATCACAGGATTCACAATGAGCATCTGAAGTTGCACTTCGAGTTGGATTTTGCATTAGATTATGACCTTGTCTTGCAAAATCAGCTACATATGACAAAATACACAACATGGGGACCTAAATTTTTTTAGAGCATCATCACTCATTCCTATAATAAATCCAATCATCATAATATCAATACCATAACTCAATATCTCCAATCACTAATACTTACCTATGCATGCATGTTAGATCCTCACTATAACAACTAGGGCCAACTAAAATAATGCAATAACTAAACATGAAACCTCTAAAATGACCCAAAAATACCTCATATTCCATTATATACCTAATATCATGCATCCATGATCTCAAATGGCTCTAATACACTTTGTCACACCTCTAAGAAAGCATACCTGCTCCCAATGAACACATGTAACATGGAGAATCACATGTACCTGCACTATTCCACTATTGTGAGTGATCAATCACCCTCAAATAATGTTATCCAACATGTAAACATACTTCCCAAGCAACCAAGAATCTCACATTGTCAAGCTATACCTCCTAGGAACTTGTATGGGCTTGTTAGAGCAAGCATGCACCACTAAATCCCATTGTAGTAGTTGATAACCATCTAAACCAATATGTTAACACCATAAAAAACATCATGACATCATCCAATTTTTCATTAATGTGATTTTTCATCAATGATAACACCTATTAGGCCTACATGCCAACAATCTCCCCATTTTCATTAATGGAAAACACCCTAAACTTCTCCCCCTTTTTACATTAATGAAAAAGGCATACCTAAAACTTACCTTTTTACCTTCATGCTTTGGTTAGAAACATCAACCAAAGGTTTCAAATTGACTCTTTCTCTTGATTATTTCTTGAAAATATGATTCTTACCTCATTTCAAGCATGCAAATGCCAAGCTCCCCCTAGAAAGAGCACTTCAAACATTTGAATATCATCAGTATATCATGAAAAACATAATATTTACCTTTCAAGGAGTTAAAACACCATTCTTCATCTCTTAGACAAGAAAACAAGCACATTTTCTCCTTGAACCTTGGACTATCTTGAAACACCATTTTAACATTTAGTAGTTTGATCAAGCATTCCCTCTATCACTTAGAGCTTAAGCACACCTCACCAAATTTTTCTTACAATTAAAACATTCCAACACATTTTAGAGGACTTAAAATAACATGTCAATGCCAAAATATTCATGTGGAAGGCAATAAGGTGTCTTCATTGCTCATAAAACCTATAATTTTAAGCATAGAGATCTATACCAAGCTCCCCCTATCATAAGAAGCAAAAATTACACCATAACACCATTCAAAACATTGTCACAGTATTGTAGTATTGTCTCAGTCTTTAATTGGAGGTCAACATCAACATGACAGGCCTAAACTTGACCATTTCAACTCATAAACACATCACTTCAATCACATTCATCATGAAAGCTTCATACAAAGGATTTGTAAACACCAATATTACTTTAATCCAATCATCGCATGTCAATCATGATTACCCACATGTATATAGGTATCAATTTGGAGCAAGAACATTGGTTTCAAGTCTTGACAAGCAATAAAGACCTTCCAATAACTAAAATCTCTTACAAGCTATGAATAGATGAAGAAACATAATATTTCAAATGAGTGGGAGATTTGAGACTCATTTGATACCTCTGAAACCATGCTCAACCTCTTATTATACCTTAGAAGAATTCCATTTTTCTTCATGGAACAACTAAATGCCCTCTAAAATACATGCCAGCTTAAAAGACCCACCATATTCAAACCGAAAATTTGAAGAGTGCAAATACCTTTTAGGATGAAATTTTAGATTTTAAGAACACTTCATACCACTGAAACAACTTAACTTTTACTTCTTTGACCATTTGAAGTCCTTGAGATCATCATCTTCCACTAGGAACAACTTTAGGCTCATACAAGTATACTTTAGCTGATGAATCATCAACCAATGAACTTCCAAACAACTCTAAATCATTTCACAAAATTTAATACCTCATGAAACATATCCATAGAGAAATAAGCCATCATTCATAATTAAACTTAGTTAACTCTGTCTACTGTAGAATGCACTATTTAGTATGAACCATGGAACAACACAATTGAACCTTATTTTCACCCATGCATAAGCATGTAATACATCATTCACAATTTTAGCACTTCTTAAACTATTACAACATCTTTATTACCATGTTTAATCTTTGTCAAACCAATAGGTAAGGTTTTGACAAGCAATCTAAACCCTCATCATTGTGCACCATAAAGATCACTCCAACTCTTTCATACACAACAAAAAAAGTATGCATACTTGAGGATCAGAACTTGTACCTCCTCTAGCCCCATGAACATAGATGATTTTCCCAAATTTTCATGTTCTAACTCCTCCAATTTGACCTCCAAAAGTGATTTTCCCCACCTACCACTTTTAGGGGATCAGATAAGCCAATCACCAAGACATTGGAGTGGAATTTTTGTCATGATTTGCATCTTTTTCACCCATACTAGAAACCAAACCTTTAAACCACATATTTAGTAATGTAGTAAACTTATTCAAATGAATATTGACCATGAACAACCAAATCACATACCTGTAGCACTCCATTCTCCTTGTAGAAATCTTGATATTAAAGTAGCTTGAGTCACAATGAACCATTATTTCATAATCATTGATCAAGTTGACACTTGATCATCTTCAAAAACATCTTGAGAGCACATCAACCTGTTGTAGATTCTTGGGGAGCTCCAATATAGAAGCTCAAGGGACCTTATCAACCTAGAACCTTGCATAGACAAAGATTGACACCATCAACGATATGAATGCAAGACTCTCATTTTCAATGTTATGACAATACTTGTGACTCCACACACATAAAAGACACAATGACATATATGTCAATGCCACTTATACTTCTTTACAACTTCAAATAAACACTTTATGACATAGGTGTGACATTGAAAACCATCACAAACCAACGATGCAGTATAGACAAGATTTAGACATAAATACTATTGAACAAGATGATTAAGATCTAAAAGTAACTTCAATACACACTTAGGACATGTCAATATGATACAAAATCCTTTATGATACATCATATATTAATCATAAAATTTGAGACCTCATACTCAAACCATATGAGATAAAAACAAGAGAAACACAAAGATGTAAAACCAAATGACCAGATATTTGCACAAGAACCATCACTATGAACAAACACAAGACCATGAGGAGAAAACACACACATACCTTGACCAAGTAGAGATGACATACATTGACATAGACTACTCCCCCTCACCTAGATGCTTCATTTTCATTGATACACCTTCAAGAAGCATAGTGAAGGCATATAGGCTCCATGAAGACCTAAAATAAGGTCTTGAAGAGGTCCCAAGCCCCCTTTGGTGCTTGACCAACTCCACTTTCTTCTCCTTTCTAATCTAAGCATTGAGAATCACTCCTTTTTCCATAGAATTCTTCTCTTGATGAGACACCAAGGTCTCTTTTAGGCTCCCATGACCTTCTAGGGCCATTTTCATACATTCTAGGCCTCTGAAACCCACTTCTTTTCTCTCTATGACCTTGAGAATTCCTATTATGACCTAAATAAGCTTGATAACAATTTCTAGCAACATGACCAACTATGTTACAGTTATAGCATACCACTAAATTTTGTCTCTTGAGGCCTTCATCTTGATTTTGTGATCCATACAAACAATACCTTGCAATGTGACCTTGTTTATTGCACTTGTAGCATACTATCTTCTTGGAAAACTCATTTCTATTTCCTTTCCATAGCTGAGCATCTCTAGGATCAGATCTCTTGACAAATATCTTCTTACTTTTTCTAGGCTCAAACACTCCTAGATTCCATCCACAATCCTTGGCTTTGTGACCAAATTCACAACATGAATTACATTCACCATTAAAGGATCCTACTCCATTCTTAGAAGAATTTGTCTTGCATTCTTTAGCTCTATGACCAAAAACATGACATAAGAAACAATAGCCATTGAATGATCTTTCATACCTTGATGCATTAGGTTTCCTAATAGGCTTGATCTTCTCATGGTCCTTGGTGTGAGTCACCTTCATTTCTTCCTTGGTTAGAACCTTGTCTTCTTGCTTCAATTCCTTGTCCTTGAGATCCTCATTGAATCCCAAACTAGCCTTATCACTTGTTTGATCTTTGTTGGCTAAGAAGATTATCTAGGTCACTTGCACTTTTCTCAAACATTTTCAATTTTCTTGAAACTAGATCAAGTCTTGAATGTAGAGATTTCATACCATCTTCATATTTGATGCACTCATCCTCCTTTGACTTGAGTTTATCATTGAGAAAAGCAACTTGTGATTTCAGCTTGAGTACATTCTTCATCTTTGACCTTTAGAGTTTCTAACAACTCCTCCATTTATGACTCCAAAATATGAATAGTATGACTATGTTCATGAGTATCTTCCTTAGATTCAAGGCTAGATGCAACTCTCTCTAATTGTTCCTTAATATTCCTTGTGATCTCATCATGTTCTTTACTCTCATTCTTCAATTTGGCTTCAAGGATCTTAATTTGATCTTCATGATTCCTTTTCATTTCAACAATCTATTGTGTGAGCTTTTCATTCTCATCTCTTGCAAGATTAAGTTCCCTTTTCAATATTTCCCAAGCTGACTCTTCACAATCTAATTCTGAATCACTAAACCCTTCTCCAAATTCACAAGTTACCACTCCTAGGGGAGAGTAAATTTTAGGAATATTTTCTAAACAATTCTTACCTTCACTTGAAGTAGAAAAACAGTCATCTTTGGAGTTCTTTCCTTTCTGAGAATTCTTCTTCTTACCACCCATTTTGTGCTTCAGAAGATCTCCCACAAGTTGTAAAGCTTCTATAGAAGGGCCTCTCTCTGATACCAATTGATAAAATCACAAGGGACTGAGAGGGGGTGAATCAGTCCTATAATAAATTTCCTTTCATTTACCAAACCATACATTCATCCATTATATTGTTTATACAACATCCATGATCATGTGTGCTTATTAAGATATGCAAAATCAACCACAAGAGCAAGAAAGTAAAGTACTCAACATAAGAACACCATATGTAAGTGGAAACCCTCATGGGGAAGAAAACCATTGAAACTCTACTTATATTAATTAAAGAAAATTAATTTAGTGAAGCACCAACTTGACAAGGAGCGTCAACCCCTAGTTTAGTAGAGCACAACCCCTAATTTAGTGAAGAATTCACTCCACAAGGAGACCATCACCCCCTAAAGATGACCAAGCACCAACTCACCCACCTGAATTCGTTTGATCTCTAAAATTCTACAACCAAAACTAATGGAGATTACTAATTCATCTCATAAATCTGGCTCATATCCTAGGGCATCAAAATTTCTCTTTTGTTAAGTATGGAGCTTAGTTGCTTCACATAAAGCTTGTTTTTACATGTTGCTGGTTTTGATAGTGACCGGCGAGGGTCAAGAAGTAACCAGAGATGGTCAAGAAGTGACCAGTGATGTTCAATCATCAACCAACATAGGTCAAGAAGTGACTGACAATGGTTACCTAATGCACAATGGTTACTACGTGTGGTTCTTTGTCTTTCTTGATGAGAATTAGAATAAATATTTTTATTTAAAGATGATTTATTGATTGTAATAGCATAGTTAGTTTCCCATTATATATATATATATGTATATATTTTATGAGGGTATGAGAGAAGACAATAGCAATTATTTGCATATTAGTTTTCTTAATGAGAAATAAAGAGTAACTAAGTGAGGTAAAAGCGTTGAACATCCTTAGAGGGTTGGAAGACAACATATCTTCATTATATTTCCTCTATAAAGCACTGAATAATAATATTGGCCATTTCTTGGTGGACATAGCCCACACTAGGTGAACCACGTTAAATCTGGTGTTATCTTTCTCTTGTTTATTTTATCTTCTGGCTTATTTCCACATTCATTCTTATATGCTTTATCTGATTATAAATCATGGCAACATTGTTATATGGTTTAACCCTAACAACCAGTATCGAGCTTTGTTTGAAGGTTTTTTGTGTTGATAGGATTTACTCACAAAGGGTTTTTTGATTGAGTGGGAGTAGAGAAATGGCAAAAGATAGTAAATACCGAGTAGAGAAATTTTACGGTCGTAATTATCAACTATGGAAGATGCAGGTGGAGGATTATTTGTATCAGAAAGATATATACTTATCGTTGGATGAGCATGGATAGCCAAGCATGATGACTGATGAAGAATGGAAGGTTCTTGATAGAAAGGCTCTGGGATCTATAAGATTGAGCCTGACAGCATCGGTGGCTTCAAATTTTATAGATGCAAAAACCACGGTAGAGTTGATGAAATATTTAGCAAATTTGTATGAAACTCCTAGTGCTTCGAATAAGGTATATTTGATGAAAAAAATATTTAATTCTAAGATGCAAGAAGGTGGATTTGTATCTAATCATTTGAATGATTTCCGGTCTATTGTAAATCAATTAAAATCGATATAAATTTCATTTGATGATGAAGTGAAAGCACTTTTATTCTTATGCTCTTTTCCATATAGTTGGGATAACTTGGTAATGGTTGTTAGTAATACAAAAATTGCTTCTAAAGGTTTGAAATTTGATGATGTGGTTAGTGTAATCCTTAATGAGGAAATACACAGGAAAATATTAGGAGAAGCATCATTCAAAAACACTTTAATCAGTAGAAAGTAGAGGAAGATCTAAGGAGAGATCATCAAAGAGAAAGAAGAATGGGAGATCAAAGTCAAGACATGGTAGATCTAGATCCAGGTACAGAGATTTACTTTGTTGGAATTGTGGAAAGAGAGGACACGTAAAGAAGGAGTGTTGGTCCAAGGAAAACAAAGAGAATACATTAGAAAAAGGTAAAGAAAAAGGTAAAGAGGAAAACGTTGCAAGTGAGGTAAATAAATATGCCCTTATTCTATCCTTGGATAATAAATTAGAATATTTGGTTTTAGATTCTGGAGCTTCTTTCCATGCTACCCCTAATAAGGGTTATTTCAGAAATTATTTTCAGGGTGATTTTGGACAATTTTATTTAGGAGATGATGAGCCATGCAATATTACTAGTAAAGGTGATGTTCATATAAAGTTACATAATGGAAATCCATGGGTATTGAAAGATGTGAAGCATGTGCCAAGCCTTAAGAGAAATTAATATCTCATAGGAAAACTAGATGAATCTGGATGTGTGGTTACATTCACATCCAACTCTTGGAAGGCTACCAAGGGATCTCTTGTTGTGGCAAGAGGTAAGAAGGTAGGAACTTTATATCCTGTCTACTTGTATTATCGATTCCTTTTTCATCCTATCTACTACAGATTCAGATGCAACCATGTAGTATAACTAGTTGGGCCATATGCATGAAAAAGGAATGTAGATATTAAAGGCTAAGGGTAAGTTATCATATTTGAAACAATTAGATCTTGAATTTGTGAGCATTGCATATTTGGAAAACAAAAGAGAGTGAGATTTTTCAAGGTTGGGTCAACAAAGAAGGAGTAGAAATTAGAGCTTGTACACTCGATGTGTGGGGACCAACAAAGAAGGAGTAGAAATTAGGATCCCAATATTATGTGACTTTCATTGATGATGCCACAAGGAATGTATGGATCTATTGTATTAAGCGTAAATATGATGTTTTTGAGACTTTTAAAAGGTGGAAATCCCTTGTGGAAAATGAAACAAAATTTAAATTAAAGTGTCTTAGATTTGACAATGGTGGTAAGTACTACATCAAGGTTTTCAATGATTATTGTTCAGTGAATAGAATATGAAGAGAAAGAACGGCTCCTATAACTCCACAGAAAATGGAGTTGTAAAAAGAATGAACAAAAAATCATGGAACGTGCTAGAAGCATGAGGATACATATTGGCTTGCCTTTGAAGTTTTGGATGTAAGAAAAATGGATACAAGAGTGTACTTAATCAACCATGGGCCTTCAACATCACTAGATGGTGGAATGCCGTAAGAAGATTGGTTCTAAAAGAGGTATATTTTTCTTTACTTAGATTTTTTTGGCTCTGTGTTTTATGCATGTTGATAGGGAAAATAGGAGGAAGTTGGATGCTAAATCTAAGAGATGTACTTTCTCATTGGTTATGGTTCTAATGATTTTGGATATTGGTTTTGGGATTTATAAGATTCTAAGATTGTTAGGAGGCGTGACGTTAATTGAAATGAAAAAATAATGTACATGGATCAGGTTTTGGTGCATAAACATGAACAGTTGATGAGATTTTGAAGGAAAATCAATTTTTAGACCTAAAGTAGACATCCAGACACACAACATCGGTTTCTACGTAAACCGATGTTGGTCAAAGCTAACCAAAGATCGGCAGAGAGGATCGGGTTCAAAACAGAGCAACCAGGGGAACTAGTGTCGGTAATCCTTGAACCGATGTCGGTAAGGTAACCACAGTTGGTTGGTAGAAAGAGGAACCATGTCCGGTTATAGGTTACTAGCATCGATTCTTGACAAAGATTGACATGAATGTGCAACAGAATGTAATGAGCCCTGACACCCTAGATCTCAATGAGAAGGTCACAAAGGGTAAGTAGACCTCTAGAGATATTTTCACCTTCCTTTTCTTATTTATTATTGAATGATAGTGGTGAACCATAAAGCTTTGAAGAAACAATGCAGTAGATAACCACCGTGCAAAGTGGGAGCATGGCATGGATGAGGAGATGGAATCCTTGGAACAAAATCAGACATGGGATTTGGTCAAGTTTCCAAAGCAGTAAGAAAACTCTGACGTAACAAAATGGGTTTACGTAATCAAAGAAGAAGAGGGTGGACTTAAAAGTTACAATGTAACAACCCAAAATTTCACACACAAACAACACAGTAAAATACAGGATAATTTTTTTTTAATGACACATAACACGACACAACATGCCACCACCAAGGTCACAACTAACTCCGCGGATAACTCAATACAAGGATGACCACAAAGGTAGCACGGAAATGTTCACACCCACCAAGGATGGTTCACTTTTCTATTTGACAAGACAACATAAGAAACCACCACATAACACACCTACAGATAGGGCAAGCCACAATGAGAAAATTATTGAAGGTTATTTATTTTTATGAAACCTCTTTCGATCCTTAACTTCAGTTTTCTAAGACTCTAGATATGATTCGTACAATACCTCTTACAACGCTAAGTTCTTACTTTTACTCTGAAGAGAAATTGCTCTAAGTCTTCTCTATTATGGCCTTTATTTGCTTAATTCGTTTATCAAGAAAAAGGAGTAATTTAATTCCACAAGGCCATCTATTCACCACTAACGCTACTAAGACTCGTTCTTGCCCACAAGACAACATGGTTTTACGTTCAACACACTTAAGAGAAGAAAAACAAGGTGCCTTGGAAAAAGGTTAGAGGGAGAAGGTCGAGTTGAAAACATCTTTAGGACCTCATTAGTTATTGCCAATATTTAATTGAAGCTAGAGATCTTAACCAGAATTATCAACGATTTTACTTAGGCTTCGCTAAATGAGTATAACCAAAGAGAAAAATTTACCTTCCAAATGGCAGTGAGATAGATTGTGTGATCTCCAAATTGTTTTCTCGGCTTATTAAATCTTATCATCTTCTAACAACTAACAATTCATTTCACCTTAGGATCGTTTACAAATCTCACCATAAAAGGGATAATGTTCACTAGAGGAGCTAGGGTTATCATGTTATATAATTATTACTCACAATGATAGTCTCGCCTTTGATTACTTAAAGAATTACTTGCTCTCAAGTTGGTGACCCCTACGTTACTTTATTTGAATACAACTTTAGTTTATCTTCCATAAGTATTAACCAACCCATGTTAGTTTACTTATGACACATTATTACTAAGTCATAGCAAGATTTACTCAACATTTATGCTCAAGGGTAAAGTTGTAGCAACACTCATTTACAAGAACAAAACTAGGTTACATCAACTCTTAAAATACTGATAATCCGACAAAGACACTCAACAACAGTAACCAAATTTTCTTATAATTTCAATGATAGTCAAACAATACAAGGTTTCCAAAGTTCAGATGACAAAGTCCACAATACATTATACTAAGACATTGATCCTCTTCTAAACTTTCCACTGGACGTTATCAAAAGTTGAACAACGTAAAAAGGTTTCGAGCAAAAGAACTTCTCAACTAAGGTTGATGCAAAAGTTTACAAGTCTATCCCTCATCTACTCGCAAAAATCCATCTGCACAAATATTTACTAGAGTCAGTTCGCTAGAACTGAGCATGATAAGATATAATCCTCACCTAAAAATTTATGCCATCTAGCATTTACATAAATGAAAGTTTGCAATACTCCCTATCATATAATTCCTAACATGCATTCTAAAACTTAACTGCACATCACATGATATTACATTTCATTCCCATTATTTGTTCACTTCCCTAAGATCTGCTTACATATGAACAAAATTCCAAGTGGCTAGATGTACAACCTTAACTTTGCAATTAATTATACTTAAATTACAGTAATAATAATATCACTCACTTAATACCTTCTGTCTACTTCTCCTATATAAGTATCCAATAATATTATCTTTTAAATTAAACATAAGCACCAACGACATTAAGCTTCTATAATAAAAACAAGTGGCAATCTTATAATATTCATTGATATTACCCAAGTATCAAACCTTTATAGATGATCAAAGATATGTAAGTATAATTTTGATATTTATCTCACAATTTTAAGAATATACTTATGTAAACAAGGGTTCCTCCAATCAGCAAGTTCATATATTAGTTAGATATCCTTTTTGGTTGCTTATTATCATGTCTTTATATATCTCTATTAGCATAAGAGTCCAGCTCATAGGAATGAATTACGATCACCAATACTGTCATATTTTGCTAATATGTCGAAGGTACATTTGGCTAGCTAAGATATGTGAGTGTGGTCCAAGCCACTATAACTACCAGATCGCATTATCTCAACTCCTAATGAGATGCAAGTATTAATTTGTATATAATCACTCAAGTAAATACTATTGTTTATAACAACAACGATTTCCCGAAATACCAAATAAGTAAACCACTTATAGGGATCCTTAAGTTTCCATGACATGAATTGGATCCGATTACTCATAATATTCATACGCAGTCTCCTATCACAGAAAAGGGTTTCAGTCAAATGAAATCTGCATCATGATTCCATGTACTCCAAGGAGGCCATACGAAAGACTGACCATCACTTCGTGGTCTGCCATTAATAGGTATGTCCATGGCTCTAAGCAGAGGATGAATAATGTGTTTTTTTTTTTTTTTTAAAAGACGAGGTAAACCTTATTTACCTTAAAACTTACAAAAGTAACATGCCCACAGAATTTATCGATCCAATGACAATATAACAGACTTATCAGAGATTACCCTCAAGGCCCATTACAATTATCTGTTAAGTAAAAGCCGCATAACAGAACACATTAAAGCCTCGAGGTTTAGTCAAAAGAGAGCACGAAAGATGTGATGCAGAGACTCACATGTGTGACTACACGTCACTAATAATCAACCCATTATTCCAAGCAAGCTCTTAATAGCTCAAAAAGCCTAGAGTAATGTTTACCTCACCAAGACAAGTCGGAGCATGTTCCACCAACAACTCACTCTCTTAAACGGCATTCAACACAAATAAACGATACAAGGTACCATTATAGATTATAAAACCCAACCGACAGACAACGAAACTATATTTGCGAATAGTTTACATTGAACAGGGTTTCAAGGTCGAACAACAAGGTCTTACAACATCACCTACAGCTCCATAAAGACATCAGATAACAACTGGTTCGAAATCCTCCTCCAAGGAAGGGAATGACGACTATTAAGACACGCAGAGTACCCATAATATCAGGGAGTTCACCTTAACTAGTCAAATGATAACAGAGGTAGCTTTCACGAATGAAGAATACAGGTTTCCATAGCTCGAATCAATAGATTTGATGGAGGCGTCTACAAGTTTTCCCATGATACCCATATCTTTCTGGTTTTTTTTTTTGATATTATATAAAAAGAAAATACCAGGCAAAGATATATCTGAATATCCTCATAAGCCAAAGGTTTTCACCCCAAGAAAAAAAAATAGAACAACAAGAATTGCACAGATTTGATTTACACAAATACTACAGGGAATAAACCATTAAGGGAGGGTTAAGAGCTTATCATGCCTGCAGCGTAGAAAAACCCCAGGAAGAGCCACGAGTTTCCAACAGGCGACCTTCCCCACGCCCCCTTTTTCTCCATTTTCAAAACACCCATCCTTCACTCTCCTCCACGCTGGAACAGGTCAGGAGCAGCAGCAATGGAGGGGGTTCTAGCCTCTGTGACGCCTTTGTTGGAAGATTCTGCGCATTACTACAGTCCACGCAAAATAAAAACAAAAGAACTCCTTCCACTCTCCCCCACGCGGCCGGGCAGACAAAAAAATGCGTCCAGGTTCTGCGCACCAGCAAAACAACCAAACAACAAAGAAAAGTTGCAATAAACTCACAAATGTGAGCTTCCCCCTGGGCGCGTGACCCCCAAATTGCTGAGCATGTAGATCCCAAAAAAAAATGGCGTGGCTAGCAAGCCATTACAACTCACGAAGTGAAAACACAGGAAAAACCCAATAAGATTTCAATCACACTTCCCCAGATCCCAGGGAAGATCCAACACATTTTCCCCTTACAGGAAGGCGCAGAAATGGCAGCGCTACTTCCTCATGTGGCCATTTTCAAAACTAAAGTGAAATCCTTCCAAAACATATGCCAGGTTGGACAATAATAATCAACACGGTTTACCAAAAAAATGTCTATTTTGGAGAGAGATCTATGTGATACACAGATCCAATATTCCTTCCCATTCGAGCACGCCTTTTAAGATTTCACAAACCTAAACCATATTTAATTAGTTCTCCTTAAATGTCGAGCAGAATAAACTTTCATCCTCATTTCTCTGCCTTATTTTATGTAATCGCTTTGCTTCAAGAAGTCTGGTAGTTAGATCTGATCTGAAATAAATAAAAGCATACAAATAGTATTATATAACGCCTTAAGCGTAAATAAACATGTATAGTTTTATGCTAGATTGAAAGAAGCCCTAACCTAATTTGATATTAACATCTCTAATGACACTTAACGCGATAGAAACAAGGAATAAATAATGGATCCACAATATCCCTTTTAAAAGACATCCATTTTATAATCATGTTGTACATGGTATCTCTGAGAAACCGAAACGTGAAGCGAAGAGCAAGGAGGAGAGCTGGGTTATGGCGGGAGCAGTGTGTTAGACTGGTGGTCAGATTCACCACTAACTTGATAATTATCTAACTTGGCATACATGGACCAATTTTATCACAGGGGGAAAAGAAGAAAAAGCGGTTGAAGGCATTTACCCAAACATTTACACAAAGATACCGTGGCTGCCTAGACGGCCAAGGATAAAAACTTTGAACCTTAAACAAGAACACTACGTCCTTGACAATGGCGCCACCCATGAACCAGCTTCCCTTGCGTGAATCGAGGCTCGATCCGTGAAGCGACCAACCTAAAACAATAAAATCGCTTATCAAAAATTAACAAGGTTGATAACAAGTCGACGATCAGAAAACGAGGTTAACGTCGATCGATAAATAAAAATATCATTATTATTATTATTATTATTATTACCACTTATTAATACTTATTAATCGAAATAACAAGAGCCAACTTCATGAGCTCGATAAATTTAGCGCACGCTTTTCCTTTAATAGGAGGAAAACGAAATGGATGAGGTGGGGACACCCACAGTAAACATCGACATGACGCGAGAAGACAAGATAGAGTGGGAGAATTCCAGTCATTTTCTGTGACAAGGGTGAAGCCAACGAGAGGTCAACATGAGCACCACAACGTTAAAATCTTAGCGACATGGTCGTTGGAGAACGGGCATTACATATAACACAAGGCTTGTGGTAAAGGGATTTGCACAAAAAGCAGGTATTAACTTTGATGATATTTTTTTCCTGTAGTTAAGATGACTTATATTCATACTATTCTAAGTTTGGTTACAACGAAAATTTTCATTTAGAACAAGTTGATGTTAAGATGACTTTTCTTCATGGTGATTTAGAGGAAGAGGTTTATATGAGAAATCACTTGGTTATGAAGTCAAGGGTAAGGAGAAAATTTTTACAAATTGAAAAAGAGCCTATATGGGCTCAAGCAAGCTCTAAGGCAATGGTATTTGAGATTTGACAATTGTATGCATGAGCATGGTTATATGAGATATGAATCTGACCATTGTGTTTATTTTAAGAAGCTTGAAAATGGGAGCTATGTTATTTTATTACTGTATGTGGATGATATGTTTATTCTAGGATCTAGTATGCATGACATCGGTAAACTCAAAGAAATGTTAGCTCACACATTTGCAATGAAGGATTTGGGAGCTGTAAAGAAAATCCTTAGCATACAAATTCAAAGAGACAGAAAAACAAGAAGTTGTATTTGTCTCAAGAAGCTTATATCAATAAGGTGTTGGAAAGGTTTAACATGCAAGTTTCAAAACCTATTAGTACACCTATGGCTAGACACTTCAAATTGAGCAAATAGAAGTTTCCTTCATCACACAAGGATTTTGAGTACATGGTACGCGTTCCCTATGCTTGAATAGTAGGAAGTCTTATGTATGACATGGTTTGTACTAGACCAGACATTTCACTAGTGGTGGGAGTTGTGAGCATGTTTATGGCTAATCCAAGTAAAGAACATTAGAAAGTAGTCCAATGTATTCTTAGGTATTTGAGAAGGACATTTGGCATGGAGTTATGCTATGGAGGGTCAGATACTTCTTTACGTGGCTATGTTGATTTAGATATGGCTAGATATTTGGATGGTAGGAGGAGCACCACTGGATATGTTTTCACAATAGGTGGAACAACAGTTAGCTAGATTTTGAGATTGTAGAAGGTTATGGATTTGTCTACTATAGAGGCAGAGTATGTTACAGCTCTAGCTAGCAAGGAGATGATATGGATGATCAGGTTCATGGAAGAGTTGGGTAAGGAGCAAGAGGATTACAGATTATATAGTGATAGTCAGAGTGTGATTCATCTAGAAAAGAACTCAACATTTCATTCAAGAACGAAACACATTCAATTGAGGTATCACTTCATACATTAGGTGTTGGAGGATGGACAACTTGAATTTAGAGAAATCCATACGAATGAGAACCTGCATGGATATGCTAACTAATCCATTGGTAAGAGATAAGTTGGAGCTTCACTCCACTTATGTTGGTCTTCGATTTTGAGACTTGAAGAGGAAGAAATGGGCCAAGGAAAAGGAACCAAGGATGGTGATGCACAAAGATCAAAGGCAGAAATTGATCTCTTAGTGGGATATTGTTAAGTATGGATCTTAATTGCTTCACAAAAGCTTGTTTTTACACGTTGTTGGTTTTGATAGTGATCGGCGATGGTCAAGAAGTAACGAGGAGATGGTCGAAGTGACTGAAATGTTCGGTAGTGACCGGTGATGGTTAGGAAGTGACCAGTGACGGTCGAGCGATGAATCGCAATGGTTACTGTGCGGCAATGTTGTATTTTTCTTGATGAGAATTAGAATAAATATTTTGCTTTAAAGATGATTTCTTGATTGTAAAAGCATACTTAGTTGCCCATAATAGATATATATGCATGTATGCATTGCATGAGGGTATAAGAGAATAAAATAACAATTTTTTGCATGTTAGTTTTCTTCGTGAGCAAGAAAGATTAGTTTTGTGAGGGAAAATCATTTAACATATTGAGAGGTGTTGGAAGACATCAAATCTTCATTGTATTTCCTTTGTAAAGCACTGAATAATAATATTGGTCATTTCTTGGTGAACGTAGCCCACACTTTGGGTGGACCACATTAAATTTGGTGTTATCTTTCTCTTGTTTATTTTATCTTCGGCTTATTTCCACATTCATTGCTTCTATGATTTATCTGATTATAGATATGTGCAACATTGTTATATGGTTTAACCCCAACATCTTTATCCTTCTTTATTTACTCTATCCCTTTCTCTCATGTTATCTAATCTTATTTAACCTATAATTATCTTCCTCGACCTTCAAATCATTCTCTCTCATCATACCTTGAAAATATCTCTCTAGTCGCACACCTTCCCTCCAAGAGCACTAGTTCAAAAATGAACCAAACAAGCACTTAAATATGTTTTTCTTCCTTCCAAACCAAAATATGTCAGTCCCTCATGATAATTTTGACCCATAAAACTCTAAAAATTCAAAAAAATTAATTACAATAGTCACATATGACCCAATTAGGTCATCATATCCAAAACCCTCATTACATGTGCCAAAATGGTTTAAAACCCCATATGCACATAATTAAACATGCCCTAACATTAGTAAAATCATTTTTCATGACCAAAAACCCCTTACATATGAATAAAATATCATAAAAATTCATACATGGTCACATTTAATATCAACCAATCAAATTATTTCATTTATTGGGCCTAGTTCCTTTACAATTCTCAAAACAGTTGTTTCCTTCACCCTTTAGCACCCTAGAAACTTCATCTGATCACCAAATCACTTCTACTAAACCAAATCATGCCATGTGACAACTCAAAAAAATTAATAACCTATAGAACCCTTCTAAGCAAGATATAAGTCATGAAACATCCTTCATTTCAAACCATAACAACATTTTCCTTCACGAGATCAACTTGCCAAAAACATTGTTTCCAAATGCTAGATCATAAAATAATTTATAAAAACCTTCAAGACACAAAAATGATTCATTTTATGATAAATTCATCCATATTCACTCTCCAAGTGATAGGAAGTATCACCCAATCCATCTCATGCTTAAACCAACATCAAACTTGTACCTGAACTGCCAAAACCATTCTTTTTGAAATAATTCCTTAGAAACCCTTTCAAATCAACTCATCATGAGGCAATCCTTATATAACTATAAATATATTTGAATATAATTTCCAAAAAAACTTGAATCACCTCAAAATTCCACCTATAGCTCAACTTATAGCCAAACCTCTAGACCCTGTTATTTGAGATCCCAAAATTGCCCTTTGACTAGTCAACCTCTTTTGACCTCAAAACACCATGAAACTACATAATCATGACCTAAAACCACTATGAACATAAGTAAAAACTCTCATACATCATGCACCATCAATCTTTCATACTACTCCTTTGGACCATCTTTTCCTAAAACCTTCTTCTCTAGAAAATGTTATTTTTGGGTGGGGGCACATACCATCATGACCTCAACCATACATTTATCAAAATTCTGAGGAGTCCTCTACAAAATACAATCATATATTCTGATTAATCAATCAAAAATAGGTCACACCACTTCATTTTCTATCAACTACTTCTAGCTAGGGTTTAACTAAGGTTTTATACCACTTTACCTTCTTAACATTCATTCATAAAAACCTTACGATCAAACAACCTGATTATTTTTTGAAACCTTCTAAACTCACCTTAGAAGAAAACCTAAAATCCAAAAATTCCCATTCAAATCACATGATTCAAAAAGAGCATCTGAAGTTGTACTTTGAGTTAGATTTTACATTGGATTTTGACCTGTCTCACAAAATCGATTATATCTAACAAAATACACAACATGGGGACCTGAAATTTTTCTAAGAGCATCATCACTCATTCCTATAACATATAAAATCATCATAATATTAATACCATAACTCAATATCTCTATTCACTAAGACTTACCTATGGATGCATGTTAGATCCTCACTGTACAAACTACAAATGCCAACTTAAATGATGCAATGACTGAACATGAAACCTCTAAATATGACCCAAACATACCTCATATGCCACTATATACTTTTTAGCATGTATCCATGAGCTCAAATGTCTCCAATACACTCTATCACACCTCCAAACAAGCATACCTACTCCCAATGAGCACTTGTAACATGGAGAATCACCTGTACCTACACTATTCCACTATTGTGAGTGCTCGAGAACCCTCCAATAATGATATCCAACATTTCAACATGATTCTCAAGAAACCAATAAGCTCACACTATCAAGCTATACCTCTTAGACACCTATATGGGCTTGCTAGAGCAAGCATGCATCATTGAATCCCATTGTAGCAGTTGATAACCATCTGAACCAGTATGTTAGCACCATAAACAACATCATGACATCATCCTACAACATCCACTTTGTCATTAATGTGGTTTTGCATCAATGACAACACCTATTAGGCCTACATGCCAACACAACAAAGCTAGATGGCACTTAAAGATTGGATTGTGCTTCGTAAAGTTAGAAAGTCGCATAAAATTAAAGATTTAAGAAAAATGATGATAGATTGAAGCCACTTGTCACTCTATGGGTGGATTTGGATTTGCAAACATGAAAATAATAACGGTGAAGCTATTTAGAGCAATTTTATTGGTCCAAGTTTCAAGTTTCATAAAACTGATAGGATCAATATAAAAAATGACAAAGTGAAGCTAGATGGCATTAAACAATTGGATTAGGCTTTCCCAAAATAGATCTAATAAAAAATAAATATTTATAAATTTGGGACAGATTTAAACACTCCGAAATAACTATATCTAAAGATATCTTTCAAATCCACATTTAAAAATAGCACTAATTGCTATAAATGGCGCAAAAAATTAAAATAAGCTCGTAAACGATGAATTTAATCCATAAACGACTAAAACAAGATGTAGAAGAAAATATCTAAGCATACAATATCTCAAACATGATCTAAATAGCCATTTATCCAATATTTCAAACAATATTTAGGTGGGAATTGGAAATTTAAACCTAGTTAGCTTGAAGACAACTGTGGAGCAACTACGGCTTTACAGATCTGTAAATAGACTTCAAGCTTGTTTTCTCTAGCTAAGTAAAAGCTTGCAAATCAACCTCCGCACATGCATAATCACTTGCTCTAATACCATGTTAGATTTATTAAGGGAAATATAATTGACAAATTACAGTTCCACCATTAAAAATTTGAAGACTATAGATTATGATATGCAGTTAAATAAGACACGACATTAGCTTAAATAAATAGCAAATTGCATAGCTTAATGAGTAAGAGCTGAAGGCAAATAGACATAGAGCATAGAGACAGTAACACCAGATTTAAGTGGGAAAACCTGAAGGTTAAAAAACCCGAATAAATCATTGTATGTCATTAATAATTTTTGATATAGTTTTTACCCAACACTTCCACTTCACTCTTTTGATCTCTTGCAAAGCTAGTTCTCACAATGTTTAATGCAATGATTGTCGAATAATTTTCGATCTGAGATATTTATCTAGATATCAATTTAGTATAAATATATTCATTGTTCATATCTAATCCTGAGAGGGATCACCCTAATCAATAGGGTGGGTGAATCAGTTGAGTTGCTTCACTCTTAAATGTATAAGATCTTTATGGAAGATCTTCATAATAAATTTTGATAGAAAAACTTTTTAAAATAATGTTGGGGTGTACTGCAGTGGTAGATAATTCACTTGACATTATCACCCTAACACAACAAATCAAAACCTTCTATATGACATCCTACCTCATGTATACAATTGCAGCCTATAGGGTATGGATAGGATTATCATCAGCAAAAGATAAGAAGAATGCACCATTTTATGATTTTTACCCTCAACTGACTTATGAAAACAACAAGACTCGTCAAATAAAATTCAATGATGTCTTCACAATGTTCATATTTAGGCTATTGGAAGGTGATACAATTGAGAGGGTATCTATAATCAAGGTAATTAATTTCCACCTATGACATCCTCTTCATCTAGTTCGAAGTTCTCATACATTAGATTAGTTGGTTTTGAAGGTGTTCCTAAAAAAATTCCCATGTATTGCAGTGATAAATTGGTTCTTGTGGAGGTTTGCAGAAATTTGGACATGTTACATAGAACTTGCAGTGATAAGAAGATCATAGGTATTTAGTTTCCTATCTCCTTGGGAAACTATACATGTAGATCTTTCTTGGATGCTCAGAATGTGGAGAGAACAATCACTGAATTCAAGTTTCACACATACCAAAGAAGATCCTTATTTGACATTAAAGGATTTTCTAGCATTTGAGAATGTCTTATTATCATGTTCCCACAATCAAGGACTACTGGGAAGATTGTGCAGATGAGTATGAAGTGAGGAAAAGATACTTTGGGAGACTTTCTCTGCAACAAATCAAATATTTTAATTTGTATCATGTTCTGAGGACTTAGAGGATGATGATGATGATGATTTATATTTTGTATAATATATCAAAACCATTCAACATATGCCTCTCCCAACCATTGATTGGTCCCGAAAGAGAGAGATGATCCTTATGAGATGAACAATCCTATGATAGTGAGGACAAGGAAATGGTACAATAGAAAAATGAAAGAGTATAAGCAAACAATGAAACAATCTTCTTCTCAAGAAGCCTCCACCTCACACAAGGAAGTCTCCACTCCTCTTCAAGAGGTTCCAATACAATTGAATCCTTCTTCCTCACCCTTAGATTCCTCAACCAAGGTGTATTCGAATAAATATAAAACAAAGGAGGTAGAAAAGATTGATGAAATACCTAAGAAAGAATAACCCAGGTAAAATGTCAAAGAGTAGAGAAGGAGAAATTTTAGGAATCAGGTGAAGAATTTGAACCCATGCTTGAAAAAATATCATAGCCTTTAGAAGAATACGTAAAGGAAATATTGGAAATTAGTTTCGAAAGAAAGGATGAATAAGAACAAAGAGGTGAAGGATAAGAAAAGAATGATGAAGAGGAAGAAAGTGAAGAGAAGGAAGATGAAGTAAAAATAATTGAACTTGACACAAGAAAAGCTAGTAGACCCAAGCTTGATGTCAAGAGACCAACTTAATACTAATTCAACAATCGATGTAATTGAGAAAGAACTCAAGGTTTAAATGGATAGTATTTAACATTTGAGAATCATGAGTACAACTAATGATAATATTTTTTTGTCTCATAATATCTTTGATGATTCTAATAATAACTTATCCAATAAAAAGAGTGTATAGTGTCGGATGGAGAATCAATATTCTTAAAGAAGTAGCAATTGAATTAAATAACATGGTACAAAAGGGATAATCACTAAAATCAGATATCTTTGTTGATCTACAAGATATCCATTGAAATTTTATAAATAAAATTTTGTAGAGAGAAATTCAGTTGATGAAGTCAAGGCCAAATTCAATTCATTGATTAAGGAAGACTTGTTCAAGGTAGATTCAATCAACAAAGAGAAAATGGAAGAACTCTCTAAGTTGCATAATGTTTTTGTGGAAGCCACCAAAGGCTTGTTGCAGAATGGTGGGATAGCGAAAGAAATGGAGTACTCCTTTCATGGTAGCTAGTTGGCTGCCATGTCAAATGTTCACAATCATTCACAATTTCATGGATATTTCTAATGTAACGTTACCAAATTTAGAGTTCATGTTCTCGAGATAAAGGTTACGGTTGTGCCACTTTCTAATGTTCCTTCTTCCAGTTCGAACTCTTTCTCTATCTAATTGTTATGTTTTGAATTTGGCTTTATTATTTTGATAATGGAATTGTAAAATAAATCCAACTTATGTAATAAACTAATTAAGTGTTTAGCACTTAATTAAAAGACAATTAGTTAGAAAGTTGGTTACATCCTCCCCTCGGTCTATATAAGGCTTTCTTCTCATTTGTAAAGGGGTTGGATATTGGTGATCTAGAATGTAAATACATAATTTTGATCAATACAAAAGAAGGAATCTCTTTTTCCCTCTCATATGTGTTCTTTCCTTTTCTCTTTCTTTTCCTACAATTTGTGAATGTGAAGAATAATATATGTGAATTGTGAAACTTTGAGTTCAATTCATAGAATGTGATGTGAAGAACTTTTTGTCTATCCACATTTATATTTTATGGTTTTTCATATGTATTAACTCACATGTTCTTGAGATCCTTTGCATGCATTAGTAATATATAACTATGCATCTTCTATATCCGAAAACGTTGCTTTCTTCACTTATTTCCTTTACAGTAGTGGGTAATATTGTACAACCAAGGAGGGTACTTGTATCCTTGATAAATGAATTAGCTTAAACTTTGCTTCCCTAATTCATACTTCTTTCCTATACAAGTTGTTTTTTCTTCCTCTAAAACCCTATTCCTTGTTTATCTTCTGTATTGAGAATATTGATAATATGGAACCATTCACTGCACCAATATCCTCATTCAGGTTTGATTAGATTGTACATTTGTATATATTTAGATCCTCAAGTTTTTGGTGAAATAAGGGAACCTCCCATAAAGAGGAGGAATGTTGTCTCTTTAATTGTTGTTTGTTTTTAACGACCAAATTTCCAACCAACAAAGTCCTTGTTCAACTTTCAAATATGGATGCAATGGCACAATGGGATTTTGATAAGTATTGAAGAAGTATACATTTATTTTACCAATTCCAACACAAAATTTAATAGAACCATATTTACAATTACCTCTTATAAGAAACAACAAGAACACAAATTTATTCAACATCTTCCCATTTACACTTTGCATTACAAAGAAACTTTTTTTTCCTTCATGAGTGAAATAGAGAAGAACATGGGGAAAAGAATTTTATATTATACACACACAAAACTAATGGTCATTTTTAATATCTACTTCCAAAATGCAACACTTATCATTATGAATCCTTTATATAATAATGTA
Organism: Taxus wallichiana var. yunnanensis; assembly: GCA_018340775.1. Taxonomy (NCBI): domain Eukaryota; kingdom Viridiplantae; phylum Streptophyta; class Pinopsida; order Cupressales; family Taxaceae; genus Taxus; species Taxus wallichiana. Next base: position 55,513,873 of record CM031241.1, read on the forward strand.
AGAGCCATGATTTCACTTTTATGTCACCAAAATTAGAGCACACTAGTTTAAATAACTAATTTAAACTTGTACAAAATAGTCAAAACAACAAAGTGAATTTTCACCAAATAAGTACAATAACTTGGTGATCCACATGTAACAAAATATTCAATACATCCAAATATTTCTTCTTTTCTATCACCTACTACACCAAATAACACTAAAGAGGAAGTGAAGGCAACATTCCCCTTCCATCCATGCAATGGGGTGAGTCACATCCATTGCCCCATGAATTATAAAAGGAAAGATCATTGCTCTAAGAGGATAAAGGTTTTATCCATTAAATACAAAAGAGAGATATCATTGTGCAAAATATAGGGAAGCATAAGCACATATTTATGGCAAGATGATGAGAATCCTAAAGAGGGAAGGGATGGTTTCCACACAACAAGATCTATTGAACATAGTAAATGTTTTGTGGAATGAGGATATTTCCTAGAATATATCCAAATTACTCATGACTCTATTAGAAAGAGTGTTAAGTGGAACAAATAAATAAAATAAACCTATTTGGTATGTAAATACTAAGAAGGCATGAGATATGGATACTCGATTGAATATAACCCTTAGGGTGTGAAATAAAAGATGTCATTTTTATTTTGGAAGAACTAATAACATGATGTCAAGTCCACTTGGGAACTATGGAGCCCCTAGTTTGGATTGTAATTCAGATTACTCTCAGCTTGCAAATTATGGGAGGGTAGATTGAATTGGTTGGCTTAATGATGTGGAAATATAGGTTGGAGATCTGAATTTAAAAGGGGAATTTGAGTCGATTGACCTAAAAACTAATGAAACGCACTATTTGGTGTTAATTGGGAAGAAATGTGTGTATGGTGGCAATATGAAAATCAACACAATAAAAACCCGATGATGGAAGTACACCTCAATGACTATTGTTTTCATTCTAATAAATATATCTAAAAAAAAAACCACACATTATTCCTAAAGAACTTGTCTTCGTACATTCGCATGATGTTGAGAGTTGGTTTAAGATTAAACATCAAGAAAAGGCTACATTAATGCATTAAAGAACATAGATGAGTCCAAAGAAGTTTATAAACTAGGAAATTCTTGTTGTTGTGAAAATTAGGAATTCATTCACATATGAATAATTGTAGTGCAATATTAGGTCCCCAAACAAGTCTGAAAAATATCACATTTATATGTAATTTCATAGCATGATAAATGTTATGTTGAAATGAATGGGGAAATACATATCCCATTGGAGATGGAATCTTTCATTGGTGTGGATTTAGGTGCATGATTGAGGCATTAGATGTGTAGAGAGTATGAAGTAATTCCAATGAGGATGGTTCAAGTAGAAGAAATATGTACCCCACAATTCTTCACCACCTCTAATCTAGATGTATTCTTGGTTGAATTTCATAAATATGTACCTCAGGAAGACATGAGGATAAGTGCACTTGATTATACACTAAAAGGAACAAAATCCACATGGTAAAAAGTACACAAATCAAAGAACCTTGGTTAGACTGAAGCAATAGGTATGATGCATTCAACATTTTTCCCAACTTGCGAAATTAACTAGACATTTGGCCTAAGTCTTTGTGAATATCTGTGTTTAGAAATTCATATTCAAGAATACATTCAATCTTGGAAATTTCAAGAAATTGAGCCTAAATAATGATTTCATATTGTCTCAAAAATGATGACATCATTTCCAAAGGCTTGGTATTTTCATCAGGAGAGGAGGAGAGAAACACGTAGTTGGGGACATGTGCAACAAGACTTCATTCAAACATTTACGTTCAAAGATAGAAACCTCATGGTAAATGCATTTCTTCAAGATATTAAAATATTCTTATGTCATCGAGTTATTGACTTAGAGGAACTAAATTTCTAGATTTAAGAAACCAAACAGAGGAATTATGTAGATTATAATAGTGGAAACAAAATAGTACAAAGGGAGATATACAATAGAGTAGAGATGTGTTATAGGGTAGGAGATAGTAAGAAAGAAAAATAAGAATCGAGGATGAGCAGGATATGGAATTAGTTGGGATGTTTGAACTTGAATGTATTAAACCTATAACAATTTAGAATGAAGTGCACTATAAGGAAGAGGAACATCTGTGTAATCTAAATATAGAAGAAAAAGAAGGGTCCACAATTGTAGAAGACACCAATACTAAGGGAAAGGATAAAATATGCAATGGTGCACTCCAAGAGGGTAGAAGACATCATCCCTTCAAGCACAATAAAACTAGCCACTATTAGAAACTAATGGACGAAACAAAATATATGTCGATATTTTTCAACTATTATGGGATTATGAAGATAGGTTGCCCACCAAATTTAGTGAGATAAAGGTATTTTACCCATCATTAGGGTAAATATGCGTTGAATTAAAAGGTGAAAATCTATCAAGAAAAGGTCATATAGATTGAATCCAAACACGAAGGAAAAGTAAAAGAAGATCTTGACCACATCGTGGATGCAAGATTAAGCTATCCTATCAAGAAACATATTAGGTGAGACCAGTAGTCACTCAACCAAAGTAAACATAAGAAAATAGAATTTTTGGTGATTTTTAGTCACATAATCTTGCACATTAGGCATTATTTAGCCCGGTTTTCATACTACTATTTAGAGGATTTTTAAGTGAATAAAGTACTAATTAATCCCACCTTTTCACCATATTGTTTTATATTTTATTTCATATTTCTCACACATTCCCACACATATGCCCATCTATTTCACAATTGCCCCATCATTTTAGCCTAAATAGGGGTGCCCAAACTTATAATGGGCCCCAGGCGCCCTGGTCCCACCCGGGCACCCCGATCCTTTCTCAAGTTTCTCGCCTCTTTTTGGGATCTTTCTAGCTGTTTTTGGTCTTTTTCTTTTTCCTAGTCATCCATGTCGAGATTAATTACAAAATTAGAACAAGAGAACCCTTTAAATATAAATTTATGAGACCATAATGAGGGTCCTAGCATCACACACTACTATCACTCCATCTAGAGTTGCATCATTGCATCACTTACATCCATTAGTGCCATGCATCAAGGCTAGGAGTTCTACATCAACACACATAGCATAGGGGGATTCTATTCTATTCCATGAACACATGCTAGTAAATTTTCTATAGTTATTATTGCTCGCTACTTCATAAAGTGTGAATGGAACAAGAGCTCATAGGGCATGACATGCACACACACACACCGAACTACATCCATGTCTAAAATGTAGTGCAACGCTCAGTGATAAGACCACTAGTTTGGCAATTGAGGTCAGTCTGACCCATTCATTCTGCATCTTTATTTTTCCTAGGGTTTGATACTTCCTTTTCTATTTCAGTTCATCACTTCATTATTCAACAAATTCATCGCAGCTTGCGATCTAATGCAACGAGAGAGAACACTTTGAAATACCTTATGACCCTATAAAATCTAGACTCAAAGATTTTACAGAACTATGACACCTAATCTGCAAACCAGGGCACCCCAAGGCACCCCAATACCTTTCCAGTGCCTCGGTCTACCCAGCCTCCCGAGATCCCATTTTCGGGACTTCTAAGTGATCATTCTGCTCCTGAGAATTCACAATCAAACTGTGACAACTTGTTACAGTCTCGATGCTTGATTAAGTCCTTTCCTTTTAATTCTTTGCATAATTAGGTTTTCATTTCATTTAATATAATTATTTAGGATCATTTCCTTACTATTTTAGCATACTTTACAACATTTTAGTCCTCCTATTTAGATTAACTATTCATTATACATTTTCAAAGGTTTTAGTTAATTCTAGTTAATCATTTTGGTGAACCCCACGTTCTATCACCTCCTTTCCATCATGACATCTCCTTATCAAGTCATGGCTCAATCATCTTATCCTACCTATACAACTATTAAGATCACTGGTATAGCTACTCCCACTATGATTTCATGTGTGTGCACACCCAACACCCCCTCATTTTGTCACATCTAGGTTTGATCCATCCATCAATGTAGTCACTACTCTCTGTACTCACCTTAATCAATGACCACTCATCCTACCTCTACACCAACACCCATTACGTCGGCAGCCCCACCAACCACTTCTAGAGGATATGACATTATTGAACAACTCAAAAATATACCCGCTAAGATCTCATTATATGACTTACTACGAAATTCCCTAGATTTTTGTAACACATTATAGGCTTCCTTTGTGCATTCATGTTGAGTGTGATAATTCCATCAAGGCCTTCTCACACCTCATCCAATATCTTTGTAATTTACCTCGCTCTATTTTTTTCTCACCGATGCTGATATGTCACCTTATGTAAAAAGAAACCCATGTGCTTCATTGCTTATTACCATCATTGTAAGCACTATTTGCATCAAGCACGTTCTCATTGATAATGGGTCCATTGTTAATATTTTTTCCCACTCTCTCCTCCAATAATTAGGCATTAATTATAGTCTTATCTCTAAGAATTCCACCCTCATTCATGGTTATGACTCTTCTACCCGCACATGCTTAAGCACTATTTCCTTGCATATTCGGGTTGGACCTATGAGTGTTCTCACTTACTTCTATGTCCTCTATACATCCTTTCAATTTAACATCCTCTTAGGTAGGCCTTAGATTAACGCAATTCAATCCATTCCATCCATTATAAACACTATTACCATGATGGTTATGAAAACCTATTACGACTGACCGTTAAAATACTACCGTATCGATTTTGTTACTTTCATGTCCATCCCACCTCCACAACACATTCTACACACTAGTCTTGACAAATACAATGTTGTTCAATCTAGTGCTTCATCTTCGACCACCCCTACTACTTCCTCCCCACTTTATCTACCCACACTTTGGTTATCGTTTCACCTATTGTATTTGTCCTGCTTTAGTAGTCCACCTCCACCATACACTACTTCTTCTACCCCTCCTGTCACACATAATCTCCTACAAATCTACTCAATAGTGCCACCCAAATTGATGATGCACATAAATACGCTTCTAATGAATCTGATGATGAGGTCAATGTAATAGAACTCATTGATGAATCCTTAGCACAACTTGATTTTAATCCTCTAGGAATAGATGATTCTTATTTCGAGGAAACCTTTGTAGCCGATGGCCCAGGTGAATACCGTTTCAAAACACCTCCCTCCACCAATGTTATGGTATTATATAAATGATCTATTAATAGTGTTGATGTTATTCCATCTCCTTCTACGATAATGGCTACTCTTTGGCCTCCCTTTACATGCACCTTTTCATCAATAGGTCCTTTTGGCACCACATTCCTTTTACTCCCACTTGTTTAGATATTTTTGTACACACATAGTTTACATAAATTCGTATGAAACTTAATGACGTCTTACCCCCTCTTCACTCACCCCACCTTTACCTCGGTTATTTCCACATCACATCATCTTATGGTCTACGGTATTTCATTTGACATTATTTGTTGAATGTGCTTCTCGTGACTCTCTGTTGACTAGGACAGTCTGGTCTAGCTCGATTATATCGGTGGTACCATTGATCCTCTTCACTCATCACTCACGTTCCCCATGCCTTTCAGTCCTATCTCTATTCCTAATGATTCTACTCCTAATTATGTTCCAAACATTTCTGTTGGCATGCTCATGGTTTCCCACCACTTGCCTTTACCGACGAAGACTACACAATGAATTTTTATAAACTTCATTACAATGGGTCCTTATATGATCTGCCCCCATTTTATCACTTATCAAGTTTCCGATGCAGCCCCAGATGTAGATTTTGATCATGACAATGATGATATCCTTAATGTTGTTTCCTAGCTACCATCACCACTCATATTTTTTTGGGGAATAACAATTACACATCCCCCTCCTCTTTTAGCCTAGCTACAACAATTTTGGCATCACGCATTTCATATCTATCACCCATTTTCATTTCCTCTAGGCACATCACATCAACACCGTCATTACCCGATGACGGATTCTTGTGCTTGGTCACACTTTACTCTTGAGGGATTACCATTACATTGAATCCACACACCATGCTATGAATTCTAAATTGTCTTTCATCATACATCGCGCATCATACATTATCCATTCTACACTTATTCTACATTCTACACATTATATCCATTAGGGTATTTCCACATTTAAACACGCCTTACATTGCATTTATACATCATCCATACTCTACATACTACGTTAGTCTACATCATATATGAGTCTAGCTTTACATTTTACCATTACATTTTCCATTTCTATCTACGCATATTATCACATTTTACACATTGCATAACACACATTCTACGTATTTTACACATACTACATTACATTATCTACACCACACATTTATACGCTTTATTCATCCTATAGTTATCTTATCATTCCTACATCTACTACCTTGTTCTATGTTGCACCCACCACCCTATGACACACTTTAGTTCCTCGGTCCATACTCACTGCCAAGGGTTTACTAATCAAATGGACCTTCACCTTAACCATGCTAAATTTCATCCCACATACATAGGACTCGTGACATACTCTTTAGGCTAAATCGTCACCTATTTCTATCAAATGTAGTGATATATGCTTAAGTATAAATCATCACTCATCCTTTCATCTCATAGTGACATGCTCTTTAGGCTAAATCGTCACCTATTTCCATCATCATGTAGTGGTTTACGCTTTAGGCTAGATCACCACCCTTCGTTATTCATCTTATAGTGGTATATGTTTTAGGCTAAATCATCACCCTCTATTCTTTCACCATTTATTGATATACGCTTAGAGATAAATCATCACACCCATTCAATAAGTCATAATATACGCTTCGGCTATAGGGTTCATGCACATCTCTCCACATGTCACATCTCATCACCACTCCACAAACACACTCATTAAAGCACATTAGACATACCAAACATTACTCGACCATTTACCAATGATGCACTCTCATTTATGGTTCATTACGGACTGCTAAGGTGACAAATAAAATGAACCTCATTGCATACACTTCCATACACTTGGGAAGCACGTTGCTCCTATCATTCCATCTTGTGTTTCATTCCATCCATCCACAACATACTGCATTGTCTTGGTGTATTTACTTTTACTTACTAGTGTTTTGCATGATCACTTTACTACACATGTTAGCGTGATTTATTATATGTCATTATCATACACACATGTGCATTCACACTGATCATAGATACAGGACACTTACATTCAGCATGGATGCTCACCTTCTACCATTACTATATTGGTCATTGGGGGCATCCACATTCGTCTTATACAGGTGTTATTATTTCATTTTGTACTTATCATCTTACATTACTTGTTTATACATGCTTTGAAATTATTACTCTAACATGCTAATGGGTCTTCCATGTGCGGGACTTGCTTTGCAGGACTATATGTCTCTATGACTACTTGTTTTCTTGTTTATGTTTGTCTATTATTATTTGTCATTGTATGCGGGGATTTTCCCTTTGCTTATGTGGAAAAAATTTTGTTGTTTGCAGCCATGATGGCCTTGATTGTCTTGCAACATCGTGATTGATGTCCCATGTTTGCAACCCAATTTGTGCGGTCCTCTTATTTTCTTACGTGATTACACTACTTTGCTTCGTAGTTCTTACATTGTTTGCACATTCTACACTTATTGCATGCATGTGTTTTCAGACTAATACTTGTATTGGCTATCCATCCCCTTGTGTGCACTTCTTGGTTTCTACCAAGCATTTTCCCTTTCCCCTTGCAAGGTAAAGATATACAAGTCGAGTTCGGTAGGTCCTCTTTTGGGGCTGCATTCTCCTTTTAGCGTCGTAGTATGCGCCTCCAACAAAGGGGGCATTATTCATGGTTTTATCACACTAACACAGCGTATTTACACCAATTAAGTATGGTGCACTTTCCTCCCTCAAATTGCGGTTTTACATACAACGAGTGAGTTCGAGACACTGATTGAAATCCATACACAGCGGATTTTACATGACATGGTGTCCTTAGCATTTTGGGGAGCAATTAAAGGTTGGAGGACACAAAGCATTTCCTCCCTATACTTCTTTGGCTAGTTGGCATCGGATCGCCCAAAAAACTTAGACACTATAGATATCTCTTCACATACATTTCAGCAGAAGTGTTAAAGGTTGGAGGACACGAGCATTTCTTCCTATACTTCTTCACCTAGGGTAGCGTGAGATTTCTGAAAAACTTCCTGCAGCAGATATAGGATATCCTTCTACATCCTTTCTCTCGACATGGATCAGGTGCACATGTTCCATTTACACTTTCATTTAGCATATTTTACATTTACGTATTTACACTTGTGTATTTTACATAGTGTTTTTACATACATACATATTTGACTACTTGATCATTTTCTCCTTGCAGGTCCATCCGTATGAGAAACAAGCAGTCAAATTGGGAGCAATAATGACAACAAACACAATGATGATAATAGTGCAATGATGACACACACCACGAAAGAATTTTCCTTTACTAACCATGCAGTTACACTACACACCGCAGTAGTTACACATGCATTCCACCCTAGGTTCACTCTCATCACTATTTATGTGCATTTTTCGTCTTTAGAATTCCACGCTCCTCCATTTTTTATTTTTTTAATTCCATGCTTGATTCTAGTCCATCAACGACGTCTCTTCTACACTCTTCATGGATATCAGGTATGTACTTCTTATCTACTTCATGTTACCGAGATTTCCGCTCACCAACATAAATTATTGCCTTTTGGATTGAAAAATGCACCTGTAATGGAGAAATTTTTCATACCAAGTATTGCATTTTGGATTGAAAAATGCACTTGCAATTTTCTCTAGAGCTATTGTCACTACATTTAAATATTTCATCCACGATTGCTTGGGAGTATATTTGGATGATAATGTATTCTTCTTTTATTCAAAGATCATATATCTAAGGTACGTTTAATGTTAGAACAATGTAGAGCATTGCTCATTGTGTCAAATTTTAATAAACACTTTTATTTGAACCTTTTGGAGTACTACTTGGCCAAGTTTTTGTAAGGAAGTAATTCATATGGATTAAGAAAAAGTTTTGGTGATAATCAATCTCAAACCTCCTAAAAATCCATCAAGTTTATGCATTCCTTGGACATATTTGTTACTACAAAAATTCATTAGGGCATATGCTAACATTTTCTATTATCAAAAGGCACAAAATTTGAATGGACCACGAGAATGTCAAAAATAATTTATGTAATTAAAAAAAAGATGGTTAGTGCATCCATTCTAGTTTTTCTAGAATTGAAAAAACTTTATGTACATGTGGATGCTTTAGGGAGGAAATTGGAGAAATTATTATGCAATGAGGAGGAATTGACCATTGTATCCACTTTGCGAGAAAATGTTCACCATCTAAGAAAAACTACATGACCACAGAGCACGGGGATTTTTCTATGGTTTTCACACTTCATAAATTTAGACAATATTTGTTAGCAACTCCCTTTGAATTATTCACGGATCACCAAGCATTGCGATATCTAGTAAATAAGCCACTATTTGGAGGAAGAATATCAAGATGGCTCGTGTTATTCCAAGAGTATTGATTCAAGATAAATGCTAAGCCCATAAGAGAACATGGAGGACCCAACCATTAAATCCGAATAAACATTGGAGAAGAACTGAATGAATTGGATGGATATGCACCTAATGCGCACTTATTTTGGGTTATTGCAATACCAGATTAACTTGAAGAGATTGTACAATTCCTTCAAAATGACATTTTATTGGATCACTACATAAAAAAGGAAAATAATAAATTAGTTGCTAAAGTTTTTCCTTACACCATCGAAATATTTTTTTTGTATAAATTGAGGAAGGACGAAGTATTGTACAGAGTTGCATTAGAAAATGAATGAGAGACAATATTATGGGAATCACATGCAAGAATAACGGAGGACATTTTGTATAAGAGTTGACTTCGAAGAAAATTTTGTAAAGTGAAATATAATGGCCAACTTTGTTCCAAGACACACACCACACTGCAAAACATTGTGATATCTATCAAAGAGTGGGAAAACCCAATCAAAGAGATGGAATACCCCTCAATACAATCTTAGTCACAAAAGCTTTTAAGAAATGGTGGATAGACTTCATTGGTCCAATTCACCCACCATCAATAAGATCCAAAGCTAGATACATCATTAGAGTAGCGGACTACTTCACAAAATGGGTAGAAGCCATAGCCACTAAGAATTACACAACAAGAGACACAACTAAATTTTTATTTAAAAACATCATAACTAGATATGAGTGTTCACAAAAGTTAGTTAGTGACAGAGAGAAAACACTTTTAAATAAAACCATAAAAATCCTCAAATAATATTTTATGATTGCATTCCACCAAAGCACAACATATCATCCATGAGCTAATGGATAATTTGAGGACACAAAATAAAGTCTTGGAAAGGGTGTTAACAAAAATTTTCAATATGCAAAGAGATGAATGGGAAGACAGAATATCCACAATAATTTGGGTTTATAAAACAAACTATAAGAGAAGTACAAGGTAGACATAAAATTCTAATTAGATTATGGAATAGAAGCAATCATGTCAATGGAATACATTGTACCAATTCTATGCATTGAAATGATCACGAGGCTATGGAATAAGGATTCCATACATAACAAGTTGTTGGATTGGATGAAAATGGAGGAATATATGGTGACCGTACAATGTAACTAGGAAGTGCACAAAAAAGTCATGAAGTATGACATGACCATAATTTTCATACTAAATAATTTTAGAAAAATAGTTGGTATTGGTTTACAAAAGTAGATTTAAAGAAAACCTAGGAAAACTATGAATCATATGGAAATTTCCTTATGTTATTCACCACATTACCAAATAGGGAACACTGGTATTGTGATATCTACAAGGAAATGTGTTACCTAGAAGGATCAATGGGAGTAGGCTAAAAGCCTACAATGGATAAGTTTGCAACATCCAGAAAGTGATAGTAAGTGTCTTGGTTACATCAATAGAGTAGGAAGTTTTAAAATTCATGCAAGTTTGGTAGATAGGAGTTTGTATATTTGATCAATTTGTGTTCAAGTATGTGTAGATTAGTTAAAGTTTCAAGGATCATTTCCAAATATCCAAAAAAGGAAAGAGGTAATTCAAGAAAAAGAAAAAAGTGTAGAAAACAATCAAGTCTAGTAAATCCACACAAGAAGCGAGAAATTGAATGAGACAAAAATCAAATTTGAAATCATAAAAATTTACTCGCTCACCATTTTTATGGACAACACATCAAGAAGTTAATATCTCACAAAAATTTAAATTAAGAGGCAATTCCATGCCACATCAAGCTAAATATCTAATGGAAAAAAACAATTAAGGGGGTAGATCAAGGAATAAATGGCTCAAAAAAATCCACCTTGCATTTAGAAGAAGTGTAAACAAGAAATTGAGCCCACAACAAGTCTAACGCATTTGTTAAGAGGAAAAGTAAGAGAATACAAAATTAAAGTGAGGAACAAATTGAAATTGTGAGAAATATCAAAACCGGAGAATAAATTTATGAACAATAACACCAAAATATTAATGGCAGACCCATTAACTTGACTTATCAGCCCTAGAGTCTAAGGCATGATGGAATAACAAGGCGTTTCATTCCTTTGAGGGATTCGAGAAGGAAGATATGGATATTTACTCAATTTTTAGGTAGAAAAGAGGTTGATCAATCCCATCATGAATTAGTTGTAAGAGTTGAAAAAGCATGGGGTTATGAGAGGCACGCAATCCAAATGGAAAGCTATAAAAGGGAAAATAGTGGAGAAGGACCTAATGTGAGGAACAATTTTTGATTAGCTAGTGAGACTACCATACATGGGATACCATCATGAGCTCATGCAAACCATCATGACCTGGTATTATAATCAATCAATTTGGTTCACTTCCCAAGATGTTATTCCCATAAACGCAACCACAATTTTTTGAGACATTGGATTGTTGAATCAGGGCATATATATGTTCCCCTAGAAAATTAGTAGGCCCCCTTTCAAACAATCAACTATGGCAGTATATTCCCAATTGTGAAAGGGAGGTGGAATACCTTTGGGATCAATTATAAATCAAGTAATATGGTTCTTAGTAGAAATCGTAGCCAAATGGTATTGGCAAGCTACATGAGGCGAAAGTAAATAAGCATCCTGGGCATAGTAGATATCATCACATGGATGTGGGAAGACGGCGCTGATTTTAAATGGCCTAAATTTTTTCATTAGAAGTCATCAACAATGTGAAGAAGATAATAGAAATTGGGGAAAGGTATTCATGTATCAATGGTTAATAATATTGCTCTACATTACACATTTCCAAGCCCTTGAGGGCATCTTTAAATTTGAATATGCATACTACTCATAATAATTTTTGAAATTCATTCATGCAGATTCTTATACAACTTATGAAGATATAAAAATATGGGAAAGTGGCTCTAGTGGATTAGAGAAACATTTAGCACAAACCCCTTAAGAGCAAATGAAGTTTGAATATTTACTGACTTTATATGCCAAGACTACTTTTTTATATGTTGGGATCATACCACGATCTAAAGATGTGCTTACCAAGAAACCAAATCCACTCCCATTTTTTCTCACCATGGACATAGCAAAGGCAGAGTTAAGTAAGAAACACAACATGATCCCAACACATGTTCAACTGTTGTACATAGAAAGGCCAGACCAACCAATTTTGGGAGGATTACAAGGCAAATAAATGGTACAATTGGATACCATAACACAACCCGTAGTACAATAATTTTTACAATCAAGTAGGCAATAAAAAGGCCACATTAAAAGACACAAATCCTCACCACAAGTTGAGACAAATATGAGGTTTCCCAACTAGTTCACCGGGTTGAATTTTGATTAAATGAAGTGTTCGGAAATAAGAGATAAAATATGCGAATAATCCCTTACAGAATTGCAACAATGTAGAAACTAATATGCAAAAAATATTACAGATCTCAAATAAAAGTGCAGAATAAATAACACAACACAGAGAGACAATATTTAACGTGGTTCACCCAATTTGGGCTACGTCCACCAAGAATCACTTGCTCAGATTTTATTACAAGCCTCCACTCTCTCAATACAATACCCAGATCCGTTTGGAGCTATGCTCAACAAACTCTACAAAATTCACACCCGAATTCAAAGCACATCTACAATACATTTGCTTGTTTATCTATCATATGCATAAGACCATATAAATAGACAACCGCTAAGCAATTTTACAAAATCATGGGTATCAAACAATGGGCAAAAAACAAAGTCATCTCATAAACCTATGGGTAGTCAAGAGGTGGTTTTACAAAACAATGGGTACCGAAAAAACAATGGGCCCAAAAACAGCCCATAACGGTTACCCATTACCCATGGGTTAATAAACCACCCATGAAAATTTGCTTTGGGGCTTCACCCCCGAACCCCCCTGACCCACTCACCGTGAGTGGGACCGCCGTAAAAATACCCGAGTGTAACACATAGAAGGTGTACCACACTCTAACATGAAAATAGGCTCCACAAACATAACAATCTCCCACTTGGAGACTGATTTCCACTGAGCAAGATTCTCAACCCTTCACTGTCATCCGCGAAGGCCAACCAAAGCTGAACATAGCTTTAGTTTATCCCTTGTGACCACCTTGGTCATCATGTCTGTAGGATTTTGACTAGTATGAATCTTCTCCAACTTCAACTTATCTTCCTCCAAAGTTGTCCTGATGAAGTGATATCTCAACTGTATATGCTTCGTCCTGGAGTGGAAAGTAGAGTTCTTAGCTAGGTGTATAGCACTCTGACTATCACTATGCAGCTTACATTCCTCCTGCTTATGCCCCAACTCCTCAAGCAATTGTTGTAACCAAATCATCTCTTTTCTTGCCTCTATGGCAACAACATACTCAGCCTCTCGTGGTTGATAAAGCCACTAGCTTCTGTAGTCGTGAAATCCAGCTCACTGTTGTCCCACCTACACTATAAATATAACTTTCATCGTGCTCCTCCCGCCGTCTGTCACATCTCCAGCCATGTTTAAATCTACATAACCATGTAAAGTGGTGTCTCGATCCACTATAGCACAAAATTGTCCACATGGTCCTGTCGCCGGAAAAGCGACAAGCGAGTGTGGGAATCTACTGAGCAACTCTTCCGCGTGCACCCGACCTCCCGAGGTCGTGCTGAGACAGCCGGTGGGGGTGGAATATGCGTGGGATGCAGACAAACTAGTTAGGCAATCTAATGTCTTCGACACGCACTAATGGAATTTGTGAATCTAAGGCAAAGAAGGCCCTTCTAACTTGGATGGTGTGATAGATCGATCGTGAAGGATAAGCGCTCGAGGCTCCAATCAATATCGAGCTCTGGCATGATTCGATCTATGGGTTGTGGAATACGTGGGAAATGACCTGGGATAGTTTCGTGTATGTCTCCAGATAAGGTCATATGGTGGATGGTGAATATAATTGACTCTATGGACGATTCTCTGGCCTAGTCCGAATTCTCTAGCTTCGTTAGGCTAACATATCCAAAGAAGGACAATTGTTTGATGATGATGGGTGGAAGTGGAGTGGATTGAAATACTAGTGTGCGTAGGCCAGCGTCTATATCTGATTGACTTGTGGATTCGTTGGGCTGTGAGATCTGTGGATCACAACCATAGACTCTTGGTTGTTGCGGTCTGCTTTATGGTCATGTACGAAATCAAGTCCTAATCCCTAATATCCAGTAATCGTCACGCTTTCTCGGTTTATGTTTAGGACCAATAACTACACAATCTTCTCGGGAATATCTCACGAGCGTTCGTGCAACTGAATCCTTAAACTAGTATCTATGTCTGTGAGGGTGTCTCCTGCACCTGGTTGTGGGACCAAAGGATCACAACCAAAGGTTTGTTCTCTTTCGAACCCTTCTATAGTCATGTGAATGTTTGCCTAGGGTAATCTATAGTTTGGTTGGTTTGACCAAAACGTGTGTGCTTGGTTGTCTTCTATGTTTAACCCTCTCAATTGAGAACTAATCAGTTGTAAATCTGTTGTTGTTCGGAATACTTGTATTCTGATATTTTGATCTATGTCAACTATTGTCGTGATGAGGTTTGGTTGAGGCACGATTGGCTCAAATATGTATTCCCTGGCTCTCGGGGTCCCATGATTGTCATACAAAACAAAATGTAAATCTAACTATAACAAAGCAAATTCTAACTACGTGGAATAAATCTAAAACATATATAACTTCTATTTTTCTAAGAAACCTTTTAAGAATTTAAGGAAAGCAACTATTTAAACGTATCTAGAAATAACAACTAAATAACAATTTAAAACAAACAAGATAACCGAGTGTAGTTATTTGCCTATGTGATTTGTAGATTTATTCTAAACAAATGAAATAGCTCATCTATCTGCAAGATTCTCGATCCTACCTCAGAAGTGAGGAGTGAATCATAGTTTCTCAGAAACTATCAATCCTCATAGCTTCCCTGGCAATATCGAGAATAGAATTTACTGAAATGAAGCAATTAACTATTTTATTTGATATGATTCTAACTAGAACTTTGAAATTTAAAACCTAGATTCCGCATAACAGTGGCGAATCCGATGGTGTGTGTGATCTTGTCCCCTCAGTGTGATCTCCTCGTTCTTTCGTGTTCACATGGATCCAGAAAAGCATGTAATGCTAGCCTCGACAGAAGTAGATATTGGGACAAGGACAAATCGAATGCGGACTAAAAATGCGAGTAGGAGAGGGGGTAGCACAAGAGTAAGAGCTTGGCTTATGCGATTCCTAGCGGGATTTTACTGTAAATCATGCAACATAAAGCGACCAAAACCTGAAACTATCCTGTTTGAAGAGCAAAACCTGCAACTTTAATGGCTTCCTAAGCTATTCTACTCCAATGGGTTGGATAAAACAAAAACACCGTTTGCACAAGTTGGATATGTGGCTTACCAACAGTTGAACAATTCTAACTAGACATATAATGAGCTAAACCAAGTATTCTCGAGAAAATTAAAGCTAAGTCTAATGCAAAGAGAAATTCAGAGACAAACTTCAGGGCCTAGGTGAAATAACAGCACTGCCTGCACAAGATGGATATGTGGCTTACCAACAGCTGAACAATACTAACTAAACATGCAAGTGAATTGAAACTATGGCTTCTAAACAAGATAACAAGCTGAACTAATGAAAATGAGGAGATGAGAGCAAAAGATCAGACCAAAGATCAGCCCATTTGCTTGAGCACAAGCCACTTATTTATAGCTCTCCATTCACCCAAAGATCAAAACCAAACTGAACTCTTAAACAATAAACAATGGCCAAACACTATTCCAGGGGACCAAAAACATAAATGCATGCCCAAGTCGGCAAGGAAAGCTGGTGAAACGTTGATATTTTACGTGAGTCGCGTCAAAACACTTTCTGGAAAATGCGTAAAGGACCGCCGCTCTGAGCAGGGTGGCGGTTTCGTCACTGAAGAGCAAAAGGCCAAGAAAAGAGGGAAAAAGGGAAAAACAAAGGACGCGGGGGCTAGGCGGGGCATGCGGGATGTTAACGCATACTCCGAGGGATTTTCCGGATCCCGAACACCTTGCGAGGAGACCAGTATCATCATTGGGGAACTTGTTACATCATTACGGCAAGATCAAGATACCTTACAATTTTGGGTACGTACATATTGCCCCCTCGGAGAAGCGTTTTAGCCATGAAGAGGCGTAAAACGGTGGTCTCGAGTATGGCAGTCCCGAAATGGGAAGTTAGAAGTTATACCTGACACATCCGTGTGTTGAAATGACGCCATCCGAAATTCCCGCTACCTGCAAAATGAAGAGAGAACTCAAGTGCAGATAGATACAATAGTTTGGAAAATAAACGCTAAAATAATAGGGAATGAGAACGTACCATTCGTGTGGGGATAGGAACTTACCTCCATCGCTCTCCAAACTCCGTGAAAAAGTTATTTAAAAGCGAAACAGAGTGCCATATATATGAAAGTGGGCCCATTTTCCTATTCATTTGCGCGAGTTGATTTGATCGATTTTGAGCTCGGGACCCACGGTGACAGCTTGCGTGATTAGAGTCGAAATGTTTGTAGTGAGATCGTGATCATGCCCCACGTGCGGAACACCACCCCACTAGATCACAAGTCGATTTTCTTCAATTTTGTGTTTTTCCCCTTTAAATTTGAAATGCTAAATTTTTTGTAATGGGGGTCATTTTTGAAAATGCTAATGTTAAAAGGTTCATCTAGGGGGTGCTCTTGGGTAGGCTCCATTTTTAGGTTAAATGGTCGCTTTTTGCATGTTTTAGGCTTTTTTAGATTTAAAACCCGCGTAGGTTTTCGGACCACGACGCCCCGCTGCCGGCCGGGCGGCGGTTACAAAACCGCCTCCCTGCTCAGGGCGGCGGTTTTGCACAGAATGCAAAAGGAACTAATATTTGAGGTTGCACTTATATTTTTAGCATTTCTACGTGTTTTTATGACTTTCTCAATGTTGCCTGGATGCTAACTTGCTTTGTGTTTCGTGTGTTTTTGGGTGTATGCAGGTGAGAGAGGAGTACATCAGATGGAGCAGAGAGAGAGAGTGTGATTGGCTCTCAGGGGTACTAGATGCCCTCTCACAGGACGAGGAGGACATACTTCAGAGGGCTGGTATACTGCGCATATCGCGCGTGCCCCATGTTGCACCATCTAGTCACATCCTTTGTGACTTATTTTCTTACTGGGATGCAGATCGGAACACCTTCCGATTGCCAGGGGTCCGTGGTGAGTGGACCATTACATTAGAGGACGTCTACCGCATTCTGGGGTCCCGATCATCGGGAGGTGACTTACATTAGAGACAGTAGGCTCCGGGCACAGATTGCACAGTGGGCAACATATATGGGAGATGCAGTCATCTCCATGGGGTCGAAGAAGGGGGTGAGAGTTCGATCCATTCCTTCTTTGCCTATCCCCTTACTTCGCTAGGCCATCATGGGGATCCTTGCCTCGAGATTGATCGAGGACAAGGGAGGTGACACGTTATTATACTGTTGGGGCCCCATTATTGCACAGATAGAGGGGCACGGCCGGATATACGCCTGGGGTACAGATATTCTTGGGACCACCTACCACGATCTATATAGGGTGGTCCGCTTTTACGTAAGGGGCGATCCGAGCCACCCAACTTTAGTCATGAGTTGGGTTTATGAGCACTTCATCCCTTATGGCAGGGGTGTGGAGGTGGCAGATCCTGGAGCTGTTAGGGCAGCCAGATGGGCAGACATGTCGGTGCTTAGAGCACCTCATCAGCTAGTTGCCTCCCTGACTACTGCTGATATGGAGGTGACACCATACCAGCTCATGGCCGGCATATGGGGCGAGGAGACCCTTACCTTGATCTCCTGCTCCACCACAGGGCAGCTTATCGATCGAGTGGGACGAGTGGAGGTGCACCCCTTTGGCCGAGTTCCTCAGCAGTTTGGCCTTCCATACATGGGTATGCTTCCCCCAGTGGCACCAGTTTACAGATCAGTTCGCGAGGCCAGAGGGGGGCCTAGAGGCCGAGGTTGGACAGTGATTACTCCTGGCATTCCCATTGCAGCCAGGAGGATAGTTTGTGCTAGAGGGAGAGTTGGTGCACCTCGGGCACCTTTACTTCAGATAGCTGCGGGTCCTGCTCATAGCAGTGATGACCCTATTGATATTGACTCCGAGTCCGAGGAGTTCACAGAGGGAGGGTCAGAGGGGGAGACCGACGACAGCGACCCTGAGTGGCATGACACTCAGGATATTATGTAGGCAGAGAGGGCTGAGCAGAGCGCAGAGAGGGATACTCTAGCTTCAGAGGAGCCACTCTCTCAGGGCCATGGTGGAGAGGATGAGTCCATTGCGGGGTGACACGTTGCTCCTGCCACAGGAGCAGCCCCTCAGTCAGCAGCGGCATCCGCGGCAGGTGCTGGTCCCAACGACCCATCTTGGAGGCCTGGGGATCCGAGTAAGTTACCCTTTCTCCCTTTTAATGTTTATTTGTAGGCTCTCCTTAGTTGTTATTTTGTATCTTTTAGCCTCTTGCTTAGTTTCTAATTCGTTCTCTCCTTTGTTTGCAGAGACTGTTGATGAGTGGCAGGATCTGATCCGCAGGGTATGTACTGATTCCCTGATGATCCCCATGGATAGGACCAAGGCAGAGCCGTCCGTGGACGTTGGGAGCCTTCAAGCCTAGTAGGCATACCGACATTTTCGCTCCCGCCATGCACGTGGCCAGGATGGTGTTGACCCTCCGCACTGAGTTAGCGGGCTATAGGACGGCTGAGCGCCTTATGAGGAGCCATTCTCGTGGTGAGACTGCAGCTTGCTCCTCGAGACCCCGAGCCCTCCGTTCATTCAGAGCGCCGGCGTAGCCGAGTCCTAGGCGTGGGCGTGCACCTTCGGAGGGGTCGCGCGGGATTGAGAGGCCACTTGGCTCTCGTGTATTTTGTATCATATATTCTTTTTATATCACGGGCTCCTTGAGCGTTTTGACCATGCTTAAAGCATGATGGCATTGTATATAAGCGTTGATCATTTACATATGCGTATTCATTTTAGATCAAAACTTGGCACTCATGGTTTCCTTTCTATTTCCATCTTTTCTACTAGGATACTACGATGTATGTTTGTATGCTTTTTAGAATGTATGCAATGGAGAACAGATGATGCAAATGTTCGTTTCCTTTTGTGTATTTCATGATGCTGATATATGTAGTTAAAATGTGATTTTGAATCTTAGTTTTTGTAAGCAATTTTGGATACCTCATGTTTGTTTTGCAGAGTGATGAATATAACCAGCATGATGAACAGATTAACTTGCCCCACTCCTAACTCCACGCAACTAGTAAGATGCGAGGGCTCATCACCGAGAGCTAGAAAGGGCACAAGTTATGAGGTGTAGCTGAAATGATAGTGATGAAAGATAGACAAAGCTTTGGTGGAACCAAATTGGAAGCTACAAGCTTACTCTACCCGAGTGACTTCATAGTTTAGAATGCAACTTACTTTGCGGTTTATCTAGACTTGGATCCGTAGATGGCCACATAGTAGACAAAATCTGGGTTTTTAGGATTTTAACTCTCTTGGAATTTTGAACATCTGATTCATTCATTTTTGACTCAAAGTTTCAAAGTTTGAATTGTTTGTATATGACCTTTTACATTTGCTTTGTCAAGAGGACCCCCTGTACTTTGCCCCATGCTACTAGTAAGAAGCGTGGGCTTATCACCATGGACAAGGTATAGGCGAGTAAGGGCATTTCCATCCTTTCCCAACCCTACGTCACTAGTAAGAGACGCAAGCTCATCACCGAAGGTTGGTGGGGCAAGGAAATGTGTAAAGTTAAAAAAATTGTTTTGATGAACGTTTGACTTGTTTATTTGAGTGAAATGTCAGTATGTGCTTATTTCCAAAGAGATGTACATGTGGGATAAATGTGACACCATGAAGCTTCTAGAACAGACCATAGGCAAGACACCTATCCTAAGAAGAAATCAAAGTGAGAGTAAACTTGCAGATCTTGGTATGGCTACCGTTAAGACTTTGTCATATCTAGCTTTATTTGATAAAAGATTCCGAGATGATTTGATGATATCATGAAAATGGAGAGGTATGATTAAAGAGCTTTATGCCAACAACATCATGAGTTTGTAATGAATTGCTTTGAGAATAGATTCCTTGATCACAATTTATGTAAGAAACAAGTGGACAAAATGATCTTAATCTATATGAAGATGCAATGTAGGTAGTTATATAAGTAGTGCTAGCTGCTTATGCATAGAACCGCTTGAGGTGCAGGGAATTGACTGTTTCGCCAAATTCCTCACCTTCTAGCGTACATAAGAGGTAAGCACCATTTCCATAGTCCTTCATGACTCGGTATGGGCCCAACCATTTGGGCTGAATTTCCTTCCTTCGCCGCCTTCTTGTCGATACAGCTGTCTATTCTTAGAACTAGATCACCTTCGTATATGTCGCGTTCATAGACCTTCTTGTTATACTACTGGCACATTTGGTCAGCATAAGCTCTATGTTTGTTGTTCAAAGCATCTAACCTAGTTTCATCTAGGCTTTCTAGTTGGGAAAGACGTGCTTCTCTGTAAGCGTCTTCATCCAAAATCCTTGTAATGAAATGTGGAGACTGGTATTTCGACCTCAAGTGGGAGAACCGCCGCCCCAAATACTAGCGAGAAAGGAGTTGCTCCTGTTGGTGTTCTTATTGAGGTTCGGTGGGCCCACAAGGCCGGATATAACTTCAAATGCCAATCTCGCTTGTTTTCTTTTACCGTTTTAAGGAGAATGGCTTTCAGCGTCTTGTTTGTCGCTTCAGCCTGTCCGTTGGCTTGAGGGTAATATAAGGAAGCCGTATGATGGCTTATCTTAAATTTGTTGCATAGTTCGTGAACCTCTTCATTCTTAAAAGAAGTTCCATTATCGGAGATAATGATTTGTGGGATACCGTACCTACAAATGATTTGGTTCAAAATGAACTTGGCGATTACAAAACCAGGTACAGTGGTAAGAGGCATAGCCTCTACCCATTTGGTGAAATATTCAGTGGCCGTGATTATAAAATTATGGCCGTCTGTGGATGAGGGAGAGAATTTCCCTATCAAATCTAGGCCCCATGTAGAAAAGGGCCATGGAGTAGCGATTGGTTGTAGAGCTTGTGCTGGCATATGAATCTCATGGGAGAATTCTTGGCACTTATGACACTTGCGTACAAACTCTATCGCGTCATGTTCTAGAGTGGGCCAGAAATAGCCCATTCGATGTATTTTCCGAAGCGGTGGCATGGCCACCGAAGTGGCCTCCACATATACCGTGAGATTCGTGGAGAATCTTCTTGGATTCCTCCGTGTCAACACATCTCGGAGCATTCCATCGAATGCTTTTCGATAGAGCACCGCTCTATAATGACGTATTTAGCCACGATAATGCGTAACCACCTTCTTTGTTGCGGTGTGACTCCTTCAGGTACGTATGGTCCATGACATAATTAATGATATCGAAGTACCAGGGGACACTCGGAGATAGAAGGTCGGGTTTCGATGTAGTATACGCACTCATCTGGAAAGTCTAAATCTACTAAATCGCCTCCATCTAATGGGTTATCGGCTAACCAATCTGCGATGATTTGTCCTTTAACCGACTTTTGATTTATAAACGTTAATTCGAATTCTCCCATTAAAGTTATAAAATGTCCAGCCTTTTTAGATAAGGATCCTTGTGTGAGGAAAGTTCGTAAGTGGTCTGTTTTTACCATGACCCTTGTTTCCTGGTTTAGCATATAGTGTCTTAGGTGTTTGGTTGCAAAGACTATGGCGAGACATTCTCATTCTGCTTGTGTATAGCGTGTTTCATAGTCGAGCAGTGTTCAAACATGAAATAAATCACACGTTCTTTCTTGTCATCGTCCTCTTGGGCCAACATACAAGCCAGCGAGACATCGGTAGCTCGTGAATATAGAATTAACGGGTGATCTAACTTAGGTGGCATTAGCGTAGGTGGTGACAAAAGGAAACGCTTAACTGCATCAAAGGCTTCATTGCAATCTTCGGTCCAATCAATGCTATAGTCTTTCTTGAGTAAATTTTTGATTGGATGAACGACGAAGCTTAAGTCCGGGATAAATCTCTGGATTACACCCAACTTTCCGAGAAATGATCTGATTCCAGATTCACTCGAAGGTGGGACCATTTTGAGGACAGCCCGAATTTTGGTTGGATCAACATCTATCCCCGTGACGATATGATGTAACCTAGGAGCTTTCCTCCTGTTACGCCAAAGACGCATTTCTCTGGATTTAGCGTGACTCCGTATTCTATTAGGCGTGAGAGAATGGTACGGAGTACTTCCGATGGTCACAACGCTTCTTGGCCTTAGCCAATAAGTCATCAACGTAAGATTCCATGATTTTATGGATTAGATCATGAAATATATATGTCATAGCTCGCTGGTACGTAGCACCGGCGTTCTTGAGACCGAATGGCATAACAACGTAGCAATAGGTTCCCCAAGGAGTTATAAATGTGGTTTTAGCTTGATCTTGCTCAGATATTTTGATTTGATTGTATCCCGAGAATCCATCCATGAGAGACAAAAGCTCAAATCCAGCTGTTGCATCAACAATAACATCTATGGATGGTAATGGGAAGTCGTCCTTAGGACATGCTTTGTTGATATCTCGAAAATCTATGCAGATGCGTATCTTTCCATTCTTCTTGAGAACGGGAACGATGTTAGATACCCATTGGGAGTAGTCAACTGGCTTGATGAATCCTACCTGGAGGAGTTTTATTACCTCCTCCTTTACCATGAGAGCTACCTTGGGCTTCATGGGTCTTGATTTTTGTTTAATTGGCTTTGCATCTGATTTAGTGATGAGGTTGTGCACCGCAATGTGGGGTGCGACTCCTGTCATTTCCTTATAATTAAATGCAAACACCTTCTGATGTTCTTTGAGGATCCGCGTATGTATTTCCACTTCTTCTGGGGTTAAGGATGATCCTAATTTCAAGATTTTTGGTTCATCATCCGTCCCGATGTTGACATCGATTGTTTCTTCGATCAAAGAGGCGTTACCCTCTTCGAACTCAGGTGGTGCTGGAGGTAAATCCAAATCATCCCCATTTTCTACTGTGTATATGCTAGGTTCCATTTGTGAGGGAAGATCCATCACGGGATTTCCGAAGTAGGAAGACGAATGTGGAATTAAGGATAAATCTAGCATGTGATAGGAGAGATGTAGTGCTGCATAGGCGTTTAAGTAATCCATAGTGGCCATATCACTATCAACATGGTCTAGGATGGTAGATTCACTTCCGCTTAAAAGGGGGTTTGTCATTGTTTTTATCAATGGTTCATCACGAATGGACACCGTGTAATGGGTATCTTCTAACTCATTGCTTGGAGTAAAACATGATGTTGAAGTCGCTATTGAATTGGTGAGAAGATTTTTCTCTCACGGACTGCTTGATGGATATGAAGTTAAACGCCTTACTTAAATCTAGTACTGACTTCTTTGTAAAGCTGCAAGTGTTTGGCTTTGGTTTCATATACTTCGAAACCTAGTTTGTCACTAATTGTGAGTCTCCTAAGACTCGATATTATCAATACCAATTATTTTAGCTAAGGTGAGGCCAAGGAGGAGGGCTTCGTACTCAGCGTCGTTATTTGTGCATTCAAAGTTTATCTTAAAGGCAAATGGTAGGACTTTCTCTTCGAGCTAAGTAAAATTATACCTACCCCGCTCCATAACGACATTTAGCTCCATCGAAAATGGAGAGTCCAATATTTAGCCGGGGTATAGATGTTGGGGTATCTCGCTATATTTGCGCACTCTACTACTACCACGAGGTCCTCTGCTGGAAGGAACCAACACCTAGGGAATATCCTATGCCTACTGAATCGAATGGTAAGAACATTGGTAAATCTTGTTCTATTAACTCAACAATTTTTGCAGTAGTCCCTAATGATACCGTTTCTTTAGCCTTATCTTTGGGGGTTGGGGTTGTTTTGGTTATCTGATAGTTTCAAGATCTGTCGTAGGTACCAACTTTTCCTCTGGTTTTGGGTCAGTGGGTTTATTAAGTTGGTTTGTTGGAAGTTCAAATTCTGAGTGCACACCTGGTCTTTTCTTTAAATCAGCTAGGTGCAAATCGAAAGGTTTTGGATCACCTTTGGCCACAAATACCTTTCCTAGATGCAGGAATCTTACTTCTTGAAATAACGTAGAAGGGATTGCCTTCATTCAATGTATCCATGGTCGGTAGAGGATCATATTATAATTAGTTTCCCGATCTATAATATAAAACTCAGTCAGAGGATTGTTTTGGGTCCTAAGGTGACCGATAGTATTATAGTTCCTATCGAAGTGGCTTTAAGGCTATCATAGCCTCTTAATGTATTTCGAGTGGTGGAATAGTTTGTTTCCCCATATCCTAGTTTTTAGAGAAAAGAAAAAGGGACTATGTTAATTGCGGCTCCATCATCAACCATTGCCCATTTTACATAATTATTATAAACCCATACTTGTAAGTGTAAGGTTGGATCACCTCGGCGTGCGATCTCAGCGTCTGTAGGCATTTTACTTATTTCGAATATAAATTCGACATCCTTGTCCGGCTGCCCTGGAGGGTCGATATCAAAATCTATGTGATTTACTTGTGTTTCGGGAGGTGGGTGATGTTAATTAGATGACCTAGACCTAATGCTTCTAAAAGATCAGCTTTGTGAGGAGGAGAGTTCTTTAGTAAGTCCAAAAATGAAATGTGTGAGAAGTTCTTTGTTAGGTCACTAATTAAATCATAGGAACCCATGGGTTTTTCTACTATTTGTTGACTCTTATCCGTTTCGCGAGATGACTTGGGCTTGGTTGAGAGAAATACTCTCGTGTTCTTATTATAGCTTCGATAGGTAGCTCAAAGATCTAGTTCTACCAAACCGACTATCTTGGGTCTCGGTTGACTTCCTAACCGTGGCGCAACCGATGGATTTAACGTGAAGTCGAGGCTTCGTGATCATTGCACCATCATTGTTCCTCCCGTTCATTCCAAATGGATTTAGTCTGTTATTATCATGATTTGGGAGTGGATCGTTAAAGATCTTGAGGGGAGCATTCGAGGGAAACTAACCTGTGAGTATGTTTGGTGGTGATGACATGGGATCTACCAAAAACAAATCTTTGAAGAACTGTCTTTGTTCTTCCTCGGCAAATGTTGCATGAATTTATTGTAGTCACGGCACGTTCTAGTATCATAACCCGAATTTTGTGGAAACCACAATAAGAATTGGGATTGTAATTCCTATTTTGTTGGTTCGGTGTGTATTGTGGCCTAAAATTATGATCAAACTGTTGCCTATTAGGATTAAAGTTTTGCATTTGTTGTTTCTAGGTTTTGATTTTGATAACCAAATGAATTTTGGCTTGCCCTTGTATAGGATTTCACCGTTGTTGTTGTTGTGGATGGTTAAAATCCACCGTATTGATTGTCGGGTAAAGTTGTTGTTTCCTTGGTTGTTTGTTTGTGATGGAGTATTGATAACATTTACCTTCTTAGGCTGGTTGGTTACTCCATCCGTTGTTACACCACGATTTTTGTTAAGGATTTTAGGTCCTTGATTGACGTTCGTGGTAGTTGTAGTGTTCTGGCTGGAGGTGATTAACCTCCCGTTTGTTCCATATGTCTTACGACCACTATCTATCGCTGCTTGATCTATTTGAAGAGCACTCTCAAGTACTTCATCGTAAGTTCTTAGTGGGAACTTCTGGACTTCTTCCTTCACCTCTCTGCTGAGAGAATGAAGGAATAAATTGCATAGTTCCATCTGATCCATATTTGGAGCACTTGCTGAAGAATAAAGAACTGTACGCCACCTCTGGATGAAATGGGTGACAGATTCGTTGTGTTCTTGTTTGATGTGCAAGAATTCCCTAATTCCTGTTCTCAATAGTTTGTTCATGTCAAATGCCTTAATGAACTCTGACACAAGTTGTTTGAATGAATGGATGGAGGCTTCAGGTATTCTATAATAACAATCTAGAGCGATACCTTCCAAAGTTTTGGGGAATATTTTAAGCAACAACCCCATCCCAAGGGAGTAATTCTCGTATGGTATAGCGTAAGCCTTGATATGCGCATTTGGATCTCCCTCACCTTTGTACTAGGGTAAATCGGGAAGGGTCTTGGAAGCATGATGCTTCGTATGGTGAAGTCTAAGGTCTCTTTCAGATATTCTGAATAAGTCCCTATCACATAGTTTTTGACCATTGATGGTGGTTGCTGAGGGAGTGGTGGTGGGATGGGTTGTTGATATGGCGCAGTGTATGTATTGGCAAGGGCATAGGGAAGTCCTTGCGTTTGAGCAAAATGCCGGGAGAGGAGAACATATCTCCTTGTGGTGATTTGGAGTACATGTTTAAGTATGACGGGGTATTGTCTAGGAATGGATTGTTTGATACTAGACCGGGAGGAATGGTGTTAGAGATGGTGGGCCTTGTTGGCGTTTGTTGTGGATATTGAGGAGGCATGCCTAATGTGCCTACTCCTGTGAGGAGATATACTTGGCCAGGGTGGTATGGAGGATTGGAACTTCCTGCTTGCATGAACTGAGGATTTTGACTTGCTTGAGCAAGTTCTAACCCTCTCACTTTTTCTACTAACGTTGAAATGACTTCATTTGGCGAAGTCATGGTGCTTTGCCTTAGCGGCGTTTGTTGTATACCCTAGTGTTGTATAGGCATGTGATATCCTGCTATGAACTGATTGCTATCTTGCCAAGTTTCTCCAAGAGTATTTCCTATATGCAGTGGCATAGAGGTATTTTCTTGAAAAGAGACCTCGGGTTGTATTTGTAGACCTCCTATAGGTGGGTACATACCTCGGGAGCGTTGTTCACTTCTAGGATAACGTATTGACCGTTCATCATCTAAGACCAGGTATGGGTCAGATTGTCTACTAATTTGTGGTCTAAGTAGCATTCGAGGAGATGAACCAGATTCTCCGTAAACATCATATTGTTCGAGCACAAGGCTCTGTTTGTTGTGTTTGATGGGGTTGATCTAACTCCTCCGTTTGAAAGGATGAGCCATATCTCGATCTCGGGGTTTGTGTTGACAACCGAATTAGTTGAGTAGTTATCGCCCCATAATGAGAGTGAGGATGATGATTGTCTGCTATTTTGGGCATAGTATGCCTCGAGACCCAAGAGGGTCTACCTATATGCATCGAATCCCGACATATTCGGGGTATATGAATACCCGTAGAATAATGGGAAGGAGTGAAGGTGAATGAGAGAAGATGAAACTTCTCAAAGAGAAGGTGAAACAGATTGTTTGTTTCACGTTGGGTTCACCAATTTTGTACGCCGAAAAGTGATAAGCGAGCGTGGGAATCTACAGTAACTCTTAGTGTACCCGACCTCCCGAGGTCGTGCTTTCGAGACAAAGGTGGGGTGGAATATGTGGGATGCGAGACAAACTAGTTAGGCATCTAATGTCTTCGATACGCACTAATGGAATTTGTGAAATCTAAGGAAAGAAGGCCCTTCTAACTTGGTGTGTGATAGATCGATCGGTAAGGATGATCTGCTCGAAGGCTCTAATCAATATCGAGCTCTAGCATGATTTGATCTATGGGTTGTGGAATAC
Organism: Taxus wallichiana var. yunnanensis; assembly: GCA_018340775.1. Classification (NCBI taxonomy): domain Eukaryota; kingdom Viridiplantae; phylum Streptophyta; class Pinopsida; order Cupressales; family Taxaceae; genus Taxus; species Taxus wallichiana. Next base: position 55,542,085 of record CM031241.1, read on the forward strand.
GTGGGAAATGACCTAAGGATAGTTTCATGTATATCTCCGTAGATAAGGTCATATGGTGGATGGTGAATATAATTGACTCTATGGACGATTCTCTCGGCCTAGTCTAGAATTCTCTAGCTTCATTAGCTGCTATATCTAAGTAAGGAAAATTGTTTGATGATGATGGGTGGAAGTGGAGTGGATTGAAATACTAGTGTGCGTAGGCCGTAGTGTCTATATCCGATTGACTTTGGATTCGTTGGATGCAGAGATCAGTGGATCACAACCATAGACTCTTAGTTGTTGTGGTCCTATTATGGTCATGTACGAAATCAAGTCCTAATCCCTAATATCCAAATAATCATACGCTTTCTCAAACTTTCTATGTTTAGGACCAATAATTGCGCGAATCTTCTCAAAATATCTCATAGGCGTTCGTGCAACCTGAATCCTTAAACTAGTATCTATGTCTGTGAGGGTGTCTCCTACACCTGGCTATGGGACCAAAAGATCACAACCAAAGGTTTGTTCTCTTTCGAACCTTTCTACAATCATGTGAATGTTTTTCCTAGGGTAATCTGTAGTTTGGTTGGTTTGACCAAAACGTGTGTGCTTGGTGGTCGACTTCTATGTTTAACCCTCTCAACCGAGAACTATCACCAAATATGTTGTTGTTCGGAATACTTGTATTCTAAGATTTTGATTTATGTCAACTATTGTTGTGATGAGGTTTGGTTGAGGCACGATTGACTCAAATATGTACTCCACAGGCTCTCGGGTCCCGTGATTGTCATACAAAACAAAATGTAAATCTAATCAGAATAAAGAAAATTTAACTACGTCTAAATCAAAACATATATAACTTCTATTTTTCTGAGAAACCTTTTAAGAATTTAAGGAAAGTAGCTATTTAAACGTATCTAGAAATAACAACTAAATAACAATTTAAAACAAACAAGATAACCGAGTGTAGTTATTTGCCTGTGCGATTTGTAGATTTATTCTAAACAAATGAAATAGCTCATCTATCTGCAAGATTCTCGATCCTACCTCAGAAGTGAGGAGTGAATCATAGTTTCTCAGAAACTATCAATCCTCACAGCTTCCCTGGCAATATCGAGAATAGAATTTACTAAAATGAAGCAATTAACTATTTTATTTGATATGATTCTAACTAGAACTTTGAAAGTTAAAACCGGATTCCATGAACAAAGCTGGTGAATCCAATGGTGTGTGTGATCTTGTCCCCTCAGTGTGATCTCCTCGTTCTTTCATGTTCACGTGGATCCAGAAAAGCATGTAATGCTAGCCTCATCGATAGAAGTAGATATTGGGACAAGGACAGCTCGAATGTAGGCTGAAAAATGCGAGTAGGAGAGGGATAGCGCAAGAGTACGAGCTTGGATTATGCGATTCCTAGCGGGATTTTACTTGTAAATCATGCAACATAAAGTGACCGAACCTAAAATATCTTGTTTGAAGAGCAAAACCCTGCAACTCTAATGGCTTCCTAAGTTATTCTACTCCAATGGATTAAATAAAACAAAAACACCGTTTACACAAGCTTTGGATATGTGGCTTACCAACGCTGAACAATGCTAACTAGACATATAATGAACTAAACCAAGTATTATGAGAAAATTAAAGCTAAGTCTAATGCAAAGAGAACATTTGCTTGAGAGACAAACTTCACCCAAAAAATCAAAACCAAATGAACTCTAAAACTAGGTGAAATAACAAACCAAAAACATAAATGCAAGCCCCACACAAGATGGATATGTGGCTTACCAACACTGAAAAATACTAACTAAACATGCAAGTGAATTGAAACTATGGCTTCTAAACAAGATACAAGATTTCCCTTGCCGCTTTGGAGCAAGCTGAACTAATGAAAATGAGGAGATGAGAGTAAAAGATCGGACTCAAAGATCGAGCCCATTTGGGGCATTTATGCACAAGTACATTACTTATTTATAGCTCTCCATTCCATACCCAAAGATCAAAGCCAAATCTACCCAACTCTTAAACAATAAACAATGGCCAAAAAACTATTCCAGGGGACCAAAAACATAAATGCATGCCCCTTTCCAAGTCTTGTTCCAAGCATTAGGAAAAGTCAAGCAAGCATCCAAAAATCGTTCCCAATATTTCACCCTCCAAAAATGAGTCGCGTAACAAAACGCTTTGAGAAAAAGCACGTAAAGGACTCAGTAGGATGTGTCGACACTAAAATTTTCCTTCCGTAATTTCTATTTCATAATGTATGTATTAATGTATGATGTTGTTAAGTATAATTAGTAGTAGCGTCGATAGAAGATAACGGCGCCATCGATGCGGTGCCGCCCAATAATGTGGAGTACGGTAGTAGCAATCAATCTACAATAGGAATGTTGTAAAAAGTAAATATTTTTCGTAAGTGGTCCGGTAATGTTAAAATGTCAAAGTTTGGGTAATTAGAGAAGTAGGGTCTACGTGATTAGGAATTAGAAATATTATATTAGGTAATAAGGACAAGGAGTGAGGTCATAAATATTTTGTGTATTTTATTTGTAAAAAGTCTAAAAATGTGGAACCCATGTAAAATGATAAGGTTTATCTTATCTTAGAAGATAAGCTTACATGTACGAGATAAGAGTTAAGGTATGGAATATGATTCGTCAGAGTGGATTTCTTATCCTATCTTAGAGATAAGATGGATAAGCCTGAAAGTTCTATAAATAGAGAGGCTACCCCCCTCATTTAGCATAGAAAGAAGTAGTGAGAAATATTGTAGGAAGTATGCGAAGGAAGCCATCAGGTTTAAAGGTGTGTTGAAGAAGCCATCAAGAGTGTAATTGTAAAGTTTCTCCCATAGTCTTGTGTGAAGTACCTCATGGGTGAGGGTGATTGTAACAATTTCATGTTAATATTATTATTTCCTTTGATATTCCTGATTTGTCATCATTCCGTCTTATCATAGTCGATGGTATTCTTGTGTTATGTTGTTGTTTTGTTTCCAGTTACATCCACCAAACTAAAGGTCATGCATTAGTAAATAATCATAGCGAGGGAGTTCCCGGTGAAGAATTATCATAGTGCGATTGGTGATGACATTTTGGTTCCGTTGCCGGGACCATTCCTCGTTGGTGGATTTTCTGGAGAGATATTCCCACTAAGTCAAAAATCAATTGGAGGGTAACCTTGTTTTTACTGTGCATAGTAGTTACCATGGTAAAGTCATTTTTACCGTGAATAGTAGTTACCATGTTAAAGGCATTTTTGCCATGAATAGTAGTTACCTCAAAGTCCTTTTACCGGGGAATAGTATTACCATGATAAAGTCACTTTTACCGTGAATAGTATTTACCTCAAAGAACTTCACTTTTTACCGTGAATAGTGTTTACCACAGTAAAGTCAGTTTTTACCGTAGTAAGTCAAGTTTTACCATAGTTTACCGTGGTAATTTCTATTTTACTTGTAGAAAGGTCTAAAGTCACTTTCTAGTATAGTGATTCCAATTATTTGTGCACATAAGTCTTGTTAATTGTACTTGTGGGTTGGTATTTCACGGTGGTTACTTTTGAAAATGGGAAAGATTCATGTTTTTTCAGCTCAATCTAAAGAAGATGCTTCTTCTTTCATTCAAGAGTTTAAACGATCTTGTATTTGTAATGGCCTTATAAGAAGGGAACAATGGACTAAATTTTTTCCTACCTTTTTGGATGGTTCAACACTTAGGTGGTTTGAAACACTAGGTGATAATGTGAAAAATTCATGGGATTTATTAACCGAAAGTTTTCTTAAAGAATTTGGTGAACAATGAAATATGCAGATCTCATGATCGAGATCACAAAGCTATCCCAAGGAGAGAAGGAGAAGATAAGGGATTATCATGCTCGTGTTCTAGAGCTAAGGAGGAAGCTCGATGCCCAGATCCGGAAGGAAGGACTAGCGGATGGGTTGATAAATGGCGTGGATAATCTCCTCTGTAAGCACTTCATTCTTGGGATGAAGCCAGAGATCAGACAACGAGTGAAGTATGACCGCCCAGACCACCATTGAACAAGAAAAGGAGATTGCAAAGAAGGCAAGAAGAAAGAATGGAAGAGGAGCCCAAAGAAATTGTTGCTAAAGTAGAGCCTACACCAACACCTTTGGTCCAATCCACAACCACTCCCTTTGGTGAGCACAAATATTTCTCCTAGTACATCTACCGAGTATGAAGATCTCGCTTAAAAGATGGGTCGATTAACTATAATCTTCTTCAAGAAAGGAATTTAGTTCTCAAGGAGGAGATAGAGGTCCAAAAAGAAATATTTCTGAAGTTGTTTGTTATGGTTGTCATAAAAAGGGTCATTATAAGTATAATTGTCCGATAGAGCTTCTACATCCGATAAAGGAGATAATGATAAAGGAAAAGCACCTATGAATTCTTTTGATGTAGTAGATAAGAGAAAAATAATGAAGTAGATGTGTTTGTAACAAAAAGAAAGAAAGAAAAAGATAATCAAGATGGAAATGATCCTAAGAAGATGAAAGGAGAAACTAGTAAGAAACATAGGAGAAGAAAGTTGGGTGTGCAGGATTTTCTGATTTCACAGGGGCAAGGACCATACTCCATCTTGGAAGATCTGTCCAAAAGGCCTGCAAATATTACATATGGTCAACTCTTGGCTATGTCTTCTGAGAAGAGGCGGGAGTTGCGAGGTGGACTCAATGCTCGAAGAAGGAAGGAGGTTGAGGTCCCTGTTTTGGAGGCAGAGGCGGATCCCTATGCTCCACAAGCTGAGGTATTATGTAATGGTATTTCAATTCATGATGTCTTAGTTGATGGAGGTGTTGCAGTTAATGTAATGACCGAGTCTGTAATGAATATGTTGGGTTTAAAAATTGATCACCCTTCAACACTTATGTTAAGGTCATTAAATAAAGGAAAAACTAAACCAGAAGGTGTAGTTTCAAATGTGGCAATATCTGTTATGGGTGTGGTATGTGTGGTAGAATTTCAGGTGATGAAAAATGGTACTGTTGCGTACCCAATGCTTTGCTAGGAAGACCATGGCTAAGGAGAGTTCATGCAAGAAACTACTGGAATGAAGGTTTCATGACACTTGGACGTGGTAGAGAGAGGGTGAAGATAAACGTGATCCCTCGACATCATAAAGCAGAACCTGTGGATTCAAGTGATGAAACTGATGATTGGACATCCTCTAATTACTCTAGTACTAGTGAAGTGGACACTGAAGATGAAGAAAGTGAGGTTGATGTTTCAGTCATGGATATCCTTCCAGTCACACCAACTCATGACCCCATAAAATTATCTGAAGAAGAAGTTGATGATCGTCTCCAACAAATAAAGATTGGTGATGCTGTGATGGAGAGTGAGAAGGAATCCTACCTCCAGCTCTTTCGAAGGTACATACACCTATTCACTTTTGATTACAAAGAAGTCCATCAAGTAAGTTGGGTAGAACATTCTATTGAGCTGTGGTAGATGGTGCTAAGCCCATAAAGCAAATGCCATATAGAATGAATCCTAATTTTTCCAAGACTGTAAAAGAAGAAATAGATAAGTTGCTTGATGCGGGATTCATATTTCTTTGTGGAGAATTTAGAATGGGTTTCTCCCATTGTGATCTCAATAAAAAGAATGGGAAGCTACGCATTTGTGTTGATTACAGAAGCTCAATAAGGCAACAAAGAAGGATCATTACCCTCTTCCATTTTCGGATCGGATCTTGGATGAAGTAGGCGGCCAGAGTGCTATAGTTTTGCTTTGATGGATATAGTGGCTACAACCAAGTTCGTATAGCAGAGAAAGATCAGTTTGAAGACCACGTTCACCACTCCTTGGGAATGTTTGCTTATAGAGTTATGCCTTTTGGGTTATGTAATGCTCCAAACAACATTCCAGCGTTTGATGAATAGGGTGTTCGAACCCTACATTGGGACCTTCATCGAGTATTTCTCGGATGATTTTTGCATCTATGGGAGCAAGTTGACCACCCGCACCAAATGGAGATAACATTTCAAAGGTTAGATGAAGCATAAGCTTCACTAAACCCTACAAAGTGTGTCTTTGGATGTCTAAAGGCGTCTTGTTAGGGCATGTTGTATCCAGAGATGGTATTGGTGCGATCCTGATAAAGTTTCAAAAATCAAAGATTTACCATTTCCTATGAATAGAAGTAAGTTGAGATCATTTTTAGGCCATGTGGGTTACTATAGAAGGTTCATCAAGAATTTCTCAAAGATTGCACAGCCACTAACCCAGTTCTTGAAGAAGGATGTTACTTATGAACCAAGAAATAAGGCACATGAAGCTTTTGGACAACTAAAGGAAGCCCTGGTGTCTTCACCTATTTTGAAGAATCCAGAATGGAGCAAACCATTCATTGTGTACACTGATGCCTCAGATGCAGCACTAGGAAGTACTTTGAGCCAAAAGGATGAAAATGGGAATGAACATCCAATTTACTTTGGGAGCAGACAAATGAGCAGATCTTGAGGTAAATATCTTACCAGTAATCGAAAAAGAGGCTCTAGCTATCATTTTTTCTGTAAAGAAGTTTAGAAATTACTTGCTAGGGCAGAAATTTATAGTTGTAACAGATCATCAGGCTCTAAATATATTGTCAATAAGCCTAACCCATCAGGGAGGATAGCAAGATGGATAATTTTTCTACAAGAATTTGAATTTGATATTATAGATAGGCCAGAAAGAAGCATGTCAATGCGGATGCACTCTCTCGAGCCTATGATGGTTTAGGATCATCTTGTGATGATGATGATTTCCCGATGCAACATTGTTATCCCTTGACACAATCCCTATGAATACATAGATATTTGGAATTATCTTGAATGAATTCAAGTTTCTGATGGTGCCAATGCAAAGACTAAAGAAAGATTACTCAAGCTTGATCGTCCATATTCTATTCTACGCATGGAGTATTATTTCGAATAGGACACGATGGATAGTACAATGGGAAGTTGGACGTGATCAAGGAAAGGAGATGCTAGAAGAATTCCACAATGGTACATGTGGAGGGCACTTCTCTGGAACACTTATAACAAGAAGGATCTTGGATGCGAGTTATCATTGGCCCACTCTTTTTAAAGATTGTTATAATTATTGTAAGACATGTGATATTTGTGAAACACATGGTAACCGTAAGACTTCATCAGCTCCATTATGTCATATTCTTCCCCTTGGTCCCTTTGAAAAGTGGGGAATAGACATTGTAGGTCCACTTCCAACTACATCACGCCAAAATAAGTATATTGTAGTTGCCACAGATTATTTAACCAAGTGGGTTGAAGCTAGGCCATTGAAAACAACTTCCATGGATGAAGTGGCAAGGTTCATGTATGAACGCATTGTCACCAGATTTGGTTGCCCATTATAAATTGTAACAGATCAAGGAAGCCACTTCATTAATGAGGTGGTAGAAGCCCTAGTCAATAAATTTTCTATTAAGCACAGGAAGGCAACAACATACAAGCCAAGCACAAATGGACAGGTGGAACGAAAAATTTGTGTTGTGTCAAATTCTAGCAAAAGATGCAGCCTTGCAGGTACATAAATGGGATAAAAGGATTCATGCAACATTGTGGGCATATAGGGCAACATCAAAGTCAGCAACAGGATACTCCCCATTTCAGTTGGCCTATGGCATTGATCCAGTTCTTCCTATTGAGTTTGATATTCCCACTGTGAGAGTTATGAAAAATGAAAGGATGGATGAAAGTGATTCAGTAAAAGAAAGGTTGGTACATCTTCATTTGCTGGAGGAAATGAGAGAAATAGCAAAGGATACAAGCCATAAGAAGAAAATGAAGCAGAAGGAATACTTTGATCAAAAGATCCGGTGGTCTCCATTTCATGTGAATGACTTGGTTCTAGTATATGATTCCAGATACAAAAAAAGAAGACAAAGAAAATTTCTTCCAAAATGGATGGGGCCCTACAAAATAGCAGTTGTGCATGAAAATGGTACGTACCGACTGGAGGAATTGGATGGCACTCCCATTACGAAATGGGTCAACCATGACAAGTTGAAGATTTTCCAAGCACCAGAATAGTCTACTCCGAGGACGGAGTAGAAGCTAGAAGGGGAAGATGTCGACACTAAAATTTTCCCCGTAATTTCTATTTCATTAATGTATGATGTTGTTAAGTATAATTAGTAGTAGCGTCGATAGAAGATAACGGCGCCTGCAAAGACGGTGCCGCCAATAATGTGGGAGTACGGTAATAGTCAAAGTACAATAGGAATGTTGTAAAAGTAAATATTTGTCGTAAGTGGTCCAGTAATGTTAAAATGTCAAAGTTGGGTAATTAGAGAAGTAGGGTCTACGTGATTAGGAATTAGAAATATTATATTGGTAATAAGGACAAGGAGTGAGGTCATAAATATTTTGTGTATTTTATTTGTAAAAAGTCTAAAAATGTGGAACCCATGTAAAATGATAAGGTTTATCTTATCTTAGAAGATAAGCTTACATGTACAGATAAGAGTTAAGGTATGGAATATGATTCGTCGAGTGGATTTCTTATCCTATCTTAGAGATAAGATGGATAAGCCTCGTAAGTTCTATAAATAGAGAGGCTAACCCCCTCATTTAGCATAGAAAGAAGTAGTGAGAAATATTGTAGGAAGTATGCGAAGGAAGCCATCGATTAAAGGTGTGTTGAAGAAGCCATCAAGAGGCGTAATTGTAAAGTTTCTCCCATAGTCTTGTTGAAGTACCTCATGGGTGAGATTGTAACAATTTCATGTTAATATTATTATTTCCTTTGATATTCCCGATTTGTCATCATTCTGTCTTATCATAGTCGATGGTATTCGGTGTTATGTTGTTGTTCTGCTTTCCGATTACATCCACCAAACTAAAGGTCATGCATTAGTAAATAATCATAGCACGAGGAGTTCCCGGTGAAGAATTATCATAGTGCCAGTTGGTGATGACAGACCGCCTCTGAGCGGGCGGCGGTTCTGGCGGGACCGCCACCTACGGCAGGCGGTGGTTTCGTCATCCGAAGAGCAAAAGGCCAAGAAAAGAGGGAAAAGGGGAAAAACAAAGGACACGGGGCTAGGCGGGGCATGCGGGATGTTAACGCATACTCAAGGGCTTTTCCGGATCCCGAACACCTTACGAGGAGACATGTATCATCATTGGGGCACTTGTTACACTATTCCTATGGCAAAGATGCAAGACCTTACAATTTTGGGTACGTACGGGTCCCTCTCAAATACCGAAGGATCCACTTTCTTTGCTTGCCCGATGCTCTTTACCCGGATCACTCATAAATCTACTCACATCTCCCACTTTGCATGGGCAATATCGAGCCTAGTAGACACCATAGCATACATCAAACCGCCAACCACTGATGAGTAAGGTACCATGGACATCTAGTTTCTTTCCTGCTCTGTCTTGGGACACTGCTCCTTTGATAACTTAAAATGGCCTGCCAAAGGAGTCCCAACCGGTTTAGCATCCTGCATGTTAAACCTATCCAATACCTTCTTAATGTACTCTTCTTGAGATAAATTCAACTTCCGTTCCTTCCTATCCCGAGTTATCCTCATACCAAGGATTTTTCTGGCTGCCCCCAAATCCTTCATATCAAAGGATTCACTTAGTTGTTTCTTGAGTACTTTTATTTCCTGCATGTTTTTACCTGCAACCAACATGTCATCAACATACAAACACAGGATAATATAACTTCCATCCTCAAATTTCTTTGTATACACGCAATGGTCAGAATGACATCTAATATAACCTTGCTCCATCATGAAACTATCAAACTTCTTATACCATTTATGTGGAGCTTGTTTCAAACCATATAAGCTCTTCTTCAGTTTACACACCATCTCCTCTTTACCTTTGACCTCATAGCCCTCTGGTTGCTACATATATAGTTCCTCCTCCAAATCACCATGGAGAAATGCAGTCTTTACATCTAACTATTCTAAGTGCAAGTCTTCTACTGCCACTATTCCAAGAACAATTCTAATAGAAGTCATTTTTACTACGGAGAAAATATCTCATCGAAATCTATACCTTGTTTCGTGCAAACCCTTGATCACTAACCGGGCCTTATATATTTTCTTTCCTCCTTCTTCATCTTTAACTCGTACACCCACTTGTTCCGCAATGCTCTTTTGCCTTCCTAGCTTCACCAAATCCCAAGTCTGGTTCTCCATGAGAGACTTATGCTCCTCATCCATGGCTTGCTCCCACTTCTTACTGGCATCTACCTGCATTACTTCATCAAAGCTCTCTGGCTCTCCATTATCAGTGAGTAATAAATAATAAAGAGAAGGATAAAACGTTGGTTCTTTTTCTTACCCTAGAAGACCTCCTCACTGTAGGAGTTTGGGGTTCCTATTGAGTAGGTTCCTGAACTGATTCATGGGTCACTTTCCCATCCGGAAGATCCTCTACCACTGCATATTCTTTCTTGGATTCTTCCCTGTTTTCCTGCAACTGTTGCTTATACATGACTTTCTCATTAAAGACCACATCCCTAGACCGAATGATTTTCTTGTCCTTAATACTCCAACATTTAAACCCAAATTCATCACCACCATAACCAATGAAAGTACATTTTTCTAATTTAGCCTCTAGTTTGGTCATATCATCCTTGTCTATATGAACAAACATCTCACATTCAAAGACTTTAAGAAATGAATAATCAAATTTCTTACCATACCATGCCTCCTCTCGGTATGCCTCCATCCAAGGCACTTGAGGGTCCTCTGTTTATCAAGTACACAACTGTGATCACCGCTTCTGCCCAAAAAGAAAGAGGTAGTCCTGCATGTAACCTCATGCTCCTAACACGTTCCATTATTGTTCTGTTCATCCTTTCTAATACCCCATTCTGATTGTGGAGTTTCTGGAACCGTCTTTTGCCTGCAGATTCCATTCTTAGAACAATAATCATTAAATTCATTACTGCAATACTCCCCTCCATTATCTGACCTGAGACATTTTAGCTTAAGACCTGTTTCATTCTCTACCAAGGCTTTCCATTTAACAAAAGTGTCAAATACATCAGATTTGTTTCTAATACAATAAACCCAAACTTTTCTTGTTACATCATCAATAAAAGTAACATAATAACTTGAACCCCAAGAGATGATACCTGAGCCACCGCCACACATTAGAATGTACCAGCTCTAACTTACTCTCTTTCTTCATAGGTCCAACCTTGAGAAACCTTACTCGCTTCTGTTTCCCATATATGTAATTCTCACAGAAATCCAAACCTATTTCTGTATATCCAGGAAAATTCTTCTTTATGATGTTCATGCCCTTATGGCTCATATGATCGAGCCTATAGTGCCATAATGTTGTATCTACATCTGAAGCCACAAGATTACAATCATTATTACTATCAGTGGTTAAATACAAGGTTCCAACCTTCTTACCTCTTGCCACCACAAGAGCACCCTTAGTAACCTTCCAAGAGTTAGTCAAATATCACAGTACAACCATCACTTCCCAATTGCCCCATCGATATCAAATTTCTCCTTAATGTAGGCACATGTCTGACATCCTTCAATAGCCATGTATTCCCATTTTGCATCTTAACCTGAACATAACCTTTTCCAACTATCTTTATGCAAGGCTCATCATCACCAAGAAAAACATGCCCAAAATCCCTTGAACATAATCAACAAAATAATGCCTATGTGGAGTAGCATGAAAAGAAGCCCTTAATCTAAAACCCAAGATTCAGTAATATTATGCAAAGAAAGAGTCAAAGCATCCTCGACATACATAACCCGAAGCCACATTTGTCTCCTTGTTTTCTTCATGTTGTTTCTTCTTGTCCCGAAGCTCCAAACAATCCTTCTTTGCATGCCCAGACTTTCCACAGTTCCAACATACAATCTTGCTCTTGGATTTTGACCTTGCCCGATCTTTCAATTTTCCACGGTTTCCTCTATTCTTCTGTCTCCCTCTAGTTTCCACTATCAAAGCATTCCCTGAAGTAGAAGATTCCCCAGAGCTTTTTCTTCACATTTCCTTGCTTAGAATCACCCCTACAACATCTTCAAACTTTAACTTCGAGTTAGCTGGAACCGATTTGCTTACCGCCATTACCAGGCTATTCCAACTTTCAGGTAAAGAGCATAGAATTAATAAAGCCCTAACTTCTTCATCAAATTCTATTGTAACCGAAGCTAGCATATTCACAACCGTATTGAAATCATTTAAATGATCTACTACTGAACTATTCTCAGACATCTTCATATTAAACAACTTTTTCATTAAAAATATCTTGTTAGAGGCAGAGGGTTTTTCATACAACTTCCCTAATGCATCCATTAGATCTTTTGTAGTCTTTTCCTTTGAAACATTAAATAATACCGAAGATGCAAGACACAGCCAGATCGTTCCAAGTGCCTTCCGATCCAACAAATCTCATTCTGCATCTGTCATACTCGAGGGTTTGTTCACCTTCTCAGACAATGGAGTATAAAGATCCTTCTAATAAAGGTAATCTTCCACCTGCATCTTCCAAAGACTGAAATTCTGCCCGTTGAATTTATCAACCCTAGATCTTCCATCATCTACCATAGCTCTCACTCAAGATAAAACTTTCCCTATGATTCAACACTTCAAAGAAACCAAACCAGCTCGATACCAATTGTTAGGAAATAAGAGATAAAATATGCAGAATAATCCCTTACATGTAATCGTGAATAAAAGAGAAACTAATATGCAAAAATATTACAGATCTCAAATAAAAGTGCAGAATAAATAACACAACATAGAGAGACAATATTTAACGTGGTTCACCCAATTTGGGCTACGTCCACTAAGAATCACTTGCTCGAGTTTATTACAATCCTCCACTCTCTCAATACAATACCCAGATCCGCTTTGGAGCTATGTTTAACAAACTCTATAGAATTCACACCAATTCAAAGCACATCTGCAATACATTTGCTTGTCTATCTATCATATGCATAAGACCATATAAATAGACAACTGCTTAAGCAGTTTTACAAAACCATGGGTATCAAACAATGGGCAAAAAACAAAACCATCCCATAAACCTATGGGTAGCCGAAGAGGTGGTTTTACAAAACAATGGGTACCGAAAAAAAACCATGGGCCCAAAAATAGCCCATAACAGTTACCCATTACCCATGGGTTAATAAACCACCCATGAAAATTTGCTTCGGGGGCTTCACCCCAAACCCCTGACCGCTCACCGGCGAGCGGACCACCGTAAAAATACCCGAGTGTAACACATAGAAGGTGTACCACACTCTAACATGAAAATAGGCTCCACAAACATAACATGAAGATCAATAAAAAAAGAGTGTGACCAACAACACTCGAAGAAATTGGAACCAAGATGTATCTCCAAAAGAGTGGGAATGGTCCACTTGAAAAGCAATAATAATGGAGAAAGCGATGAACAAAAGTTTGAGAGTATAAAATAGAGTTGAACTCCCTCTTATGCCCAAATATTTCATGATTACTATTGAGAGGAAATATATCACATAGAAATAACATGTGAAAATATAAATAAATGTCTTAAGGACATGGGACTAGATGTGTCAACACTCGAGGAATAAATTACAGTATCTTTGTATAAGAAACTAAGGACCAAAACAATCTCTTTTAGAGTAGTGAAATTTTCATTGAAAGAAGAAACAACACTTCGAGTTTGAGGAGTTAGCACACGTAGAAGATCCTCATTCACACATAAGGAAATAAAAAAAAGCTACCACACACCAAGTATAAAAGAAAGGTGTTTATGAGAGAGAGGAAAGAGAGCAAAAGAGGTAGAAAGAAAAAGTAGATAGAAGAATCAAGCTCATAGTTCCAAATTTGCAACGAAAAAATAGCCGGTACACCTCCTCCTTCATCCCCTCAAGACTTTATTACTCCCCAGAAATGGGAAAAAGTGAGGAAACAACTACGCACTCGATGCAAGTAAATGTAATGGATACCATGTATTGTGCACAACCAAGTTCAGGGACATCTAGAAGAAACCAAGCAATCAAAAGTTGCATGGAAAAACAACAAAAAAAAGGGAGGAATGACGTAAAAAGAAGGAACAAGAAACAATAGTAGTAGTGGAGGTAGAATGCATTCGAAAGAAAAATAGAGGTGAAATTGTGCAACTCATAAGTTGTAGATGCAAAGAAGAAATCACAAGAGGATGAAAATCATAAGTAAGATGTGGAAGAGAAATCACAAGGAGAAGGGGAAAAAAATTAAAAACAATTATGCATGTTAAGGCTTAGTAAGCCATGGAATAAAATAAGATTCAAAAGGAAGAAGAGAAGAGGAAAGAAGAGGAGAAGTAGACAAACAAAGTATAATTAAAGGCCAAGGAAGTTGAAGAAGAGACATCAAAGCAGCAAAAGAGGTCAAGATGAGGAAAGAAGAGAAGAAATGAGAAGATAGAAAGAAATCATAAGAGAACAAGAGGAAAGAGGAGGAGAAAAAGAAGGAGGAAGAAGAGAGAAGTATAGAAAAAAAAAAGTTACAAAGGAGAAACATGAGCAAGAACAAGAGGCTTAGACATGCACAAAGCATTGTGGAAGAAATTATGTTGCTAGAAGTGAAATCCCAAAAATTCATAGCATAAGCCACATCGCAACCTAGCATAGAGGAAAAAAAGATGCAAAAGAATAATAAGGATATCAAGTGTTTCTCAATTGCTTCCAAAAAGTGCCACAAAATTTGGAACCTCAAGTGTTGAATAGTCCTATGTGGAAGAAACTAGGACAAGGACATGCAAACATTTGGGTGGGTGTCACATAATCTATGCAAGCTAGGCATCCCATCATCACATAATTGCATGGTAGCCCTCTGTATCACTCAAACAAGTGCGCAAGCTACCACTTCACAAGAATTGATGGGAACCGTTGATCCAAAAAATAGGAAATTAAACAATATAACTCAATTTCTCCATTTCCAAATACTTAACCAAATTTCTCAATTTTCCTTTTATATGGTAAAATTGGCTTTAAAAATACCAAATTTGATCCTTGTGATTATTCCATGCAACCATTCACAATTTCATCGAGTTTTGGATATCAAACTTGATTTTCTCATTTTCCCGTGATTTATTGTAATTAAATAAAAATTAGCTAAAACATTAAAAATCGGCTAATGCTGATTTAAAATAGCAGAAACGTAAACAAAACAGAGAAACATTACACTTTGAAAATTGATAATGGAAATTTTCCAATTGGACTACCTCTCTCGGTTCACAAAAATATGAAATGATTGATTGATAGATGCAAAATAATACAATTCTTACATCAACAATATTCTCCAATGACATACTTTCTCTCCCAAAATGAGGCTAAAATATGCATACGATCTCTATTTTCTCGGTAGATCTCAAGTTCATCCTTCACCCAACATAATTCTTTCAAAAATACTTTCTCTCCTCTCCATTTACAAAGGGGCTAAAAATTTGATCAAACTCTCCTTTTTACAAAGAGGACTTAATTAGCCACAATTTTTTCACTTCAAATGAAACTATTGGTCTTTTATAATGTTTCAATGCATATGGCTTAATGGATGAGCATTATCACTTTACACAAATTACTATGGGTTTGAATCCCCTTCCAAGCACCTCTATTTTCTTAACAAACCCCAAAATTAAAGGATTAAACTCATATCATTTGGCTATTTATAGCATAGTCATGCATAGCATAATGGTTAAGGGAAAATTTATATGCGTGGGGTGAGGGGTGTGATTCGCCACCTCCATGTTTTTTTTTATAGACCTTTTATCAAGGCTCCACACATTTTCTTAGGAATAACATCTCACATTTCTCGTGCAAGGGATGGGGATAGGCTTTTAATAACCAATGGAATGTGCTTGAGTTGTGGCTTAGGCCACGATTTACACTTATTGTTGCATCACCATTGAACTCATTGTCGACTCGGTTGTGATGCATTAGTTGTTGTGACTTGGATGCGTTAACTCAATGTTGGTAAATATGATCCGGCTCGGTCATGTGTTGAGCTTGATGATGATTGTGAGCTTTGTCCATGAACTTGCCATGTGGAAATTTGTGGCAATGTTAAAATTGATGAGCTAGGAGCTTTGGTCTCCATGATAATTAACCCCATGTGCATAATGAATAGGCCTTCAATTTAGTTTATATGTAATAACACTTACAATGGAATGTGAAGAATAAGGCGATAGGGTTCCCCTCCTAACAAAAAGTAGACACCACCAATTGATGGCCCCTAGTTGAAAAATAAGGTGAGCCCCACACTCAATCGTTAAAGACCGAGAGAATAAAAACCAAACCCATATTTTTCCAAAATTATCTATTCCACATTTCAGTACCTCATTAGTCCACTTGCAAGCTCTGGTCATCATGATGACATTATCACTATACCAAAGTGCGCATATTTTTCCTATAAAATGTTAGCGAGACATAACTTTTGCACACAAAGTGATGCGGAGGCCTAATCACATTCAATGTACATTAAAGCATTCATCAAATAAGAAGGCTTCATTCATTAACTACACTATTTATAAAGGCGTGTCTATTGGTCGATTTGGCTCTAGTATGTAATTTTTAGACTCCTTCATACACTATTATCCATCTCATCCAAGTATATAACCTATTCATTCATGTCACTCTAGGTTATCACATTCATATTATCAACTGAAATCAAGAAATTTTATCAAATCTCTCTTATTACCCTTGTTAACCTCCATTAGACCACTAAAGGCTCTTGTATACGTAAGTAACAACTTATCTCCTTATACTTATCTAGCATTTCACAATCCATCTCCCTACTTCTCACATCCTATCAATGCTACACCAATAAACTAAATGCATGCAACTTGATCAAATTCCTACTTGTTTTTCAATTCCTTCAAAATTATCCCTTGTGGCTCTTAAGAGCAATTTCTTATGGTGATTTCATGACTGACACAAATTGTGCACATCCACAATAAGGTAATGACATTTTCCAATACCATTTTTCTTATTAAGGAGTGAGATCAAATTTTATAAGCTAACTCACTTGGGTTCTTACCTAATCTCTCCTTTCTTCTTGCAAGTGGTCTTATCCTTACTAGCTCGACTTTAATGGTTTCTAGGCTCTATATTTCAATTTATACACTCATTTAAAAAATCTTACCATTTTCAAGCACCAATGTTCTTATTTACTCTGCATACAAATTTCCTTGATTGGTTTCTCAATCTATCACCTACTTCCTTAAGCAATCGTCCTTCTCAATTAGGTTCTACAATTGTGCACTCTATCTTTTATAATATTGTCATAGATTTCTCAATATTGAGCCTTCCATTTGTAAAATTATTCTTTTATCTATCTAAGGGAACTATACATATGGATTATTCCAAATTTTGGGACTTAATTCAATGAGAAGAGCATTCAAACCTCAAAACCTAACTAAACCCTAGCGGGGATTTCTAAGCACCCAGGGTGAATCGAGAATACTCACCAAATGGTTTCTATTCCTTTTCAAGATCTCAATTTTCTATTATAGGTATGTTATAGGTATTCCTTCGTGTTAATCTTGACAGTGGAGCTTAGTGATTCATGTTTCCTTGAAAGACTTTGATTCCATACGTGCCCCGCTACCCATAGATGATTGTTCCACACATCAATATCTTAACCTCCTTAAAGAGTTCCCTTGCACACTTAAGACTTCTTACTTTTTTAGTTCCATTTCACTTTGTAATCACATGATTCCATCACAAATATAACATGCATCTCTTATATCAACAATATTGACAAAATATCAAAATTCTATCGAATGTGAATACATAGTCATAGCATACATGCATGCAATTGTTAATTCATTCATTAAGACTATGTGCTTCACATCAACCATTGAAATGGCCCACACACACCCTATTACAATGTTATGTAGTCAATATCAAGATTTAACAACAAGTTTTCACATAACCACATTCAATGTTCTCGCCACACACGGGTTACACTCTAGTTCTCGGGGTTTTCATGCATGCATCATGAAAGAATCATAGAAATCTCTTTTCCAATACATATATCAACTCCCAAATGTTCATATCACATGAAATTTTACAAGTTAAGACTTATCTTTAATAGTCTCAATAGATAGATTCAAAAATCCCTCACAAGAAGATACACAATCACTTACACACAGTTTAAACTACATTCTTCAAAACAGAGCAAGTAATATTGACCCTTCATCAATTGTTACTAACATCTACACGTTTTCTAAGTGCTCCATGTGAGTAGTTTCTGATTGTACAAACCATAAAATCCATTCACAAGTACTAACTACTCTTGATAAGATCTAAAAATAACTAACAAAACTATCAACAACTAAGCTTGGCTTCAAAATCTAGAGCTCCCATTTCTTTCTTCATTTGGCCCATTCAAATTATAGGGATAAAGTAGTTACATTTAGGCTTATATATTCCTTATCAATATTTCTTAACTAATTCTTGGTCCATTAGACCATAAACACACTTATTAAACCTTTAATGTTTCATTACAAGCCTCATCTAGGCCATAACTTGAAGTTCTTATGACTTAAACATGATTATGATGTCTAGACCCACTAAGACTAGTTACAAACCCATCAAACCTCTTAATTCTCCAAGAATTACATTAAAACACCAATTCAAGCCAAAATTGCCTTCAAGGATTCAAATTGGCATTTTGGATGGAAATGGAAATATTTGAATTTTGAAGGACCTAACATACTATATCGCCTTTGACCAAACTTAGAAATCCAAAATTGATGCATTCACTTTATGTAAAGACTAGGGAGTGATGTTCCTGCACCACAAATCCATTTGACCCTATTCACAAGTGCATTGGAAATATCTCGATGAAATTTCAACTTGATTTCTAACCATCATACATGTGTGTGTCCTTTGGATCACTCCTCCCCATTAAAAAATTTTGGACCACAAAATTATGGTTCATTCTCATTAAATAACTAAAGGTACCACTCCCTCATTTTTATATTTCTCTCTCTTCTATCAAGCGTAACCTCTTCATGTAACTCATTAAGTAATTTAGGAGAAAAATCATCAACATAAGGAACTTGAATATTCTCACCTTGATTCATGATCATAGGAAGCTATATCTCTCAATACGGGGTTGTCTCTCCCAATATGGAGCTAACTCCCAAAATAGGGAGGGCTATCTCTCCCAAAATGGGGTTTTTTCTCCCAATACAGGGCTAAAGGTTCTATTTAATGTCTATAAGAGTCTCTGCAATGGACTCTTTGTCTTCAAATTTCTACTCCAATAATAATAGACAATAAACTTGTTATATTCTCCCAATTAGCGACTATGCAATTTTTTATTCTTCAAACATAAGGATTATTTATCCCAAAATAGAGGCTTCAATATGCAAATAATATTTGTCTCTAGTGTATCTCAAGTTCAATCTCCACCTAGCGCAAATATCTTGCATTTACTTGCACTTCTACCTTTATAAAGGGGAAATATGGAATACATCAACATGTATGGAAGTACTTTATTTCTCTCTTGGAGGTGACTACCAAAATTGGATCCCGAAAACCCGTGGTGATAAATATATTTCATGACTCCCTCCCATCTCTACCAACTGACCTTCTTGCACTCTTGGTGTCTTGGTCTTCTTCTAGGAGGATTCTCTTTTCCTCTACAATTTATTGTTTGTAGGCTAGAATTAAGTTCTTTCATAACATATGTTGTCTACATTCTCCTTTTTGTTCGACATTCTTAGCAAGGGTAGAGAAATACATTGCATAATAAGTGGGGATATAACAATTTCCACTTTTATAATTTCTTTCATGGGGTATTATAATCAAATGTAATATACATGGATTGTAAATACAATTCCATTTACAAACATTTCCAAACTTGGGTCTTAAAAACGTGCATATAAAAATTGCACATACATTGAAAGAACATTTCAATGAAAGAAATGAATGCCAAAAATGACATTCATAAAACAACAACATTCTTTATTAAGTGTTATGCACCATGGAATTACTTCTCGTGTTGATATCATGTCACTTCATCTCCCTCTTTTAAGAACACTTTGGCTCACGTTCATGTTATAAGATACCCATCAACATGTCTCTCTATTGTTTTATAACTTGGAGAACCTTTGCTTGAAGTTCCCTCTTAATGGAGTGCCTCTTCACCCTTCTTAAAAATTATACAAGAAGTGGTGAGAAAAATATGTTAACACTAATGTCAACATGAACATGAGAATGAAAAATAAGAATGTTACAACCTCTTATAACAAGTTTTTCATATTGTCCATCTCAACCTGGATGGCTGCTCCATATTTCACCCTTAATGAGTGATCTACCTCCACACTTTCTCAAACAAATGGGGTTAGTTTCCTTCATGATTCTTCAACAATGGAAACCCAAAAATTGATTTGGAGGTGCTACAAGCATACTAAACAAAACTTAGCTATGAAAAATACTATCCATGAAACCAAATAGTTTCTTACCAACCCAAGTTGATGGATACTCCTCTTTGGGTTTCTCCCTCTTGACAAGACCTTCTTTGGATAGGTGGGATTTCTCATGGGCTGCCTCTTGAACTATTAGTGCTCAATACTTTTTTATTTTTAGTATTAGGACAAAGTTGTGGATGAAGATTCCAACACTTGTCAACCAAATGACCACTCATATTACAATGAGTGCAATAATTCTTTCCCATTTTCTTGGACAATAATCCCTTCTTGCTATTCTCCACATTTTGATTGGTCTTTACAATGAGTCTCCTTCTTCTTGAGGGTCATGGAATTTATTTAGATGGAATTTATCTTCCAACACATGGCCACACAATGGTTATTCATTCCAAAAAAAGTACATGGAAATGTATACCAATATGTTTATGTTTCAAATTCATTCTTCTCATAATCAAAGAAAATATTGGAGTACTTATACTTGTCATACCTTTTAGGACTTCCCTTTGTGCAAGTCTGATGAGGGGAAAATGTGTTTTCTCCTCCTTTAGGATGTTCTCTCTCTCTGGAGATGCTTTGCATTCTTTCTTGATGTTTTTCCCATGATTGGAAGGTTATCCCCTTCTTTATTTTAGCTTGTATTCTCTCTCACCATCGTCATGAGAGGAATGGCCATTGTACAGAGAAACAATATTCTCATTAGTTTTGAAAAACCAATATTTTACATTACCTTACATGGATTATTTTTGTAGAGCTAGTGGCTTGGGCCTTTTTTCTCTAGAATATTTTCTTGCTTTTGTTGTCTTGGGAGCATTCTTTAACTTCTCATTTTCCACCACTAACATATCTAAAAATTGCATAATGATGTATTTCCTCAACCTATATGGGATTATTCATTCTCTGCTATTGATGCTAAGGTCCTTTCCATCAAAACTCATCTTGGTTAACAACTTAGAGAAATACCTTGAGTATGTTTCTCAAATTCACCAAAATAAACATCTACATCTTGATGGGAAGAAAGAGAACACAATGAATTACTTACAGTGCATACCTCAGTCATGGTTTGTGCATCTGTGGTAGAGGGTTGTCTCCTTTGCATGGTAGACTCTTCTTTCTCCTCCACTCCTTCACCATTCTAGAATTTTTCCAAGATTTATTCCTTATCTTGCAACTCAAGTTACAATTCCACAATGATTCCCATGAGAAATTCTCCATGAGACAAACTAATATTGCATCTCTTACTTCTTATTCTCAAATATTTTCTATCATTTTCTTAATTCAGAGTTTTCCTCTTGAATTTATCGGTTTATGTCTTCAAGATCCTGAAGTCTTTCTCTCTTCAAAGCTTTACCCATGGTTGTACTTTTGCAACTAAGAAACTTGCACTTCCAAACTACAAATTAACAAATGGAAGAATAACTGATACAAAGGAGAAATATGTTAGCAAAACCCTTTTGCAAAACCATATTTGATACAAAACCTAATCTGAAAATGGGAAATTAAACAAACTGGCTCAATTTCTCCATTTATAAATACTTAACCAAATTTCTCATTTTCCCATTTTATACGTTAAAATTGGCTTTAAAAATTACCAAATTTGATCTCAAGTGATTATTCCATGCAATTGTTCACTATTTCATTGATTTCAGATATCGAACTTGATTTTCTCAATTTCCCGTAATTTCCCTTAATTACGTAAAAATGGATAAAACAATAAAAATCAATCTAATATTGATTTAAAATATCAAGAAAGGGAAATAAAAGAGAGAAACATTACATTGCAAATTGATAACATAGTTCCTCCAATTGGAATACGTCTTTGGGTTCTTAAAAACAAAAACCTTTAGATTAATTGATGCAAAATAATATAATTCTTACATCAAAAATATTCTATAGTGATGGGCTCTCTCCCTCTCTCTCTCTTCAAATGAAACTATTGGCCTTTTATAATGTTTTAAGGCATATGGCTTAGTGGGTAAGCCTTATCACTTTTCCCAAATGACTACAAGTTTGAATCCCCTTCCAAGCACCTCTATTTTCTTAATAAAACTTGAAACTAAAGGATAAAATTATATCATTTTTCTATTTATAGGATATTCATGTGTGGCGAGAATGGTTAAGGGCCCAAATTTATATACATGGGGTGAGGGGTTCGATTCCCCACCTCCATATTTCTTTTGATAGGCCTTTTACTAAGGATCTACACATTTTCTTTGGAATAAGATCCCATATTGTTGTCGCAAGTGATGAGGATAGGATTTTGATAGCCTTAGGAATGTGCTTTGAGATTTGTCTTTAGGCCACATTTTGCACTTGTTACATCACCATTGAACTCACCTTCGGACTCGTTGGTTGCAATGTAGTTGTTTTTGTGACTCGGTCACGTGAACTTAGTGTTGGTAAGTATGATATGACTCGTCATGTGTTGAGGTTGGTAATGATTGTGATCTCATTCTATGAACTCTCCATGTGGAACTTGATGGAAATGTTGAAATTGATTGAGATAGGAGCTTTGGTCTTCATTAGATTTAATCCCACAAGCATAATGAATTGTCATATAATTTGGTTTATATGTAAGAAGACTCGCAAGGAATGTGAAGAATAAGGCGGTAGGGTCCCCTACTAACAAAAAGTGGACTCCACCAGTTGATGGGCCCCGACCAACAAATAGCATGGGCCCCACACTCGACCATCGAAGACCCAAGGCAAAAATCAAACCCATATTTTTCCAAAATTTCTTTTCCATGTGTTAATACCCCATTGTTCCAATTGGAAAACCCGGTCGGCATGATGACATCAACATTGTACCAAAGGTGCACATATTTTTCCTACAAAACTTTAGTGAGCTATAACTTTCACACATGAAGTTTGTTTGACCATGTTCAAAGTGAGTTGGAAATATCTTGATGAGGTATTTGTTTTGCATGTATTTTAAACTCAATTTCCAACCATCTAACCTATATGTGTCATCTAGATCAACAAATGAAGTATACTTGGAGAAGTTACCATTGAAAACTAGTATCTAAGGCATGAATACATTACATGTAAATATTGGAGCAGCTTGCACTTCAATTGAAATAGTGGAAAGCAACATTAGATATGAATTTGTGCAATCTCAAAGCGCAAATTGAAGATAATTGTCCACAACTTGTCACCGATACCATAGGTGAGTAATTAATAAGTGAGAAAATGTAGTTAACCACACTCATAAGCAATTTGGTGGAAAATTGTAAGGAAAATGAGTATATAAATAATATCAAGGTGCACGTCGTCCAAAAAAAAGAGGTGAAGGATGAAGATATTAGGTTGAAATAATACAATAAGATGTTGCAATAGGCTAAGGCACAAACAAAACAGATAATTTTTGAATGGTTAGATTGGAATACTTAGCTACAAAACACAATGGTTGAGAACTATATATATATATATATATATATATATATATAAAACAATTCAAGGTAAAATGTTAATCGAATCTAATAATGAAGAAATGAATAAGGCATTGCATATATCCTTACAAGATTAAGACAATGTTGGTGACATAATATAAGAGTGAGAACATAATACATTTGTGGAATTCAAGCATAGAGAATGTGAGATTAACTAGAAACACTACAATAGGACATTCATAATATCATCACTCTCCATGGGAAAGTTGCGGACAAAGAAAAAGAAGATATTTTGTATGAAGCCATACAAGCATTAACACATAAATAACTTTACTTTGGGGGATTGAATGAATCACCGATAGACTATAACACATACAACTTAGGGGACTTGGAAACATTTCTCCCAACGGAAAAAAATAATGAAGAATACCCCACGGTACATTCTACCACATATTCTTCTATGCAGATTCAAAATAACTCTTATAATGCCACCATTACCTTTCACCCTCCTAGTCATTCGAATAACCTAAACATCCCAAGTAGTATCCATAAAGAAAAGGAGAAACACAATTTCGCAGCAAGTAGTATAAATTTTCCCGAAAGTGCGTAATTTTGATTGATATCGAGAAAAAGACCCGCATAAATTGAAAACCCATTAATACAATCTATGAATGAGTTTCTACATATTGAAAACCCAAAAGGGTAGTTT
Source organism: Taxus wallichiana var. yunnanensis (assembly GCA_018340775.1). Classification (NCBI taxonomy): domain Eukaryota; kingdom Viridiplantae; phylum Streptophyta; class Pinopsida; order Cupressales; family Taxaceae; genus Taxus; species Taxus wallichiana. The sequence goes on from CM031241.1 coordinate 55,566,594, forward strand.
GTTGGAAATTCTACTTAATTGAAAACCCGAAAGGGTAGTTAAGTAGTGCGCAGAGGATGAAAAATGGTAAACGACATCCTTTGTGCAAATTACGAGAAGAGTATCACACGGCACATTGTAATAAATATTTGGCATAATATAGAAAGAAACACAAACAAATTTCTAGACTATTGAAGAATTTTTTTCTTAGGGAGAGATAACTATTTAAGTCTAGGAAAGTGTTGGAGTGTAAAAAGGATTAGAAATCTAACATGGATATATTTTGTATGATTGTGAAATCCCATTGTAATGTATAATTCAAATAAGAAAAATAATAGAAGATATAGTGCTCTCTTAGATAAATACAAGAATTCATATAGCCTCTTTTTATATTTAAGAAGAAAGAATTGGTTACTCAACAGATGCCTCATTATGTATATAAAAGTGTGTAAGTGTTATGCGCAAAGGTTGATCTTGGATCCTAATAGAAATATATCTTAATTCCTTCCATTCTTAAAGCATGTCTGTGTTTTGATTCAATATTAAGTATTCCTATAATTTAAGTCATTTTCCCATTCATAGTATCTTTTTCATTATATCATGTATTTCATGTATCCATTGCACACCGAGGTAAGGCCTTATGCGTCGTGTATATATTTCTCTATGAACTTATGATGAATTAATCTAGACTATAACATTTTTCAATCCGATGTCATGATTTAGGGACCTCTACTAACAATTCTCTTACAACACCATTGGTGTCCCATGTTTGTTGTTTTATTTCTATCTTGATTTCTCTTCTTTGCGAGGCCTGTGGGCCTTGATTTTTTACGACACCATTGGTGTCCCATGTTTCCGGCTTTACACCTTTTATGTGACATTATTTGCATACTTTTTGAATCTAAATTTACCATTGTTATACTTGTCTTCACCTACTTGCATTAGTTGAAGCGAAAGGAGAAGGAGAAGATTTTCACATGGAAAATAATAATATTCTCTATTATTCAAAATTCGGGTGATATTACAATATATAAGAACTTCATCTCCTAAATATGAGGAGTCAAGTCTAACAACTCACAATCCCTAAAATGTCACCTAATAACAACTCCTCTAAGTTAAGTGAGTTGTTGAAACAACTCACGTAACCATATAAAAACACATTACATTATATTTCTCACTATTATTAATTCTATAATATGTGAGCACTAATAATATTCCTAACATTCCCCCTTAGTGCAAACATGGGGAAAACACCATCTTCAACTATGAAATGTTATGCTCCATAGCTTGCACATGGTCTCAATCCTTAGCACTAAGATGTGGGAACTACATTATTCCGAATAAGGGCCCATCAACCTATCCAGTGAATACATGAATTGGGACACAACACACCATCAAGTCAATATGATCAAGGACACTTCCCGTAATAGTATCGATGATACAAATATCCACATCGTCATTATAATAGGGAAAACAACAAAACTATACTGCACAAAATAATAGGGATACGCTTATGTTCTTATTACTCATATGCAAAGAAAAATGTGTCACTAAAGCAGTATGCAGCCTCTATGGTAGTGACGAACTTGAGGATATTGATCATCCTCCTGCCTCCATCCTCTAATGAATGATGTTGCTTTCTCAGCGAATATAATAATTTTGCTTAATTGTTTCCACATTGTGATTATTCTTTTCTTCCCTCCTATAATGTGAAACACTTTATTTTCCGGATGTTACATAACACCAAAAATGTGTTCGTGAGTGAAATTATTTTATTTTGACTCTATATGACATATTACACACAAAATAACTCTTGACTTATTTTTTATTTTGACAATGACACTATGATATTAACAAGTAAACTACAAACTACGACATATAATAATGACAACTCAAAAATGTCTCTATGTAACTTGACAAATAAAAAGTAATTTAAGATTACTTTTTAATACATAATAACACTAACCAATTTAGACTTTCAACGTTTGATATCTAAATACACTTTAAATTGTAAACTACTAAGAGAATCATACATATTATAACAATATACTCTAAACTATTTAATTGACAACCTAATAAACAAACTTAAAAGAAAATATTTCAAACACAATAGACCACCTAAAACAAATAAAATTTTGACCAACTTATCAAAGACATGAGAATGGTAGAACAAAGTATAGTCGAACCACTTGGCGAATGGATAGCTCCCGGGATGGATGCAGCTGATTCAAAAAGCATAAAGATAATGGAACATGTGTATCCATGCATGTAGAAGGGTTCAAATCAAAACAAGAATTCACACACTTCTGCTTGGTTTTTCTCATGCGCCTTCGCAGGAATAGAAAGTGACTAAATAATAATTAAAACACACACCTTGTAATCTGCTGACAATCCAAGCTATGCAATTAAGAATTGATACATGCATTGGACAAGCACATCCATGAGTGGAAGCAAAAGTGATAGTCTGGCAGATATCCACGCACAAATATAAACCACCTCTTGAAGCAAGTCGATTGGAAGATAAAATATTAGAAGCAACACCTCCTCAAAAATATTGAAACCAGTGAGTTCTAAGGCATCTTCTTTGCAAAGGAAGATCTAACGTATCTAACTATTATGATAAACAGATCCCTTCTCAGAGACTTTGAAGACTGGTTGATTTTTTTGTATGGTTCGAGTCATTTAAAACGATGAGGAATCTCAGACTTTTGAGAATTCTTCTCAATGATCATGCAGGTGCTTTCATGAGGAGACGTCTCAATATAAATAAAAAACATTTAATGGATGACTCACCAACATGACCTGAGCAGATGATCCTCGCAGATGTTTATGAATAGAACTGTGCATGTGATCTAAAAGAAATGAAAAAATGCTATGTATCAGGCACTATCCCTCTCTATGCCAAGTCACCTCAATACCTTGCAAAGTTCAAAATTACAAGCACAGAATCTGATATGATTTGGCGATAAAAGAATAATGTTGCTATCCTCTCATGAGTGTAGGGTCCTCAACTATTATGATATTGATGTTCAAATTCAGAAGCCATCAAATAAGCATGGATCATCAATGAAAATTCAAATTCTATTTTGTCGATGCAAAACACGAGCTACTCCTATCTTGTAGCGGAAACTGTGTACATGCGGTGTAGAAAATAGAAATCTATTGCTCCAATTACAGTTAATTTTAATTCTCTATAATTTCTCTCATTCATCGGAAAAATCACAATACCACTTCCTCCTTTGCAATTGTTTCTCCATTAACATACCAGATCAGATCACTCTAATACCAAATGAATTGGAAGGAGCAGATTTACATAGGGAAAATTATTATTTAGCATTCAGGTGAGATTATAATATATAAGAACTTGATCTCTTAAATATGATTCAAGTCTAACAACTCACAATCCCTAAAAGGTCACCTAATAACAACTCTTCTAAGTTAAGTGATTTTTGAAACAACTCAGTAACCATATAAAAACACATTACATTTTGTTTCTCACAATTATTAATTCTATAATATGTGAGCAGTAATAAAATCCTAACATTAGTACTATTATTGTTATCATCTCTACTATTTATATCTATTACTATCATTGTTTTTGTTGCATGTCATGGTTGCCACCATGTGCAAAACAAAACCTTCCTTTTGTAAGTATTGATTCTTCAAGATGCCCGCCTATTGACCATTCTACAACCTCCTACAACATTATCTTCGACATCTAGTGCATGGGTACACATTTTTATTTTGAGCCTAGTTCTCAACATGGTTTTACGTGCATGCCTGATCCAGAGGATTTTTCCCCAGTACTTGAAAGTTCCTAAACCATGACCACGTTGTATATCATTCAAATACCTTTTAGTCGGGGTCCGATGGTATGTACGAGAACTCCAAAAATCTTGAGAACGAAGTCATGGGTGTAAAAGTTATCGTCGATCAAAGCTTGGGTTTAAAAACATGTCAACAGGTTTCAACAGGAAATCACGCATTGACAAGTGGCGAAATGTCGGTTAACAAGACATTTTATTTACCAATGGAGAAGGTTATTTTATTTACCATTAATTGTTTAAAATTGCCTAATATCAAATAATATCAAATAAAAAGATTTAAAATTTATGGTTTGAGCACCTTCAATCTTCGACACGCAAAAATTGGCGGGCCCTGCTATTTGTTGACTAGGGACCCTCATCCATGTTCTAAGATTGACACTCTTTTTTGTAGAAGGGGTGCCTTTGTTTCTTAGGGATCACTTCTATTCATATTATTGTTATCGCAACTTTGCTTATATATGCCACATTTTACCCCTATATTTCCCATGTGTGACTAATTTACAGAAATGTATTATGTATTACATTGCATTGAGTTAGTATTGCAAGTATGGCAAGTGATCTATTTTATTAGCTCAGTGGGGTGATAAGCTCCCCCACTTTGAGTTGATCACGCCGAACTATTTACAACGTTTGGGATTATCTCTAAAACTTACCTGCATATCTTATCACCTCAGCACATTGCGACATATGAATGGAGCATTTCCCTTATAGCAGTCACTAATATCAGGTGAGGATAATGATCTTAGATGAACTGGTTCTCATGCGCCAGTAATGCTGGCCTAAAATAGATCACTGACGTGCCTTGGTGAGTCAACAGTGGTCGGGATATCATATTTACTCGGTGAACCCACCGATTGGCCTTATCTAACCAACTGAGGCTTATATTATACAATGAATCGGTCAACACATATATGCGGTGATAAACATTTGCGTTGGCCCGAACACATATAACTCGGGTGTATATGCCACAGGGCAGTCTACTACAAAGCACAACAAATACCTATGAGGCGGCGGTCTTACAAAGCATGGTCAATCAAAGCTTTCGGCCCCATATTCGGTAGTTTTACAAACACACAACTCGCCCCAACATTAGGCGCATCAACATTTATGTGGCCAAACAAAATGCCAGGTGTAGCCTAAGCCATAGGAACATAGGCACATGGGCCTATATTTAAACATTGAAACTGTCCCACACACAGTAAATGTGGGATAATACCCACAGTTAGGCAAAACCATCGACGTAAATATAGGGATAAGGAGCTTGAACTCGCAAACTCATGGGCACAAGAATTATGCCCAACAGCTTATAATTCATAAGCACTCTATTGCATGTTTTGCAACTCGCCTACAGGGATCATCGAGCTATATAAGTAGCCTGGTGCAACTTATATAAGAACAGTGACAAGTCTGTGTAGGGGCAGCAAGGAGGCAAATTGAGAAATGCCATTTTAAAGCACTTCTTCTCAAAACCAAATCTCAAGTTGTATATGAAAATTGCTCAAAATTTCAACATGGTGGCAATGGTGTAATAATTTTCATGTTTTGGAGAATTTTTTATAGATTTTTTATCTGTTGAAGTCACAAAAAGGAGTAGAACCAAAGGGAGACACGGTTACAAGTGGATCAGAAGGTAAACAACAAGTGTTGAGTTACATTAGAGGACCCTTTGAAGGTCTGATAACACATTTTTGCAGGCTTCGATTCATTATTGGTTTATTGTAAAGGTTAAATGTATTTACAATTATAACATTATTAATGTGTTCTTGTTCACAACTTGAACCCAGGGTACGTAGAGAATTATAGAACCCTATAAACAATTTTGTGTCGTTTCTGATTTTTATTTTCAGTTTTTTTATATTTGCAATTAATCAAGTGCTTAGTAAGAATTTGGGATGCAAGTATAATCAATTTTGATAACTTTGAAAAATTAGTTGAATCGGAAATAGTGATTTTGGGCTTTGATCAAACAGTTAAAATTTTAGTACATTGCAAACTTAATTTCAGTTTTAAAATCAGTCCTAAATCAGATTTTAATTTATATTTTTTTTAGAGTATTAAAGCCTTTTAAGTTGATAAAAATGAAGATCCTTTGAAATTATTAAAAATGGAGAATTTAAACACCCATTTTCATATAATTGCCTCAAAAGAGGGGGCCTTCATCCAGGTATATTTTACACCTATAACACACATGGGAAAAATTTTGGGGTAACATATAAGTACAACAAGGGCACATGTACTCAAAAACATAGCCAAACAAAAAATCCATAAAAAGTAGGGAACATGTTCAAAAACATACATATTGGTCGGGACCGTATGGTACGACCCTACCTCTTTCACATCAATTTCATATTTTCAACCATGTCACACACTAACTTTCTAATCAATTTCATAATTTCAACAATGATTCTGATGTGTTCCTTTTGGTATGGTTTTAAATTCACTCCACTCATTTCTAATCAATTACACAATGCATGAAATACTTCACTCCTTCACCACAACATTCGGTTTCTACTACGACCACGTTTAAGAATCTTATGGGCATAAGTATCATTCCTTCATCTATATTTAAATACATTACAATTTATATTCAATTCTACACCTTCGAGTTTCATAAAATGGGCATGAGGGCACTCGTTCTTTATATTGTGTCCTTATTTATATAATCGGTCATTAATTTGTTTGCGGTGGTGTGGTCAATGGGGTTAGGGAAGGTATCGAAGTGATTAAGTTCTTCGTAGGTAAAATTTTAGTTCCTCTTACACTCAAAAGGGAATATATCAAAGTTTTGAATGATTTTGATACAGTATTCCTTCTTAGCGGGTGTTTCATCTCTCTATTCTTCATCTTCTCTCTTCTACATTCTGTGTTGAATTGCATGCACCTACCACTCTAGTTTCACCTTGGCACAAATGGGTATTGATCACCCAATCCTTCAAAGAAGCTGAACAAATAGAAATCTTCAAGTACAAGAAAATAAAGGGAAACTATCCCTCTTCTCAAAACAAAATAAACAAGTGTATTCCTTGTTTACATATTTTTCATTTAATTTTTATACAAATAAAAATATTTCATGTTACACTTTATATTTGACTTAAAATTTAGTTCTTTATCTTAAACATTTACTACACTTTTTGTTAGAGGTTTCATCATGAATCATGTCAACACCAACATAATAGGGTCTACAAAATAAACTTTGAATGAAGACAAGTGTGTCCAAAATTTAGGTATCTTTTTTCTTTAAGCATGCAATTTCATTTCATACTTAAAGGGGGCAAATGTAGACACTCAAATTTGGCAATTTACTCTTTGACATTGTTAGTTTTGACAATGCACTCTTGCTAAGATAAACACAACCTTTCCATTCCCACTTAGCACATTTGGTTGTATATTTTCTATCTTTCTTATCCTTACACACTAACATGTTTTTAATTATTGAGAGTACAATCTTACATAAAATCCATAGAAAAAAATCAATTGACAAGATGCAAACTTCATATTGCATGTTTTTTATCCTTGGCTAAGGTTATAGAATTTGGTTAAGATATTATATTTGGTCCTAACTCGACTTATATAGTCTTGCATCAACATGTTCTCTAACTTTACTTTCAATTTTATATCCTTTTTTTGGTATCTTTTAATCACTCTAAGTAGGCATTTCTTAGATAAATCACCTACAAAACCCTATATAAGAAAGTAAACACTACCTAATTCGCTGACCTAAAAATCTTATGGCATTACATTGATATACTTACTTCTTACACTTTCAAAAGGCACCACAAACTCCTAAATATCACAATATCACATCTACATTCATTAGGAAAGAAATCACTATAGGTCTTAAGCTTCTTACCAGGTCAAGGATTCATCCCATCTCATTTACAAGAACTCAAACATCCCTTCTCCAAGTTATTTTAGCAAGATCCAACTCAACTCAAGCATTTTCAAAGAGGGTTTCCAAATCTAGTTGCATTCATTCAGATATCACATGTCTCGATGGAGAACAATGTGTGGTTTGAGGTCTCTCTTTGAGTAGTGTCAATGTTTGTAGTGTACGGGGTACCCACAACCCAAATAATGTTTGTTTTGGAAGGTCTACGACCCATGGTTAAGGTTTGAGACCTCATTCAAAATGTTCAAAGAGCTTCGTTACTTGATCACTAATTGGGGTTTTAAAACAACAACAAAAATCAAGGCATGTGACCATATTTGGACGTTGCGAGCTAGAATCAATAATTTATAAGACCATATAAAAGGGTTAATACCATACATTTTGGCCCTAGTAGACATATACGGTTCCGCACTAATTCAATTTTTAGTCAAAGTCCCGAAAACAAAGCATCACTAGTCCCGGATCTCTTTGTTTTAATAATTTGCACACCCATAACTTCTCATAACCATCTCAGTAATCAGCTAAGTGCACTCATCCTCTTGTTTTTTAAAGTTCATATATTGTTTGGTACATTAGTTGCAAGCATTAGTGTGTTGTTCTGATATTGGTAGTTTATGTTTTAAGTTAATTAATCAAAATAACCTCTTATAGTTAACCCTTGCATAATTTAGTGTACCTAATTCACTAATATTAGATTTCACATAATCTAACTAGGGTGTAAACACTTACATTTCACTCTTATTTCACTTTTGGAAGCACTAGTAACACCCCTACCTTTGACAAAGATAGTAGCCTTCTCTCCTCACCCTTGTTTGAAAGAGAGTGTTTTAATATCATCATTCATTCAAATAACTTTCTACCCTTGATTTTTCACACCAATCCAGTTATTCCCTTGGAAAATTATACTAAAATCCAAGGCATGATCCCATAATTCACACAATTGTCTATAATACTCCACTTTCAAACCATCCTCCCGAGTCAAATCAACTTAACATTGATCATAACATGGCTAGGAATAACCATGATCTATATGCCTATAGACATAATGTGGGATCTTCTCGCCCTTTATTGGGAGAAAAAGTATTTAGGCAGATTGAATTCTCTAAAATGCAAGGTTTTCCCAATGAGGTCCTAGGAGACATTAGGAGGATATTGCCTAAGTTTCAAGATAATAATGCGGTCTCGGGTGACCAACACTTGAGAATTTTTAGTAATTTGATTGATGATTATGATATTGTATATGAAGATATAGTGATAAAATTGTTTAGTTATACCTTAGAAGATAATGATCATGATTGGTTTGATACATTTCCTAAGGATATTATTTGATTCTTGGAATGGGCAGACAAGAGAATTTAAATTACATTTTGGTGATAGAATTGATCCTAGATTTCTGATTAATTAATTTGAGAGTATCAAAAAAATCCCAATGAGTGTGTCTAAGATTTTAATTTCATATTCATATAAGTTATGATGAGATTACCAAAAAAAATTCAAAACCACTAATGCGGCATGTTTGATAAAATATTGTGAAGCTTTTAATGCCAAATTTAGGTTCTACCTTAGAGATAAAAGACCGATCAATTTTTAAAAGCTTATACCATAGCAGTCAATATTGAGAACAATATCGAGACACTCTGAATTTTTCCAAGAGGGGTGATATGAAAATCACTCCCCAAATGAGAAGGTATCTTCAAGTACTTCACTAACTGTTGATGAAAAACTAGATAGAATGATGAGACCTTTAAAGGAGTTGTCTTATAGATTTTCCCAAAATGAGAAAAGATTTCCTCTAGTTTAGAATAAGAAATACATAAGTGCTAGAACCACACAAACAAGATAAATTCCTACTCACAATAGATCATTTGACAAAGGAAATAACCCTTTTCACAAATAAGGAAGGCATGAGCACATAAATAATGAGAAATAAACACTCAATCCTCTTGTTGTTAATACTAATGAAGTAGATAAAATTTAAGATTCTACATGGTATGATGAATGTTTTCTATGTCATCCTTCTTGCATGGTTGTTGCAAGTATTGTTTTCTCTAATGATGTTGATAGTCATGAAATTTTGGAAGTTGTTTATATGCTTGATTTTAGTAATGACTCGCTTAATGTAGCACTAACTTATGAGCTCTCAATGCATGAATTTGCAAACTTAATGGCTCATATGATTAAAAAGTACAATGGTGGGAGTCCATATGAGGGATATGTTTTAATTCTCACTAATGTTGCAAAGTCTCAGTGAAAAGTGGTTATAATTTGATAAAATAAGAAAGATTCAAGTGCAAAATAGGATCCCAAAGTTGTTCTACCTACCTAATATAATAATAATAATAATAATAATAATAATAATGGTACTATTATAAGAAGTTGGTTGTTCTAAAGAATAAAATGATTCCACCACATTCCGCCAAACAGATAAATTTTGTGCAGGATTTCAAAGGTAAATAATATTATGCTTACCAATGTGAATAATGGGCCTTTTGTTCTAAGAATACTATTGAAAATAAGAGGCAAATAGTAGAAACTAAGTATGCTAGTCCTAGGTAGAAATATTGTCTCTATATCCTTTGATTGAGGATAGTCATTTACAAAAGCTCTTGATTCATGTATCCCTTATATTAATACTTCCATGTTTCCTAAAATTCACCCATGCCTGAGTATAATGCATGTGATATGATTTTTTTCCTTAAAATTTTAAAATTACACTCTCACTCGTTGAATTATGATGTATCGATGAACACAATAATAGAGTTTTTTTCCTTGGCACACAAATCTCTATTCCTCCACCCACCTTTGTTGTTGAAGCCAAAGATGTAAGTGAAGATCTAGAGGAGGTTCCTAAAATTTATTTGGGACATCACTTATTGAGATTGATCTAGATGTGGATCCTTTTTATACTATAGTACTTATGAATGGGTGGCTATTACACAACTACATGTTATATTCACAGGCATCGTGTAATATAATGTCATTGGAAGTATGAATGAATTAGGAATAAGGATTTCAACTGTATATGGTAGGTGTTATGCCATGGATTCTAGAGATGCTTATGTGGTCGGATGTGTCAAGGGACTTGTATTTCAAACTTGTAGCTTACCCCGTAAATTTATTGGCCATGGATGTTGTAGTGGTTGAATTCCCTCCCCGAGTGGAGTATGTTGTTGTCACATAAGTGGGATGCCTCAATTGGATGTAGTCTTCAAATGGATTTATTTTTCTACTATCCCATTGAGGGGGAATTAAGATCTCTGTACGAGAAAGGATGCTACATTTAATTGAAGATCTACAAAGGGATTTAAATGAGGTGTTATACATTGATGTAGATGCGAGAGAATTTTGTGGCAAACACTTATATTATTGAAACCAGATTGACCCCAATTTCTACCCACATATTGGTAATCCCAACTTTGATGATTTTGGACTATGTTCTTTGATAGAGCATGTTTAAAAGGTGGGGTAGGGATTAGTGTTATATTATATTCCCCATAAGGAATTGCATTTAGGTTTTCATATAAGTTATATTTTGAGTATCCAAATAGTGTGGCTGACTATGAGGCTTTGCTAATTAGTTTAAATATGGCCTCTAAGTTCAATATCAAGGACATTATTATCAAGGTAAATTCTAAGTTTATTATACACTCATATAAGGAAGGTATACTCATGAAAATTGAAGAAATAAACATTATATGAACATTGTTTGTGACTCAATAGAATTTTTTAGTTCATTCAATATCATGCATATCGATAGATCATTAAATATTGTTGCAATCAACTTGATGTTCATGCTTCTCTTTGCAAAATAAATTAACTACCCATTTTTGTAGATATAATGTTTAAATATTGGTGAGGCCATCCATCCCTACAATGTTAATCATTGGAATGTGTTTGAAGATGACAATTAGGTTCTCATATTTATCAATAGCATGGGTGATTTTGAAGATCAACTCTTAGATTTGGATCCTTTCATTGAAAATCAATGAGGGAAAGAAATTATCTTGGGACATGAGGTAATTAAATTGAAAACCAAAAAAATCCCAAGAGGATTGGTAGCACTAGAAAGATATTTTGATGTTTTGAAAGAATAAAACAATGATACACCCCAAAATGCATGACAATTAGGAAATTATTTTTGTATGGTTATATCTCCCAGGTTGTTTTTATTGGAAACTACATGAAAGAAGATGAGAAGAAAGGTCTGGTCAAAATTTTAAGAAAATATAGATATTATATGGCATGGTCTTATGATGATTTAAAATCTTATAGAGAGGATCTATTTCATAATGCAATCCCTTTGGGTCCTAATGCAAAACCTTTCACGAAGAAACAAAGACCCATTAATCCAACTTTGGAAACAAAAATAGAGGTTGAACTAACAAATTTAAAGGGGGAATTGTTCAAATTATAAGGTTTTGCTCAAGGGTTTCCAATTTAGTTCTAGTGAGAAAAAGAATGGAGATATCTAGTTATATGTGGATTGTAAATATCTAAATAATATGTCTTTTAAAAACAATTACCCACTATCCAACATGGATTATCATTATACAAGATCATTGGATCAAAACTAATGTCAATGTTGGATGGATTCTCTGGTTACAATTAGTTTGTGGTCAAAGAGTTAGAGAGTTTTAAGATTGCATTTACAACTCCTTAGCCACTTATGTGTATATATGCATGTCATTTGGTCTCATTAATGTTGGAGCTACCTTTCATGGGGCAATGGATTATTTATTTACTAGTTTAATTAATGAAATCATGGTATTTTATCAAGATGATATAATTTTGTTTTCCAAGAAAAGAGTTCACCGTGTGGAACATTTAAGGGGGAGTTTTAAAAATGTAGGGAGTTTGGGATTTCCCTCAATTAAGAAGTGCATATTTGGAGTGGAAAAGGTAAATTTCTTTGGTTAATATTGTGTCCAAAAGGATGTAGTGATTGATCATGAATGGGTAAAAACCATTGATGGAATTCCTCTCCATGTTCTAAGAAGGGTGTTTAGTCATTTTTTTAGTAGATCAATTTTGTTAAACGCTTTGTGTCTAACTTTGTTTAGCTCACCATCCCTATCACCAATATGATAAAGAAGAACCAAGTGATTTAATGGACTAATGAAGCTGAAATATTATTTGCTAATATGAAGGAGGCCCTTAAACAAGCACATTTACTTGGTCATCCCATATTATGGTAAGAGTTTCCAAATATTATCTTTTTCTTCCCCTTATACAATAATTGTCTTGTTGTAAAAGAACAAATATGGGAATGAACATCCCGTAGCTTTTTATAGTAAAGTGTTGTAGCATGTTGAGCTAAATTATACTCTTATAAGAAAAAAAAAATTTGTTGTGATCAAAGTAATGAAATATTTCAGATCCTACATTCTTAGCTCAAATATCGAGCATATGGTCTACATATTATAGTTAAAGACATCTTGACTCAACAGAAAATTCTTAGAAGAGGTGTAGATAGGTGAATAAATTACAATAATTTGACATTGATGTACACGTCACAAAAGCTTGTGAAAGGTAAAGGACTATCCATGTTGATAACATAATCAAACATATATGTTGTTGAGGTCAATGTACAAGATGGAAGCATTGAACAAGTTAGGAATGAGTTGTGTGAATCATATTGGTATAAGGACATTATTTACTACTTGAGACATTTGAGTTGCACCCTCATTTAGAAAGGATATAATGTAGATCCCTCATACTAGATTCCTAGAAGTATGTCCTAACTAAAAAGGATTGTCTTGGACTACTCCATAGAGTTTTCTCATGAGATGTGTGAATGAATAATAATCTATAAAGTTGATTACATAACTCCATCATGGGTTATGTGGCATGCATTATGTAAAAAATACCAACACTCACAATATCATTAGAGTTGGTTAATGGTGGCCTACATTGTTCCAAGATGTTGTTAAGGTGGTTAGGAAGTGTGAGCCATGTCAACACTTTTCTAGAAGGTTGAATGAGTTTGGTTACCTTCCCCTTATTCCATTTATTACATAAGCTCATTTTCAACAATCGGGAATGGTTTTATTAGGGATATTAGTGATCATTCGAGTTGTAGTCATAAATGGAATTTGGTTTCTATTGATTACTTTACAAAGTGGGTTGAAGTTATCCCAACAAAAATTTAACTCACAAAGTGGTGATGGACTTCTTGTAAAATAATATACTCACTAGGTTTGGAGTGCCTAACAAAATTGTGGTGTATAATGTTGTGTTTCGAGGTTATCCCTCTTCTAAAAATGTATGATCAGTTTGGGATAAATTTGACTTACTCTTCCAAATACTACCCATAAATTAATGGCCAAGCTAAGTCTAGTAATAAAAACTTGATCATAATTATTAGGACTCTAGAGTTGAACAAAAGGAAGATGGAAGAGAAGATAAGGTTTTCCATTTGGGCATAAAGGATTACCTCGAAGAAAGTTATAGGTAAGAATCCTTTTGAATTATTTTATGGTATGAAACTCCACTCTTCCTAGAAACATAGATCTCCTCGCTTTCAAATTGCTATAAAAAGGTTAATTTTGAGGATAATGACCCATATGCAAAGATTATTAATCAACTCATTCAGGTGAATGAAAGTAGAAGGTAATCACATGAAAAATGCATGAAGTTGAAGATTAAAATGAAAAGGATATTTGAAAAGGAATATTCTACTAGAGAGTTTGAGTTGAATGATTTAGTATTACTTGGGGACAATAAACATGGAGAAAAGGGAAAAGATGGAAAGTTTGATTCGTTGTGGATAGAACCGTATGTAATAGATATATACATTAGAGAAAACACTTAATTTTTGAAGTATTTGTATGGTGAAGTGTTGTATTTTCATGTCAATAGCAGCCATCTCAAAAATTTCTTCAATTAGTATGATTAGTAAAGTTATTGTATAGTATACATAGGTATTTGTTTCTCTTTTGGATCTTATGCGTGTATATACTTGTTGTTTGGGGTATGTTTTTCTTCATTTATGCATCTTCTTAATGGGTGTTGATGATCGGGATATTTTTTCCATTTCATTCACTCATAATGATGTTTGAGATATGTTTTCTTCAAGGTTGTCTACTATGAATGGTTTATGGAAGAGAAATCTCAATCAACTAAACATTAGTTTCAAAAAAATCATCATCAAGGGAATTTAATTCAAGTTAAGGATTAGGTATTGGTCTACCAATACCATGAGTTTTTTGAGATCGATATGCCCCGTAGGAGCCCGTCCATAGCTAGAGCCAATATTGGATCCCAAAATTGAACCATTAATTTTCTTTACTTATTTCTTAATTAGTTTTGAAAAATTAACAAAAAAAGAGAGTATTTATAGGGTTCATCACCCATGAAATGAACAAGATGAGCTTACAATTAGTTTAATACATAAAATTCCATGAAGGCTCATAGTGTATCTACAACTAAAATAACATTTTATGCTATTTAATGCAATGATATTGCAAAATGAGAGTATATTCACAAAATGGCTAAATATTAATAGATATATATTATATTATAGTGACTCAAGGGCAGGCATCTATGACTGGTAGTTATGAATTTTTAATGGTTGCAAATGACAGGAGTTCCACATCCTATTTTTCACCTTTTTGTTGTGTCTTAAAGATTTGATATGTTTAGAGTAAAGAAGAAGGTTGTTGATTGCAAAAGTAGATTTTCATTTCTATGAATGAATTCATAGAAGTTCCCCTCTACTCCTAAGACAAATAAAAGTTGACTAACCAAAGAAGTAGACATGCCCAAGTATATTAAGTACATTTTTGTAGGAAGTGGGCCTTCCAAGATCGTTATGTGCTCTCACTTTTGGTTGGGGTTGATAACCACTCTTTTATAGAGATACCTCCATGATGATAGGTACATTTTCCTCTCTTAGCAAAGGAGTTAGAAATTGTTTTTCCTTTCTCTCAATTTTTTTCACCTTGCTGCTCCTCTTTCTCACCAAGGAGGAAGAATTAATTATCTTCTCTAGTGTTGTAACCCTATGAACAAGTGAGGAAATGGTAGGGTCCTTTGCAAGCATAGGAACATGTTGGGTTATAAATTAAGTAGGAAAACTAAAATTCATTAAAATTGAGTTTCAAAATATGAGAAGAAAGTGGGAAGTGTTGATACATTAGCCCCTTGAACCTATAGCTAGTACTTTTCCTAAACAGACTTAAGATCTTGGGATGACTTCTTTACTTTGGGGGAGAGACATGAAAGGATAAAAATGAAATAGATTAAATATTGGTGTTACTAAAGCAATTCCTACAAGAAAATCATACCTCATCTTCTTTGGTATGGACAAAATAGACTCTACTTCATCTAGGTCAAGTAAGCTAAGTATATGACAAACAAATTTTTATCCCTTCCCCTCTAAATGGCAACATCATCTTAAATTTTTAAATGATAAGTTTTTCGTCCTTGTGTTTTTTATAAATTAGATTACTTTTTGTCTTTGGAATGAAAAAACATGGCACTCATAGAGGTATATAAAGGAAGGGAGAATATTTGCACGTTTTAGTCATTTTTTTGTGTGTGATGAAATCCAATTACATTTTTATTACCTTCTCTTTGCACATGCAAATGGAAGAATGAATGCATTTATTAGTCTGGAAACTTTTTGATGATGGATGCTTCACTCATTTTAACCCAAGCCACATCATATCGAATTTGAAGTGATTCAATAATTACAATATGAGTCCAAGAACATTGTCCTATTTGAATTATAATATCTAATCATGTTTATCCATGTGAGAATGTTTATTAATCTAGCTCTAATTATACATGCATGTGATGACTCGTGGTTTTCTACCTTGTTGATCATGGACACTTGTCACACATTGGCATTATCATGTTTAGGGAATTTGGTAAACTTATTTTTGGCCTCACAATTTTGCAGAGAACTAATGGATTACATGTGGAAAGCATTGAATAATCATATGTGAGACTACCCTTTGGTTTTGGTTTTAAAATTGCACCAACTACCTACAAGTGGTACCCACTAACTCATCCTTGATTCTCATCAAACTCCTATGGAGGACACTTGCGTAAAACGATGAACGGAGAAGTCTACAACCTTGGGTTTTAACTTTAAACCAATGTTGGACAAGAGTTGAGCATTGGCATCTATACACTTTGGGTGAAACATTAACTATGAAATAAAATAGTGAGGGATGGGCTCCATGTGGCAAGGATTGGTTCACCGCACCATCTCAAGCTTTTGAGTTATGTCAAATCTCCTTGCAGGATAAGGAAGTGTGGATGGAGGAAAAGTGGCACATATCATTGATCTTTAAACCTTGAATAGTGTCTTTCATACTAGGTTAAAATTGAAGGTTTGAAGAAATTGAAAGAAGAGAATGGGAAATTCAAAGTGCATGTTACATAGGTAAAAACCCATCATAAAGCATATTCTTCTCATCATCTCTTATTTGTATACATGTTTAGCCATTGTGGTTGTTAACTTAACTAAGTTGGACACTCATGGATAAATGGAATAGTGCCAAGTGGTTCAGTGATATATTTTTAAAGAGACTATAATTTGAAGATAAAAAATTTTAAAATGTTGGAGTAAAATGTTAATAGAGAAGATATATAACTAAGATATAGGTTTTTAGCACAACTTTTGACTGGGAGATCCGTTTTGAGAACGATTGTTACAATTGGAAATCTTGTTTAGATATATTTGCAATATTTTTTTGGAGGCACAATGGACTATGAAGGGGTGAATCAAACCTTCAAAACCCTTATCTAATTCAAATTAACTTGTATAAACCATTTAACATTCAATCATGCATTAATGTGAGCTTAACAACATATAACAACCATCCACAAGAGCATAACCATGAAAGAGTACACAAGAACAAAAGATGTAAGTGGAAAACCCTCAAGAGGAAGAAAACCTACTAAAATTTTGATTATATTACACAAATCAAAATAATTTAGTGAAGCACCAACTTCACAATGAGCACCAACCCCTAGTTTAGTAGAGCACTAACCCTACAAGGAGCACCAACCCATAGTTTAGTGAGGCACCAACCCCACAAGAAGGCTACAACCCCCTGAGATGATCAAGAACCAACTCAAAAACCTTCATATGAAGACATATGATGTATTATTGTATCTATCAACTGATAGATATCACAAATTCAGCTCACACACCTTCAAACTCTCTTCAAACACACTTTTCCTACTTCGCTAAAACTAGCTCAAACATGGATTGATTTGGAAAAATAATATTACACACAACCTCTCAAACACTCTTCAAAAAATTCACACACTCTTATCTCTTCCTTGATTCCCTTGAACCACTTTCAATCTCTCACCTATCTCACACTTTTTCCCTCTTAGAACACTAGTACAAAATGAACTCATACATGCACTTTTATACATGACTCTTCTTCTAAACATGACTAGGTCAGACATGACCCTTAAGTTAGGTCATTCCAACTTAAAAATATACCTACACACTCATATAAATCAACATGAAAGACCCATATGGGTTGGAAATGCATCAAGACACTCAAACTTGCACAACTAGGCCAAGAATCCTAAATCCTTCTCCACCGAGCTCATCAAGGACTCCAAGAAATTCACCCTAATTTTTCAAGCCTACAAAGGATTAAAACATGTCAAAAATACCATATCAACATCATAAAACTGATCAATAAACTCTACATCATTCATTTTCTTCATATCACTCTCAAGTAGGATTGTTTCCTACTCAAAATAGGCACTTCCAGAACCAGTCTTCAACAATGGAGATCAAGATCACATAAAATAAACTAAAATATGCCATGTAACCACTCATTGGAAATCAAATGACCTGTAGAAAACATACATTCATGTTATACCTCATGAAACATCCATTAAAGTAAATGGAACCACTTCTCCTCTTCATCAAACTGAATTGCCAAGGAACCAGTTTAGGAGACTCAAATAGTTTGCACCCTTTTCAAACATTCAAGACCTAAAATGCATTAATTATAAAAAAATCATCCTTCTTCCTTCTGACTCTAAATTGTATATCATCATCATCTAACCACAACATTTGTCTTCTACATCCATCTTCAGATAAAAGTAGTGGTGTCTGAATGAGTCAAACTATGTCAACTTTTGACCTCAACCATGCCACCTCATCACACTTTTAGAGCTCAAAAAAATCATGTCATCTGAGATGTATATAATACCTCCAAGGCCATTATAATTCATCAAAATCTCACAAGTACTCAAGAACTTCCATTCACTAAGCTTGTTAAAACTGTCCTTTTTGCCCAAAACCAATCAACCTCTTTTGACATGTACAGGTCATCAAATCACCTCACCAATATCTGAAATTTCTTATAACATGTATCATATCTCCCAAAAATCTCAAAACACCAATTTATACATAGGTTCAAATGGAAATCTTAAGAGAAAAACCTTCTTTCCTGAAGAAAAGAAAATGCGAGTGGGCTCCACTAAGTTTCATGA
This sequence comes from Taxus wallichiana var. yunnanensis, assembly GCA_018340775.1. Taxonomy (NCBI): domain Eukaryota; kingdom Viridiplantae; phylum Streptophyta; class Pinopsida; order Cupressales; family Taxaceae; genus Taxus; species Taxus wallichiana. The sequence continues at coordinate 55,585,764 of CM031241.1, forward strand.
TCTCAAATCAAAATTTGTAGAACAATGAGAGAGTCCTCCTTCACCTCCAATCATAAAATTTTATGATCCAATTTATTTTAGGATCAAACCAAGAATATATTCTTAATCTCTCAAGAACTAGGGTTTCAAGCTCATAAAAACCAACTTACCTTGTTAACAATCGTTCATAAATGGTAAGGCCTTATATGATCTCATTCCAACTCTAAGATCTTCTTATATCCATGCCTAGACATCCCTGAAAGGATAAGGGTCCCATAAAAATAGCACACATGCCAACCATAACAATTTCTTACACTTTGAGCTGGAAAATACACTCTCTAGAACTCGATAGGACTCAAAACCCATAACTTTCAAATCTTCTTAATATCCTCCTAAAACAATTTCCACATCATCATGACATGCCCTACTAACGTATCCAATTCTCACCAAGTCATAAATATCTCTACATCTTCACCACCTATCTCATTTGCATGACTAGGCCTTGGGGTTTTTCTTATTCTAGGCCACTACCAAGTAAACTACCACAAAACCATGCTCAAAACCACCAAAAATATCCTCTACATGATGAAAAAAAGTATCAAATACCTTCATGATTACTTCTAAGATCTCACACACTTTTGTAAGTGATCACTATGCCTCACTAGGCCTCCATAATCAAGGATTAGGTCTAGGTTAGACCTACAAAACATGCTCATAACATGTACCTATACTCTAAAACTCTCCAAAAGTTCCTAACACACTTGATACATCATGTATCACTCACATGTATGCCTCCATTAGCTCATATAACTCTACAATCGATGACCATGCCTCATTAGGCCTCCAAGCACCTAGACTAGGTTTAGATAATCACTTGTAAGCCTTGCTTTCACCTTATAACCCTCTTTTGGACCTATATGAGTGTTTCCACACACTCTTCTCATGGTCTCCATGCCTTGACCATGCTCCTTGAACCATCATACAAATCTATCCATCATGTTTTATCACTTAGGCTAACTAGGTCACCTGATTAGGCCTACTAGTCCAAGTCATTCTCATTGTTTCCGCTTTTGCCATCATGCTACACCTTATTTTTCCATATGACCATCATAGCATGCATCCTATAGAACTCCTTTATCATCTTCTTTTCATTAATGATATTTTACATCAATGACAACACTCTAACTTACTCATGCCAACAATCTCCCCTTTTTCATTGATGGAAAACCACCTAGTTCTTCTCCCCTTTTTACATTAATGACAAAGGTACTTAACTAAGCACATGATCTCCACCTTTTTCACCCTCTTTGAGCACCTCTTGGTTGAAAACATCAACCAAACCAATCAATCTAGCACACGCACCTATTTTACCTTCCTCCTTCATTGTTTTTTGGCTTCATTATGGTATTTGTTAATCCTGTAGATTCCCACAGGCAAGTGCATATATTCATGCCAATAATCATCCTAATCATGAATCATCATAAAAACTCATTCTTACCTTCTCCTTGATCTTTCTCGGATGATAGATGCTCAAAACTAACTTGGCTCTACCATACCTTGATTATAATTTACCAACAACTTTAGGAAAAAATCCCTAAAGTAGACCTTTAGAGTAATAGTACCAACTTCATCTTGCTCTAGAAGTCGTTATAAAACATGAAACATGTTAGATTGTGAATCCTGTTTTCATGTGTGAAAGTGTTGAATACTATACACTTTCCATAGTTGTCTTGTCGAGGTTCGGGGGCACAACCCCCGAGAAAAAAATTGGCCTCGAAAAATGTGCTCGATATATTGGGAAATGTGTTTTTCTCATATGGACAAGATTTTTGACCCAAAGGTTTATGGGATGGTTTTGGCACATGGTTTTGATACCCACAGTTTTGTAAAAATTGCTTAAGTAGTTGTTTACTTATGTGGTTTTGTGCATATGGTAGGGTTGATGTAACATTGCAAATGTGTATGAATTCGGGTGTGAATTCTATAGAATTTGTTGAGCATAGCTCCAAACAAATCTGGGTATTGTATTGAGAGAGTGGTGGCTTGTAATAAAATTTGAGCAAGTGATTCTTGGTGGACGTATCCCAAATTGGGTGAACCACGTTAAATATTGTCTCTTTGTGTTGTGTTATTTTTTATTCTACACTTTTATTTGAGATCTGTAATATTTTCTACATATTAGTTTCTACTATTATGATTCTGTGAGGGATTGTTCCACATACTTTATCACTTATTTCCTAACAAAACACTTTCTTATAGAATCCATTGGGTTCATATTGTCCATATCTAACTACAAATTTAAAAATTAAAACTCATACCTTGCATATTTTCCATGGGGAATGATCAACAGCTTATACCCTTGTTTTGAAGCATCATTTACGTGTTTATATCTTTCCTTGCATGATATCATACATGTTTGAGCTTATGCCAAGCTCTCCCTAAAACTATACTTGCTTAACATTCATCATTGTCTTATTAAATCTTCTTGTCACCTAGTGCATCTGATTCAAGATAATAACTAGCTCCCATGCATTAGTAGTCCTTCACAAACCTATAGATCACTATTATATAACAAAATCATGCTACATTTCCCGATATTGTGCAATAATTACTCATAATGCAATATATCAGCCTCATAATTCCCGTAAGATACCTAAATTTTCCTCCTAAGAATCATGAGCCTTCAAGCTCCCCATCAACACATACCATCATGTGAAAATATTATGAAAATTTCAAGCATAGGTTGAGGCAAGTACACACAAGTCCTTGCAACATTGTATTACTTCAAGTAATGAGACTCTAAATCATACCTTGGCTTGAAGCTTCTATACACACCTTGTAGACATTTTTCAAAACTTCAATCCTAACATTTATGGTCATATAAACCATCACAAAACCCATAGACCTTCCTAAAACATCACCGCAAACACTAGTATCCATACACATGATTTGAAATATTAGTTATAAACTGAAAACTTGTCCATTGTATTGCACAAACTTGATCTTGTTCTATGCTACTTCATACTACTTCCAAGATGAAGACACACTCTAAAAACTTCTCAACCATGATTCAAGGATCAAAAAATTAGTCGTTATGAACCTAGTTCACTCATTCGAGAGGCTTGTAACATTTTATCACTTCAATGATAAACTCACAAGAACATGCCTAGTCACTTGAATGCTTTACAAAGGTTCCATATACCTTCATCAGCCTTGACTCTCCATTCTAGACATAAATAGCCTAGCAAGCCCTCTTGATTCTTTTTAACTCTTGTATAAGATCCATCTTAAACCTTCTTGACACACTTATACTTCTACTTTGAGATACATCTTCTGACTAAAACATCCAATCATATGCTTATGGCAATGAATAACAACCGAGGACCCCGATTTGATACTTACTGACCTAATCGAGATTCATACTTCTATACATCATTTCTATGAAGCATAAACAAACTTGATATGCCTCAAACATGAATCAAGACCCAAGGATACATCTTGTAGATTCATAAAATTCACTAGTCATACCTAGATAGCATCAATTTCCCTTACCTCCAATGGTCTGATCAAATCATCATTCATGATGAATGACTTGCTTCATGCATCTCAACTTTTTAAGACCATAATGATCATCTTCTACCACCATGACAATACACCTACCTCTTTAAGCCACTTAGGAACAACATACACATAGATGGAGCTTGTGTCATACATAGCAGAGCTTAGAAACATGCCTTCTTGGCTTTCACATACTTGATCTTTCTTCAAACATCCTCATGTTACTTCCATGATGTTTAGAATTAATTAATACACCTCAAACCATGACATAATGGATGATATACTTCGTATGGAATAATTCAAATCACAAGCATACCTAGAGAACACCATATCAACTACAATAGATGGTCTAATCAAGTCATCATGTTGAATGACTGACTTCTTCTTCTTGAAACTTATTTCCTTACTCACTGTCAATGTCTAAACCAACTCCAAAACATGTTGAATACCTTTAAGAGCACAATAATTACATCTTGGCATCATACATACATAGCTATAATTCCCTTCTTCAAAATTTGATTCACCACAAACCATGAAGAAACCCTATACCATCTCAAACCATAAAAGCATCTCTTCCTTTATGAATCCAAAGCATTCTTTCCACTTGACAATGCCTAGAACATCTCCAAAATAGAATTAAGTACCTCCAATAACATAAATAACTTACCTTGACACCTTAAAAACCACTCCTACAAAGATCATACTTCACACAAATCATGCTCCCCTTACCATAATGCTTCACATGAATAATTATGCCTCTAAGAAGCCTATTAGAGACATCACCTTCATAATGGATATAGAATAACATCTTGAAGAGTTCCCAAGACCCATTTGACACTTAAAACTCTCCTCTTTCTTATTGCTTTTGATATGCTTTTTAGAACTTCCTTGATTATCTCTTGATGGAACACTATTATTCACTCTAGTCTCCCATGATTTGTTTTGTCTTCTATCGTGCATTCTAGGACCCTCAAGACTTTTTTTTACCTTAGAAGACCATAAAAATCCCTAGTAACATGTCCAATCTTATTGCAGTGGTAACATACAATTGAATTCTTAATTTTAGTGCCTTCATTCCTCTTAGTCTGACTAGATGGTTCATAGAAGCAGTACTTAGCAATATGACCTCTCTTCTTGATAGATGTAGCATATCACATTCCTTGATTGCACATATTTGTTATCTCTCCAAGGATGATCATTTCTAAAAACTTTCTACACTCCTTTGCCATGTTTCCAAAGCCATTACAGTTATAACAATAGCCACTAAATGATCTCTCATACCTTGAAGCATTAGGTTTCCTAATTGACTTTATCATCACATTATCCTTGACACTTCTTCTTTTTTGCTCCTCTTTGGTGTTTATATCTTCAATTTTCTTGTTGGAAATAGTATCTTCTTACATCACTCATTTTCCTTTGGTGTCATCCTTGAATCCCAAGCCTATTTTATCTCCTGCAAATCTCTGACTTCCTAGAAGATTATCAAGATCCTTGGTGCTTTTCTCAACTTTCTAAAAGGTCTTAGCCCGATTTGTATCCTCGATAACTCTTCTCTTATAAATAGTATATATTATTCAAGTTTGATGCACTTACTCTCTTTGTCTTGCATACTTGTGAACAAAAACCTTACCTTCTCTTCTAACCTCTTGACATTCTCCTAACATACATGTTTCTGACCAATGTTTCTCCTCTAGGTCATGGATCTTTTCCTCATATTCCTTTACTTGAGATCTCATCTTCTTGTTATTCTTTTCAACATGCTTTACCTCATTCTGAACACACACTAATTCATCCTCAATATCATCTTCTTCTTCATCATCTTCAAAGTGCATGGAGTCACCAAAAAGTATAGGACCATCACTCATAGATCTAACAACATCCTTAGTCATGAACAACACCTCATCATCTATATTTGCATTATCTCGATTCGGTTCAAAATATGAAACACCATCACTCATGCTTGCTTCAAATGAACAAGTCTTTTGCTTTGTGTAGAAGCTATTTTTTCCATTCTTCTGTAGTCAAACTTCTTGAAGTTCTTATTTCCTTTACTATACTTTGATTTTTCTTGTCATGATCATCTTCATGATATTCATCACTTTCTTTCTCATGCCTATGAGGACACTTGGCAGAAAAATGACCTAATTCACCACAATTGAAACATTTAAAAGGAATCTTACCTTTTCAATATTCTAGCAATCATTGCAAATAGTTCTTCATCATCAATTTTAGGAGCATCACCCTCATCCTTAACTTTCTTTCCCTTGGTCTTCATCTCATATTTGAAATAAATCTCCTTCTTAGTTGGTTTAGAGTTAACAACCCTCATTTCATATGAAGTCAAAGTTCCATGCAATTCATCCATTGTCAAGAGATTCAAATCCTTGGCTTCCTCAATGGAAAACACTTTAGAGTCAAATTTAGGATTTAGAGACCTTAATACCTTTTGTACCATAACTTCTTCCTTTACTTCTTCATCTAGACCTTTCATAGTGTTTATAACCTTGTCAACTCTAAGAAGATATGCAACATAATGGAATCTTCTTCACTCATTTTAAGCCTTCAAACTGATTTCTAAAAGTTTGAAGCTTAGTTATTCTTACCTAGAATATCCTTCATAAAGGACCTAAAGTTTCTCCCACATTTCTTTTGTTGATGTGCAATGCATAACCTTCACAAGTTCAGTTTAGCTAGACACACATGATTGCATTCATAGCCTTGGAGTTATCACTACTAGTCTTCTTATCTGCAAACAGTAGTTGGGGAGTTACAGGAGCTGTATAACCATCCAACACAAATTTCCAAATATCAAACCCTAAGGACATGATGTGAGTCCTCATCCTTAGACTCCAAAAGCATAGTTTATCCCATCAAACAAAGGTGCCTTTGCTTTGGAAGATGTGCAACTCTATCGACTTGCCATTTTAGTGCTTCAAAGGATCTCTTTTAAAGTGATTGAACTTTTCCAAAAGGAAATTCTTTGGTACCAATTTTGGAAGCACAATGGAATGAGATAGGGTGAATCGGTCCTTCAAAACCATTAACCAATTCAAATTAACTTGTATAAATCATTTAACATTCAACCATGCATTAATTTGATCTTAACAACATATAAAACCATCCACAAGAGCATAATCATGAAAGTGTACACAAGAACACAAGATGTAAGTGGGAAACCCTCAAGGGGAAGAAAACCCACTGAAATTTTGATTATATTACACAAATCAAAATAATGTAGTTAAGCACCAACTCCACAAGGAGCACCAACCCCTAGTTTAGTGATGCATCAACCCCACAAGGAGGCTAAAACCCCTTAATGTGATTAATCACCAACTCAACCACCTTCAAATGAATACCTTTGATGTATTTTTGCAACTACGACAGATGAGATCACAAATTCAGCACACACACCTTCAAACACACATTCTCCTTCTTCACTCAAACTAGCTCAAACATAGATTGATTTGGACAAATAATCCTACACACAAGCTCTTAAAAACTCTTCATAAATCTTCACACTCTCTCATCTCTATGTCTTGATGCCCTTAGACCACTTTCACTCTCTCACCTAGCACGCCATTTTTCCTCTCACAACACTAGTTCAAAAATGAACTCATACATGCACTTTTATACATAAATCTTCTTCTAAACATGACTATTTCGGTCATAAAACTTAAAAATATACCTACACACTCATATAAATCAACATGAAATACCCATATGGGTCTTCAATGCATCAAGAAACTCAAAATTATACAACTAGGCCAATAAGCCTAAATCCTTCTCCACCGAGCTCATCAAGGACTTCAAGCACTTCACCCTATTTTTTCAAGCCTCTAAATGATTCAAAATGTCAAAAATACCATATAAACATCATAAACCTGATCAATAACCTCTGCATCATTCATTTTCTTCATACCACTCTCAAGTAGGATTGTTTCCTACTCAAAACAGACACTTCCAGAACCAAAGATTCAACAATAGAGCTCAAGATTACATAAAATCAACTCAAATATGCCATGTAACCACTCATTTGAAATAAAATTACCTATAGAACATATACATGCATGCTATACCACATGAAACATCCATCAAAGCAAATGGAACCACTTCTCCCTTCAAAAATTTAATTGCGCACAGAACCAGTTTTGGAAACTCAACTAGTTTACACCTTTACTTGATTTCAAGACATATAAATGCATTAAATAGGAAAAAAATTCATATCTCTTCACTATCAATTATATATCCATCATCATCTAATCCAAAACATTGGTCTCCTACATCCATCCTCACCAAAGTAATGTTGTCCTGAACTAGTCAAACTAGGTCAACTTGTGACCTCAACCATGCCACCTCATCAAACTTAAGGATCTATAAAAAAACATAAAACATCTCATGTGATTTTCTATAATACCTCCAAGGCCATTAGACTTCATCAAAATATCCAAGTGCTCAAGCACTTCCATTCACCAAGCTTGTTAAAACTTCCCTTTTTGCCCAAAAATCAGTCAACCTCTTTTGACCTGTGCAAGTCATAAAATAACCTCACCAATATCTAAAATGTCTTAAAACATGTATAATATCTCCCACACATCTCATAACATCAATTTATACATAGGGTCAAATGAAAACCTAAGAGAAAAACCTTTTTCCTAAAGAAAATAAAATTTAAGTGGGCTCCACTAAGTGTCATGATCTCAAATCAACACTTCTAGAAATATGAGAGATTCATGTTTAACCTCCAATCATCACATTTTATGATCCAATGAATTTTGGGCTCAACCCAAGAATATATTCTCCATCGCTCAAGAATTAGGGTTTCAAGCTCGAAAAACCAACTTACCTTATTAACAATCATTCATAAATGTTAAGGCCTCATTTGATCTCATTACAACTCTAAGATATTCTTAACTCCATGCCCCAATATCCCTAAAAGGATCAGGGTCCCATATCAACATCACACATGCAAACCAAAATTATTTCTCTCACTTCAAGGTGGAAAATACTCTCTCTAGAACTCGATAAGACTCAAAACCCCATAACTTTCAAAATATTCTTCATATCCTCCTAAATTTTTTTTCACAACATCATGACATGACCTACTAACATCTCCAATCCTCACCAAGTCATAAATAGCTATGAACCTTCACCACCTACCTCTCACTTTTATGACTAGGACTTGGGGTTTACATGTTCTAGGCCACTTCCAAGTAAATAATACAACCACCATACTCAAAACCATCAAAAATTACCTCTACATGATTAAAATATTATGGCATACCTTAATGAGTGCTTCCAAGAGCTCACACACTTATGAAAGTGATCATTGTGTCTTCTAGGCCTCCATACTCAAGGATTAGTTCTAGGTTATACCTAAAAACATGCTCACAAAATGTACTTGTAATCAAAAACTCTCTAAAATGTCTTAAAACACTTGATACATCATGTCTCACTCACATTCATTCCTCCATGAGCCCATATAGCTCTACAACTAATGACCATGCCTCATTAGGCATCCAAGACACCTAGACTAGGTCTAGATGAGCATCTCGCAAACCTGTTTTCACCTTGTAACCATCATCTGACCTCATATGATTGCTTACACACACTCTTCTCATGGTCTATGTGTCTTTCCCATGATCCTCAAAACCATCATGCAACTCTATCCATCATGCTCTATCACCTAGGCTAACTAGGTCACCTGATTAGGCCTACTAGGCCAAACCATTCTCATTATTTCCACTTTTTCCATCATGTTACACCTTGTTTTTCCATGTCACCATCATACCAAGCATCCTCTAGTACTTTTTATCATCTTATTTTTCATTAATGAGCTTTTACATCAATGACAACACTCTAACTCACTTATGCCAACAATTTTGATTTGGAAGAAATGGTCAAGAAATTGATAAGCATTTTATGATAGACTCTTTCTATTCCTTTCTACTTCATAATTAGATATAATAGAGCTCTCACATTGGTCCAACATGTAAATTTATATATATTAGACAAGTGACATCCTCGTTCCCATCCATTCTCTGATCTTAAGGGTGTGAATGTAATTTTCTCATGGATCTCCATTTTTGCTTTCTCGTGGATCACTTTTATGTGAAAATTTGTGTGCTTCTAGGAAATACTTGTGTTTATTTCCATGTTGATTTGACAAGAGTGATTTGGGTTTTCTATTTTCCTTCATTAATTAATGGATGTTTTTTTCCACCGGTGGTGACAATTGGATCCTCCTCGGCTTCAAATTACTTTTTAAGGAATATTATGAGTACCTTTGCTTTCCACTTTTGCAAAGGATATTATTATAAGTTGAAGGAAAAATCCTTCATCCATGTCTTTTGACTCTTTAGAAAACTATGTTTTCAAATTTATCATTTTTTTACTATGTTTTCTAAACATTTTGTAGTAATACTTATTATACACCATATTTTTAACGCTTGTTAACCATTTATTTTATGCAGGGGTTGTTGATGCATTCTCCTCCTGAGCGGTGCCTTAAGGGGCCTATCGGGATTGGGGTATGATCATAATTTTTGGTGTAGGCTAGACTATGACATTTGAGAGATGTTATTATTAGCCTTAGTCACCCTATACATGTCTCATTTCTTCCCTTTGTTCACATGTTTCACTCATTATGTGAGTTCTCCCATTATGTCTACCTATTTCTACTTATGGTTCGCTATCATTCATAATTTCGGTCACCCTAAACCTTTTTATTCACCACCATTTATCTCTCAACCTTTGTTCCCCATGTTTTGCACCTTGTGACCTTAGGTTTTCCCCAAGGTTGATGCCATCACCCATGGGAGATGGTGTCAAGTATATATACTTGATAAAACCACTATAACAAACTTATAATCAACAAAACTAATTGCTTACATACAATACTTGCATAATTACCCTTGTTTGCACTATTTTGTACTTATTAGGTGTCGTTGGATTCTTGGAGCTTACCTATTTTTCATTTGGCTCACAATAGTGAGTTAGAACTAGAGATCTTCTTGTTGAAATTTCCCTTCTCCACCCATAGAGATTCTCTCTCGGTGTTTTCTATGGGGAGGATTATGCATCATTAGTCACGCATAAGCTATAGGTGAGTATTTATAACCCTCTTTAGTCTCTTATTTTGTGTGTTTTTTGTTGTTGGTCATTCATTGCTATAGACTAGAGTAAATGTATGTTTGCTTTGGTTTATTGCATTGTCTTATTATTGTTACGCCTTTGGCTTTATCCACCCTTGGTTATCCTCTCTTATTTTTGAATTCTAGTAGGATAACTATCTTTATTTTAGGTGTAGGCCTTGGAAACCTATAGTTATCCTAGGGCTATAGCTATATCCTCTAAATTTATGACATTAGCGCTACTTGAGCACGTTTATATCTACACAGTGTGGTCGGTTTTAAATTGGATCCCTATATTTGAGAACCCAATTAGGAACCTCGATTTCACCTGTCATACACTTTAGTGAACCCAACATGAGCCTTACTCTACTTCGAATTAGGTCATATTCACTCCTTTATTTATTTTTCTTCCTTTTTTGAATGTCATCGTCCCTATGCAAAACCCTATTGTATGGTCACCTAGGATGAACATAAATTTTTCCTATCGAACCCCATCGTCCCTAGTGCATAACCCTATTACACGGTTGATCTAATAAGAAGATCATTTTTTCCTGCCAAACACCATTGGCCCCTATGCACAACCTTATTGCATGGCCAATCCAATCAATATCAATTTTTTTCTAAGCACCATCAAACCCCTGTAGAGCCCTACAATACGACCGATTCATTTTGAACATCAACTTTTCACTCCTAATTCCATCAACTCATATGAAAGATTCATGCATAACCAATATCATTCCAAGATTCTTATTCTTTTCCCATACAACTTCCTCCCCGACTCCATCTCGCTTTATGCAAGCTTACTGCAAATTCAATCCCATCAAAAAAACACCTCCAATAAATATCCTCTAAGAATTTTCACTTCATCATGGAGTAAGTGCTTGGTAATTCTAGTACATCTTTAGTTGACTCATATTGTTCTCTTCATAATAGCTCTCAAAAATAATGGTCTTTCAAAGCTAGTTCCATATTATGTTGATTTCATTGCCACAGGATCCAATCCTAGGAAATTCAAATCCCCCACCTCGAAACATATATACAAACTAGATCCAACATTCAAAACCATGTATTTAATATTGAAGAAGAAGGGGAATATGAAGGTTTTCTTGAATGTAATTATACCCTTGTTATGCAAAATTTTCTACAATATTTCCTGAGCACATAGAAGAGCCACTTGAAATTCTATCCAAGCATATTAAGGACTATCTTTCTAAAAAATTGGATGTTGATATCGACCATCATGATCCTCCTCCAAATGGATTGAATCCTAATTTAGCTAATAATACCAACATCCCTTCCAATACAGATTCTACCCAACTCATCATGCAACTCATAGACCATCTAATTCAACAACAAACCATGATTATAAATAAGTTTTTACAATTCCAAACCCAATCTAACTCAACTTGTTAATCGACCTCAAATGGTATCTTAGGGCACATAAAATCAAGTTCAACACCTCCACTTTTGGTTGGGCCTAATGGACTTTCCATTACACAATCTCCCATTCATAACAATACCCTTCAAGTTATTCAAAGATATATGATATCTCCCTACATCAATGTTATGGACATTGGAGGTATCACCCCTTCCATCACTTGCAATGGTTCTATTGACGCCACTCTTCGTATCAAGGCTTTTAGCAATCTCTATATAGATTGGGTCAAGAATAATTCCTATGTTGCCACAAAAATCTTAATTAAGACTCTTACAAGATATGTCTTGGATTGGTATCACTAACTCTCGTGAATTCCACTCATAACAAGACCCTTCAAGTTATTCAAAGAGATCCATTATCTCCCTACATCGATGTTATGGACATTGAGGTGTCACCCTTCCATCACTTACAATGGTTCTATTGGCACTACTCTCCATATCAAGGATTTTATAAATCTCTATAAATATTATGTCAAGAATAATTCCTATGTTTCCACCAAACTCTTAATTGAGACTCTTATAGGATATGCCTTGGATTGGTATCACTAACTCCCACCGAATTCCATCGTTGAGCTAAAAATCCTAGTAACCTCCCTAGTCAATGAATTCCAATACCATGATCTCCCTAAAAACAACATTAATACCTTCATCAATTACAAGAAAATGGACAACCAATCTACCCAAGCCTTCATAAAACTTTGGAAAACATTTTCCACTACGGTTGAACATAACATGCCCAATGGGTGTTTATTCAAATTGTTCCTTAGAGAACTTGAGCCTCATATTCAATATAAAGTTAGAGAATTTTCCTCTGCTCTTTTGAGGAACCATTCAAACAATAAAATGCCAAGACTATCTCATAAGAGAAATCCAAAGCCTTCTCCAAAGTAGAAAACCCCTAAGAACATTCAATTCCTTATGCGTCCTAGAACAAGAATGTCATTGATAATGGACTCACATATACTCTTCCTCAAAGAATTTATTTTAATAGGACCATCCATAAAATCAATCGATTTACTATCAAATCACATCATACATGCTCTCATGTTTATTTTCACTAACCTCTCTTTAAGGAAGATCCTTGGCGATATCTACCCCACCCATTTTGTATGGTGATTTACCTGTTTTCACCCTCTCCCACAATGGCATGATGAAAGTAAATTTTGTTGGTGGTATGTCAATTGGGGCCATTCATATGATAATTTTTGTGCCCTTCAATCCTTTTCTTATACCTTTCTCCTTGGTAACAACTTCTATCATGAAGCCATCATCACATGGGAAAGGTTAGATGAGACTATCAAGACATGTGACAAATCCCAACAATGTGATCGACACAAAGCGGTTCATCAAGCTAACAATTATCTTTAAATCTATCTAATGACCCCCCTTCCTTATCATTCTAAATCTCAAAATCCAATACTACTCATGCAACAAGGTAGCTTCCAATGTTATAGATCCCTCATATCCCTCTACTAATGTGTCTACCAAAAAACACGGTTCATATAGACAATTCTAATTGCATTATCGCCTATATTGAACCCTCTTATCCTTCCTCAACCTAGGGTAACTCCTATAGGATAATATATACATATTCCTCATGAAAACTCCTCACAAAAATCCCTATATCCAAATCGTCAATTCAAGTAAATGCCATCAGCCCTTATGAATACATCCTTACAGGGCCGATCTCATCTACCTCTAATAATGTCCATCCCAAATCCATGGGCCCCATGGTGGTACTTCTATCATGGCCAATCCTATAGAAATGAAATTAAAACTCTACTCCTGGAATTTTATTATATCCCCTATCCTTTAAAACCTATTCGGACTAATCATTCTCAAGTTCAGACAGGTCACACATCTCATCCTTGAAGATTGGGATCCTCTTGCAAAACTTTCATGTCCCCTAGTCAAATCCCTTTCTTAGATATCCTTCATACCTCACCCTAATATCATGAGCACCTTATGACTTCACTCTTTGCTATGAACATTCCTTTTCCACCCATTTTGGGGCAACAGCGTACCCTTCGTAGTTCGGAAGAGAGAACAATGTGTCAATGTGAAGAGTTATCCATTTCCACTAACCTTTCCACCAATTCTTCTTCATGCATTTGTTTCCCTCTTGATTCCATCATCTCGATGAGATCATATTTCATGCTCAAACCCTCCTCTCTATCTTATTTCAAATCCGCCACACTATGGTTTTAAAATCCCTCATAGATGAAGGTTATGGCACTTTTTCACCTCTCTTGACTTCATTAAGGCACGTGGTTACTCCATAGACAAACTAAAGTCCACTCGGAGCACATGTCGTGATACAATCATAGATAAATTCCCCTATGGGTTTCATTTGGCTCCTTATCACTTTTCCCATCGTATTTTTCACGTCAAATCCATGGTCTTGAATTTCCCATTGTCTCATAACATCCTCCTAAAATGATAATGGACTCATCACATGCACACACACGCATCCTCCGCCTTATCAATGTGTTAAGTTATCGCACCTAAGATCTATCTATAAAATACAAGGAAACACCAACCCTTTGAACTTTGAGCTATTCCAGCAACATGGGACATTCAAAATTCCCACCCTCAAAGAACTTTTTGTCATCTAATTTTGAGAATATCAACACTTCAACTATCTAGTGGATTCTCTTCATGGTTATAGTGGTCATCTCAAGGTTGTGAGCCATGCTCGCCCATCCTTCTTGATACGATGATGAAAACCCAATGAAATAAACCTTTGAATTCACATATATGATCTTCCCCAAGTCATTATCACAATTACCCCCACCTTGACAATTCTTAGGCAAGGAGGCCATCCGTGTCTCTATTACCATCACTCACACTCAGCATCCTCCTATATAAGACTATTAATGACTCATGTGTTATTGATGTTACTACACTGACTACGATGATGGTTATTATCTCGATGATCCCTTATTAATGTTCAATTCCCAAGATAAAAAAGAGGAAATCTTCACTACCATGACACCCTACACTTTGCATCTATTTATAACATCAATATTATCATCATCTCCATGCATGATGCACATCCTACCTTCAATCTAGATTTCGATGATCTCATGGATAATGATATATATTCTAACTTTGACTCTAAGGATGATCTTATGAACTACACTACCCTAATTAGCAACCCGATGCCTAAGCACAATCACCTCCTTCATTTTCCCTTCTCATGACCTCTATAACATCTCCCTCTCCTTCCCCTCTCGCTTCTCCACATGTCATTATACCTCTACCTTCTACAACATCACCACCAACTCTTCTCGCCGTTATAGATCTTACACCACCCATGCATGAGTCATACTACATTTGGCATGAGGATCTTAGACATGATGTTTTCAACTATAGATCCTATTGATGACATATGAAGAAACTCAAAGTGGAAGTCACACAAGAACAACAAAAAAGAAGGCCTCACAACCCTATTTTTCAGCACCACTCTTTTGATCTCATCGTGGTTTTTTCTCACATATAGATGATATTTCTCAGGTTCTCTCCCACTAGTGTCAATCCCAAGAACTTTCTCCTTGTGTGCCTAAGCGTCGATCCCAATACCCTTCATCACATCATTTTATGCCATCATCTAGTTCTCATCATTCCCTCCTCGTCCCTCCCTTGATGATATCCATTGTGACATCCTCACATAGATATCTAATAGTATCAATGATTCTCTCTTTACTACACAATCCGCACATCGAGGTATCGATATCATCCAAGACAACCTCAAGGACCTCATGATTCATACTTTCCAACGAAATACTACACAATGTGGCTAACATCATCAATGATGTATACCAATCATTCACACGCCATGATTGATACATTTTATCTTATCTTTTCCATTCCTATTTATCTCCCAATTGGGTTCTTCCATCTTACTTGGGTTTATACGGCCATTTCTTCCTATCTTGGATACTTTGGTAATTTTAAACTCTCCTTCTTTGGTTCATCTCTCTCGTTTGGGTTTATACAAACATTGCTTCATATTTTGGATACTTAAGTAATTATTATCTATCTCTCATTTGGGTTCTTCCTTCCCACTTGGGTTTATACGACCATGGATTCCTATTTTGGATACTATGGTCACCACATTCCTCTCATATCTTGCTTGGGTTTATATCTCTCATCACTTGGGTTGGTATTATCATTGGTACCAATCCCATCTTGTATTATCCATAGTACTTAGACTATCAATCTTAAATCCTTTTATCATTTCATTTCTCTTAATCATAAATGTTCATATATTTTTGCATGCATAAGAAAATGGAATCATAAAAGTAAGCATACATCAACATCAATCACGGGATATTTGATGAAATAATGGTATTTCATATATATATATATATATATATATATATATATATATATATATATATATATATATCATATATATATATATATATGAATCATTTTATACATCATCACATATCTTGCAAAATCATACAATCAACCATCCCTCAAGCATCCCTCCCTCAAATGGAGGTTGTCCAATGCTTTGAGCTAATGGTTCTTGACTAATCGAATGAAGGGATCATGCCAAGGATGTGGCTCTAGATCAAGCCCCTGACACCTATCCCTCTACTCTAGCCATGAAACTCCAATGTCATAATGTAGGTCATATATACCACATGGCGTATCACCGCCCTCGGTGCATCAAATAGTCTCGATGTCTTCTCTCACACAACAATGTATGTGCCTCCGTAGAAGGAATTACACTAAGGATGACAGATATCCCACATGCCTAAAAATTTTGCGATCTACCTTTCCCACGAGCCTAAAAGTACCCATTGAATCTTTGGTCATGTTCTGACACTAAATTCGTCATCACGGTTGTATTAGTCGTGTCAGGACATTATCCAAAATCTCGAGATGTGTTCCCTCAATCATCGAGTGTCACTCATCATCGTGTCTGCTCTATAAAATAAACAAGTCATCCATCCTATTAAGGATCACTCGGCTCTTCGGCCGCTCCACCATGACAACTTCATCTACTCGTCTTCCCAATACTACCCCCACCTCCTCATATCTTGTTAGTGGCTACCACCAATCTATTCCCACCTATCTCAGGGCACTAATATTATAGGTGATCTCCTCATAGCCTCTATCCTCTTCCCTAGTTGGCCCATCATGTACACCACTATCTCGGGACCTATGTCCAAAAAATATCCTCCTCCGAGCCTCCATAATCACCACTCATGATATGTCATCTTCGAGGCCTCTCCTCTCCTTCTCTCTAGAACCTATCTCTCATAGTTGTCCTCCACCTATACTATTTGAGATCCCTTTACACCTCTCTGATCCCCTCCTATCACTTTCACCTACCACCACTGGTTGTGGGGCACTTCTCACTTGGTGTGGTTGCAAGGGTGGTAAATCTACCACCAATCCCCCTCTCCCTCCTCCCTCTCGAGCATGTCTTGGTCGATACTTTGGGAGAGGTAGGGTCACTACATGATTTGAATTCCCAAACTGCAAAGGTACTTTATCCATTGGGTGTGTCTTTACACCATACATAATGACCTATAATCTAGAAGGTCCCTTTACAACCATTGTAGTTGTTGGTCAACAGGCCACTAGTCCACTATCCCTCTATAGGGATCCCATATCAGATGTTCCTCCTAACCTATGGAAATCTCCCAAAACCTACCATTGGCCTCACTATTGTGCCTCTCTCTCACTACAAATTCTTAGGGCATCTCCTACTACCTATAGTGGTGTCTTTATAGGCATATACATCAAAACCGCTCATATATCTAGGTCGTCAATAGTATGACGAGCCCTACTACCTACTATGCTACCTTACTTGATCATGTACAAATCATGCATCAGTTGCACCCATGTGGTTGTACCCCAACTAAATTATATATGTTCCTCCAATGCATCCTGGATGCCACAAACACAAACAATGATATCGCTCCATCTCGCCTTGTGGTACAAGACTCATGCCACAACCATCACAATCATAGCCTTCCAAATATCCAAAATCTATACAAAAATACAACACTAAATCAAATCATCAACGTGTTTGGGTGATAATCATCACTTCTTAGATCCCATCATGGTAGTGTTCTCCTCTCTCCACTATCCATCGGCACATCATAAAGATGTGGACTCCCTGAATCAATAGCCCCATAATAGCATAAACATCTTGCAGTGTCATTACAACCCTCAATAGTCTCTCCACCACCCTCCACTTGAAGGTGTTGGACCTAAACTCCCAATGGCTCAAGAACATTTAAATGAATTTTGCATCTAGTGGGACCCACACCATATACATAATGCCTTTGAATCTAGGCCCTATAACTATGCAATATCTTGTGCAGATAACCCCTCAATAATCCTAATAACCATGCCACATATGTAGATCTCCATGATTGAATCTTCCATGGCACCTACAAAACATCAAACAAGTACACATTAAATCTCAATACAAATACATCATCAAAATAACCAAAATGCATCCAAAAACATCAAAATTCCCAACTTTCCTACTACATCGGCCTTGTTGGAAAGATGTCATCGGCCTCCATAAACATTCTTTACAACTTCCTATGTCATCAACCCCTATTGGAAAAATGTCATTTCCTTAATAAAGCTCCCCTCATCTAGACATCATCGGCCCCTGTTGTTGATCATCCTAGCATGGCCAATCCCATCCATTTCAAGACCCCACAAAAAAATTACATTAATTACAAAAATCACACCTAATGACCTCTAAATTCAAAATGCTCCCAAACCCACCTAGACCTCACCCGATCTACATTTTGACTATCTTTGGGGAAAATTTCACTAGCTAATTTTTTCCAAATGATACATTTTTCCCTAACTACCCATTCCCAATTCAAAAACAACACCTACCATGGGATTCACACCGCCACGTGCCCTGTCTCAACCACCTCGTCTTCCACCTCGCACTCTATCCATCATCACTAAAATCACTCAATTTGGGTTATCTTAAAGTTCGATTCTCTTAATCTCAAATTAGCAAAGTGACAAATGAATTCTCCCTTTATTATTTATAGCAATTCTTATACTGGTTTTCGTTGTGATTTCCTCCAAACTTCAAACCTTCATATCTTTCACATTATCCGCCCTAAAAATACACTATAAATTGTGCCATGCTCATAATGGCAAGAGCCACTCATTTTGACATGTTACACTTCTCTCAACCTACTTTTCACCGTAAAAATCCCCTTTGTCATCATTTCGGCACTCAAATACATTCCTCCCACAACCCCTAGCTAGGTGATTTATGTCTTATTTTACTGATTATCTTCTAGTGTTTCTTTTCAATCTTGTTTATTCAGGGTTCCAAGCAGCTATTGTGCCCACCACAAGCAAGACAAGTGACACCGGAAAGTAAGTATGAGGTACATATATTTCGTTTAGCATTCATTACTTTCTTTTACAACACTTTACTTTTAGTATTTTGTTTCGATTTCATGTTGCATAGATATTTTTCCAAAGACCATCTTGTGTTTCACTATTGTGACATGTGATGATATTCGGTTGGGGCATATGTATACACCATATTTTTACACTTGTTAACCATTTCTTTTGTGCGGAGCTTATTGTTGCATTCTCCTCCCGAATTGGGACCTTAAGGGGCCTTTCGATTGGGGTATGATCAAACTTAGTCATGCGGGCTAGACCACATCATTTGAGAAATGTCATTATTATTTGTATTAACCCTATACATGTCTCATTTCTTCCCTTTGTTCACACATTTTGCACTCATTATGTCTACTTGTCCCATTATGTATGCCTACTTCTTATTATGTGTTATCATTCCTACTTTCGAACACCCTAGATATTCATCATTCACCATCATTTATCTCTTAGCCTATGTTTCTACATGTTTTTCACCTTTTGACCTTAGGGTTTTCCCCAAGCCCAAAGCCATCAATTTTTCCATATTGATACCATCACCCATGGGTGATGGCATCGAGTATATATACTTGATCAAACCTCTACAACCAACTTACAATCAACACAACTACTTGCTTACATATAATGTTTGCATAATTACTCTTGCTCACACTTATTGGCTACATTTGGAGTCTTGGAGCTTACCTCTTTTACATTTGGGTTACCATGGTGAGTTAGGACTGGAGATCTTTTTGTTGAGCTTTCCCCTTTTATACCCATAATGATCTTCTCTATGTTGTTGTCTCTGGGGAGGATTATGATTTCTAACCCTCTTTAGTCTCTTATTTGTATGTGCTTGTTATTCTTTGGTCATTCACTATTATTGACTATAATAGACGTATGTTTGCTTTGGTTTGTTGTGTTGTCTTATTATTGTTACACCCTTGGCTTTATCAGCCCCTTGGTTATCCTTTCTTATTTTTGAATCCTAGTAGGATATCTATCTTTATCTTAGTTGTAGGCCTTGGAAACCTATAGTTATCCTAGGGCTAGGCTATTATCCTCTAGATTTATGACATTAGCATTCCATGTGCACCTATGTATCTACACAAGCAGGTGTGGTTGGTCTTATAGATTGGATCCCTATATTTGAGAACCCAACTGGAACCTCTCTTTTACCCATCATAGAGTAGTCTTTTTATTCAAAGAGCAATTATCATAAGATAATAAACAAGTGATGCAGCCTTGTTAAAAGGCATTGAATGTGCAAATTATTGTTTGCTAATGAGGTGTTTATTTGGGTTGTGTAGACACTTATAGGTGTTGATTTATAAAATATTTGATTAATCTCACATATCTATATTTTTGCAAATTGTTTCAATATCAATGTATTGTCATTATGTGATATGTTGTTCTGATAAATAATGAATGGGTTTGTGTAAGGCCATTTCATTGTATATCTAATTATGATGGAGTGTAATAATTATGTCAATTGTTGTCCTCTATTGACCGTTACTAATTCATTTTGTTTGAATTTTGGAGACTCTTTGCCCAATGCATTCAAACATTGATCATAGCTAATTAACATCATTTTGGCAAATATTTTTATCAAACAATATACCTTACTGAAATCTCCATTTATCTTTGCAAATATTTTGAGGTTTCAATCATTATAACTCAGGATTCGTAAGTTTTCCTTTAAGTACTCAGTTTGTCTTAAGATCAATCGAGCTATTAATCATTTATATCCTTGTTGTAATAATCTGTTTGTTTTAACCTTTGCCCAATCTTAAGTGGTTTTATAATTTTTCATCGATACACCAAATTGGGTGGGAAATCATAGTGGTTAGGTTTTTATTTGGGCCTCATGCACTATACTTGTGTACGTTGTGTTATTTGACAAATTTTGGTTGTTATAGGTCTCTCACCTAGTCTTCACAAAGCCCAAAGAGTAAGAGGTTTACCACCCTTCATTTGTCACCTTAAATCTTCCCCCATTTGATAAGATGTACACAACTATGACTTAAACCCACTCTCTTCCCTCATTTGCACTATGGTACAAATTTGAGAGCCAACTCTCATTTAGAAACGTTTATCAACATAATTAATGTTCAAGGCACTTGCAGAGAGAGAAATTATTGTTTATGTGTGTGTCTAGGTCCTCATTCGATCATCTAGCTCATCCAAGATTATAAATATGGAACATTTTAGTTTGAATATTATAATTTGATTGATCGATTTGAAGATTATAACTCAAGGGATTGGTTTGAAGATTATAATCCATTGATGAGCCAACAAATTTGAATGCATGGAATATGTTGAAGGTTTTCCAACCGTATGTCAACGCATGGGGACACGTGTAGCTTGCATCGTCTAGCTATTTGGAGAGTCGACAAATGCAATGTTTGACCACCGCAAGCAAAAGTGAAACAATGGTCAACTCGAGGGAAGATGCAAAATCGAGGATAAACATAAGTGTTGTGAGGAGCTACTAGATGCGAGCAAGTTTGAATCACAATACTCAATACAAGATCCATGATGCAATACAATATCGAGCTCAAAGAACCCTCAAAGAAAAGGTTGATGTTTTTATCTTGAAACCAAATGCAAATCGAAGTCAAGGGATCAAGTCAAGATTGATGAAAGTACAATCTTTGATGAGACCATGAACCCAAGCGAAGCGCGGGGTAAAGACAAGACACTCACTCTACAAGGGTCAAAGGAAGGGAAAGAGTTGGGAAAGATAATAAAAGGTGCATTCCAATGAGGAAGGAGGAACGTGGGACCCTTCCATGGGACTTCCTATCCTAATGATTAGGGGTAAGTGCAGCAAGTTGGGGGACGATTAAGTGGACATCAAATCCTGAATTTTACTTAATGCGATCGCAGAATAAACCACGATCGCGGTATTAAAAATCACGATCATATTAAAAACCGTGATCACGGTCTGTTTTTCCAGGCTTGGAAAATTTTGAACCTAGAAGTGCGCTCGCACTTTATAAACCATGCTCGCGCTTTGCAAACCGCACTCGCACTTTATAAACCACGCTCGCGCTTTTATAAACCGCGCTCACACTTTTCAAACCACGCTCGTGCTTTGTAAAAAATCTCGATCACGGTTCTCTGATACCAAAAAACATCCGTGGACCTCGTTTTTCCCACCATTTTAGCACCACGATCGTGGTTTACAAACCGCGATCGTGGTTCTTACTGTATCATCAAATCCAACCCTCAAGGTTTGGGAAATCTTTGTTTTTCCCCAACCAAAGCTATGGAAGGTCATTATGAAGTGTAAAAGGTCAAAAAACCTCAAATTTGCTCTTCCAAAGACTTGAACCATGCTAAAAATTGAAAACATTTCACAAAAATGGTGCCATCGCGTAGGGGAGATTGTTAGCTTCATAGAAATATTGATTTTAAAGTGAATAGAATAAGATAAATATCATTTTATAATTTTTTACTAACAATAGGTCTTTAAGACATTTTTTCCCATGAATGTTCATGTCTACGTTTAAGATTGTAACTTTTGTTTCGCTTATCAAAATGTGATAAAACTTATACCATCCCAAGCGTGGACAAATTCTATACACGTTAAAAAAAAATTGATTTCGATATTTTTGATATAGTTATGGTGGGCAAACGGAAAGCGCTCCGTTTTCTAAATATTTTCAAACCACTTTCACGGAAAAAATCATTAAAAAAATATTGCTCAAAAAAATACAAAATAAAATCCATCCCAAGATAGACAACTACATCTAACGTTTCACCAAAGGAAAAAAAAAATAACAAGATTTGGTCATCCAAAACGCGAGCAAACGGACTACAATCTTATAAGTTTTTTCAAAAAAAAAACCAAGTCATATAATTTTAAGTGTTTAATATAGCTAAACTTGTCCGTTTTTAAAAAAATAGTATTTTAGAAACTAGATTCCAAATGCTACGATTCATATTTATATAATTTTTCTAATTTTGAGTGCGCGTATTGCTAATAATCCCTACAAGTTGAGATTTCGTTGTTTTTTGCAATATGACGTCCACAGATGACCCCATATTTGTCCATCAACTTCCTGCACTTACCCTTAGCTCTCTAAAATCATTTATTCCATAGCCTCGTTAATGACTGCAGAGTCCAATGGAAGACAATGACACGTATTGGTCGTGGACATTTAAATAAGAAAGGGTCCTTCTATTTCTAACGTAATTTTGGTCAAGCACAAACTTTTACCCACTCTCATATACCTTCCACACACCATGTGTATTTTAAATTTCAAAGCTTAATAACTCTACAGAGGGGGCATTTATCCTTTGACTTAAGCCAAGTGTCTCGCAACCAATGAGCAAATAACATGTAGTATAAGACAACATAATTTGGTGGAGTGGCAGTCCTATTGCTCGTGACGTGTTTTTCCTTCAAAACATTAGATGGAAGGTTGCAGCTACAATAGATGATCAAAGCACGTTGTCTATGAGAAGATTTGGTGGGGCTCAGGAGAACCAAATTCATGTGGAAGACATTGATATGGTTGTATAATAAGGAACAAAGAACCCAAATTCATCTCGACAACATGAAGCAGAGACACTATCTTACAAGACAGTTAGAGAACCTCAAACAGATCCATGGGATGTTATAAATGAGTTTGCCAACATTCTTACCCGAAACTATAACTTTTTTCCCAATGTACATGCTTAGTATAGTAGGTAATAGTCTCAAGTGTCTAACCCAATTCCAAATTGAGCTCTTCACAGGTACTAATGGACTACAATGACTCGTGTCTAAGGGGGCAAGCCTTGGGCCATTGACCTTAACATTCATATTCTCTCTAATCTCGGAGGTTTTGCAAAGTCTCCTTCACCACACCCTACAAAAAGGAAGTTTGCTATGTTTAAGGTTGACACACTTTTGTCCTTTCTCATCGCGCCCTCCATCTCATCCTTAGCATCCAACTTTTTGTCAAAATGAGTCCCATGCTTCATTTTGCACAACTCGGTCATAATTTTAAGGCTTGGACTCTTTTAATGGTGTTATATAGGTATTTTGGGACACCCTTGTGTTTGAAACTCATCAAAATAGTTTGATCCCTTCTACTCATCATTGATCATGGCTAAATCAAGAAGAAACTTTGAGATTTTAAGGTGTTTAGCCCTCAAAACGCTCAAATGAAGTTTAACTCCCTTGGTTTTACATCAAGTGAGCATTTCAAGTTTAATCAAGTCAAACAACTACACGGCTAGGTGTCGCTCATCGATCTCAACGCTTTTGGAACTTAACCTTTCTCCATGGTTTCGGTGTTCATGAGATGGATTAACAAGTGTCAAAGGTTAACAAATAGAAGTCGTTGGTCTTCCCACTCCCCACAAAAGTGTTTGAAACTTAACCACTTTTCATGTTTTAGCACCTATAATGGATACACACCAAGTGGCAAGCATCCGCATTCGGCACTCTCATGCAGACTTTAAAGTTTTTGCCCTCACCTCCAAACTTTGGAGAATATTGATGTGTGACAAGTGGTGTTTTGAACACGTGTAGTCGATCGATGAACGACATTCTCTTGGGCCTTAGATTAAACCAAACATTACAATGCATCAATTTGAGATAAGTGGCAAGGAGGACGTGTAACAACCATCAACATCCAAGGTTTTCACAGAGTTATCCTAAAGTTAAGGCTTATCCCTTTAGACTTCGTTGAGCATCGATGATCAACACATAAGAGATCCTAGACACGTGGCAATTATCGAGACTCTCGCACTCCCTCAAGTCTTAGTCCCCCTCAAGCACCGATCAAAGCACCGATGAAAGACATGTGGCACAAGAGACACGTGGTGAAGATCGATAAGCTCGAGATTCGCTAAAGTGTCGATCTTTGACCTTAAATTTGACAATTTGGATTAGCGCTAAAAAAACTTGGGGAACATCACAAAAGCACAATATTGCTCTAGTTTTCACTCATTTTTCTACTAGAGACCTCCATGTAATCTGAACCGATACCATTAGAAAGGTCTTTGTAAGAGCTTTTCTTTGAGATTGGTTTTGTAGAGAATGGTTCAAGGATTTGAGATAGAAGTGTGACAGAGTGTTCAAGTGTCTTCTATTGCGTTTTCAAATCTAACAACCCCCCAAATTATTCTCAAAGGATTTTAGAGTGATCTCTTCACTTGTTGAGATGTCTTTTAGCTAGATATTCCACTTTTCGCCCTACCAAATGTAGATAAAGGACTTAAATGAATTGATCAAAAGTCAAGTTGTTACCATAGTCCCAAGGTGAAATCGTGATCTAATCAAACAAATAATAGCTCAAACTACTTCACGCCCCTAATCGCATGGGCAAGCATTGATTCTCTCTCAAGGATCAATTTGAAAGCAAAATATTTGATTTGTTCCTTGCAAGTGAAGTCATCAAACCAAACAAAATCTGATATGCTTACAAATTTGTAAGGATTTTATAACTAGGATTTGTTTTAGGTCATTCTCAACCTATGATTCATTGTTATGGATCATCATGATACCTATAGATATCTAAGGAATATGCCAAGAGGTGGATAAGGATGAAAGAAAGTATATTTTTTTAGCATATTCTCCATCTCTTTTTTCTCCTATCTTCTCTCCTCTTCCTTCTATATATGTGTAATCAAGCACTATTGTAAAAGAGTTCCTCTTACTTGAAAGCAAGATTACTTTGCTCTTTTGGGGGCCGACTTTCTAGGTGCCTCTCCGACGTATGATTTGAGCCTTGTAGATGAAATAACACCTTGAGTTATATTGATATCGACATTATATACTTCTAGCTCTTAATACATCTACGGTTGTGGCTAATATTTGCCTTGTCTTTGTGTTAATTTGTCACTTACCTCTTTGTTTTAATTTGTCACTTACCTCTTTGTTATTTGTTATGTGTGACATTTGCAAAGTTTTGCTTCACTATGTCTTAAAGTTGAGGGTGAGAGTTTGATATAGATGCATGTTTTAGTTGTGGCTCTAGATCTATGTTTTGTCCTTTCACTTGTGAACTCATACGAGACAATGATCCCCTTTCTCTTTGGTGCATCACCACATTTTATTTCATGTTTCTCTCTCATTCCTTTTCTCCTACAATAAGTAGACTAGTGTAGAGTAGTGGTAGCATTATGGTAGTTAGGATAGGAATTCGGTCTTCTCTCGAGGTTTGCCTCAAGGAGCCAAGTGCCCCACATCTTGTAGGCATTCTCATTGTTGATGTTGAGATATCAATTCTTCAACTTTGTAGATCTTATCTCGGGTGCACATCTCAAACATCCAACACAACTTATTCTCTTCATCAAGAGACAACATAACCAATCAACATTGTCGATGGAGTTGTGGATGTTAAGGCCCTTGAGTCGGTGCTCTTGTGCATAATGTTTACCATGTTTTCACTTGTGTTTATTGTGTTTTTTGTTTGCCTTCCACACTTACATTATTAAAACACAACAATGTGATTACAGAATCCCCGAAAGTTACAAACCCCAAAAAATAGGACTTTTCAAGTTGACGGCTATTAAAACATTTAATGTTCAACAAATATTTCATTGAATAGACAATGTGGCAAAGATATAACCATAAAATAAAATAAAATAAAATAAAATAAGGTGCCACGTGGTTCATGTGTGACTTCAACTTTGACTTCTTCAACACCTCCCTAATGGTGTTATCAATGCATCACCCAAATACGATTGTTAATTAAAATTTTACCTTTTCCATCACAATACATTAGAATGAAACATGTTTGCCTAGCATGAAATCCTTTGATAACATAAGCGTAGAATGTCATAAACCATCATTTTTTTAATTGAAATAGAATACCAAAAGCAAGGAAATTTTATTTCCATTTTCTTCAAAGACTTCTATGTGTGTGCGTCAACATCAACAATAACACACTATAGTGGGTCCACTCATTGCAATAACATTAAACATTATTTGAATCCATGTTCATTTATATTAACGAAGAAGACTTGTGATTATATACTTGGTGATTGGCACGAACATGGAGATAATGATCTTAAAGGCGAATATAAATCCTTCCAAATGCTTCATGATAGATATGCCACGTCTTGAAAGATTTTAGGTTTTATAAAAACCAAATTTCTCCTTCAGTGCTATTTCAAAGCCGATGATGTCAATAAAACCACACCTGCTTCTTTAAATGCCTTGCCAAAATAGCCATGGATTTGTGGCTCAAATTTTTCATAACCACAATCCTTTTACTCGCAGCCGATGATGTTTGTGAGTGTCACCAAAGAATTTCATAAGGATGTTTAAATTTGTCATGTTTTACAGAGGTCGCCATATCCAAAAAGGGGCTAAACTTTGCAAAGAGCTTCTAGTTGATGAGGCTCTGCAATCTCTAGTTTCTCTATGCATACGGGACATGAAAAAGTTTGTGAAGGTCCCATATATTCTTCAATTTAAAGACAAACTGTATGATGCCATCGTTGCTAATATTAGTGTGCCTTCCTCTTAAGTTCATTTGGGGAAAATAGCTTCACAAGTTTAACGGAGATAGATTCGAAAAAAAAATGGTTCGGCTTAGTTATTTAGGCTCTAATGTTACATGTCAAATCAATTAAAATTTGATTAGACATAATATTAATAATTATGATGGAAAGAGGGCAATATCCTATATATTTTCATCACTTTGAGATAACTAAATTCAAGCTGGCTTGTATTACGATGAAGTGGATATATTGTCTGTATGATTCAGTTTTTGCGTGAAGCTTATTGAATTTCAGCCAGCTTCCAATACAGTGGATCATGTAGACATCAAGCAGTGGACTCAATGCCACGTATCCCTTGTTTAGAGCAATTTACTGTGCCCAATGATCTGTTTGTTTAACAATCTGTCATAAAACTCCTTGTAGATATGTTCTTCAGGAAGTTTGTGATGGGAATGCATACCATGGTAAGCCCCTTTACAAATTTAAAGGTTGGGTTGAATACAAATTTAAGATTCTTTATATTAACTTCGAGACAAATTTCATCACTATGTGGAAGTAGGTGACAACTGCCTCCAAAAGTATAATTGTTGAAAACTATATTAAATTAAGGACCATATTCCACTGCTAAGTGAATGAAAGCATATATAATTCTAGTAATTGGTTGTTTCAAGCAGAAAAAAATTGTCAACAAATCAATTTGAAGTCAAAAAATAAATGTGTGCATTTCTTACATTTACTGAAATCATGTTCCAACCTGCCTTTATATACTCATACTTATATACTCTATACTTAACATCTGATTCATTCAAAGAAATACTGTTAAGTGCTGCTACTGAACCAGATTCAATAAAGACCTCTAAAACAATCAGTTATCATGAACCAATCAAGAAATATACCAACATCTTTAACAAATCCAATGAAGCTTATAATTATGCAGATGAGAAAATATGAAATGCATCAAATCACGTCTTTGTATTGAGAAACTGTCAGATCAGGTGAGACTGCTTGCCTCTAGCTTATTTTATTGGAAATGCAGAGGACCTCTAGAGAGTAAAACATCTTTATTGCATCCACGTGGTAGAATGTGAAATGTACGAAATCAGGAACATCAATTTGTAGGAAAACCCCACAATAGCAAAATAGAATTATAAAGTAGATGCTACCCAACATAGAGTGGTCTTGGAACTGCCAAACTTTCCTGATCATGAATATACTTCCAGAATCCAGTGACAAGACCATACTACCCATAAAATGAAAAAATAACTCTTGGAAAATTATCTCAAAATTTGCAGTAGCCTAGCTCTCCTGGAAAATTTCTGCGGCTATAGAGGCTTACTTGCTCTCAACATCATAGAGGTTAGTTCTGGTGAAGATTAGAGTCAAGGAGATACAATGTAACCAAAAGCAACTAATCTTGGTATTCTTCTCTCATGTAGTTACTAAAAAACAATATATTTGAAAGATTAGAAACCATGATTCCAACAATTACACACAAAATATGCAAAGTTTGCTCATGTATATACTATATAACATGTAAGAAAGGTGTTTATAGCAAAATTAGGGTTTAGGTCAGCTAAAAAGCTGAACTTTTAATTAAAAATTTGTTTTTTGCAAAATTAGCGCCGTATTACAGCGCTTTTTCTGGCTCAGCCGGTTCAGAGCAGAACCGGACTGGTTGGACCAATTTGGTACTGAAGCAGTCCACTGGTCCGGTTTGAAAAAAACATTAAACTGGTCAAACCGGCAGGTTCCAGTTCTGGTTTGACCAGTTTTAAAAACACTGATTCAAACCCTTGGCTTTATGCTAATAGTACTAAAATCATGGTAGTTGTTCTTGAACAAGTTAAATGCCTTGAACTAAGATTGTGTTGAATCCTTGGGGGGTCACAACACATAAAAGGTGCGTTATCCAATAGAATGATTGTATATATGGCAAAAACATTTTACCTGACTAAGAAGCTATAGCATGCATGCTTAGCAAAAGATCATAAACATCTGTTTTGTGAACAATATCAACAAACAAATCTGGCCTTCAGAGTCTTTATAATGTTTATCCAAATCCAATTATTATTAACAAGGTTACCTGATATTAGCGTAAAATCTTGTTCGCGTAACATAGTTTTGGTTTCAAGCAAATATTGACATCAACAAGTCATCACCATTTGAAACTGCCCACAGCAACGATAAATGTTTAAGATATATCTTTGAGGTTGAGCTCAATGCTGAATTGGAATAGTTAAAAGTATGCACGGCCCTGCAGTCAGTACTTGAAATTATTGAGTTGTGGTTAGCCTTTGGCTTAGAACCAGGGCTTTTTTCAGGTTTTTATCTTTGGGAGTTTCTAACAGAAAAGAATATATTATATGGCAAAAACATTTTAGCTAACAATGAAGATGGCATGAATGCTTAGCAAAAGATCAACATCTGTATTGTGAACAAATATCAACAAACAAATCCAGCCTCCAGAGACTTCCTAATGTTTATCAGTGTTCAATTATTATTAATACTACCATGGTAACTTGATATCAGCATAAAATCTTGCTAGCGCTAACATAGCTTTGATTTCAAGAAAATCAATCACATCAGCAAGTCATCAACATTTGAGACTACTGACAGCAATGATGAATGTTTTAAGATACATCTTTGAGGTTAGGCTCGATTTTGAATTAGAGTAGTTTAACATGAGCTCTAACCTGCAGTGAGTACTTAAGTTATTTAATTGTGGTAACTGGTTAACCTTTGGCATGGAATCAGGGCTTATTGTTTCAGGGTTTTTGACTTATCTTTTGGGTTTCAAAGAAGTTCAACATGTTCATTAATTATTTATCCCAACACACCCAAGGAAACCACAGTGCTCAGGATCCTTTCTTAAGCTAATGCCTGAATCCCAAACTACATGTTGCTCCTAAACAGATCAAGTTTACAAAATCAGCTAACCTGATAACACTGTTGATAGCAACTTTCTCCATGGTTATTTGTCTTTATTAGTTCTGATCATCTCCACTGTCATTAGTGGCATTATCGTGACCAGAGCAGCTGTACCAGTATATTATCGCTATTTTGACTAACAATCTCCTTACATCAGTAGTCAAGACTCACTTCCCATTTCTGTACGGAGATTTTACTATATTGAGCATGACAGAGAAATACAGCAATGCTTATCATCGAGGTGCATACAAACAAAATAAGTGTGTGAACTAGATCTTAGAAAATATGTTGCAAATGTATGTTATAAACAGACTAGCAAAGTTGGACTTATATTTGCATATGGTTGAATTCACAAGATGTGTAAAGAAATTAATATGGTAGGTTAATGAAGCCCTAACCACCTTCATGGATGAAGTGTACTATATTTAATGCAGTAGGTAGGGCCACATTTAATGCAAGTAGGTAGGGGAAAGAAGGCTATAAATAGCTATCAAATGATGTACTGCCATATCATATGTGTGCCAAGCCTTGTAATGAGCCTGTTGTGGATGGCCTGAATCTGTGGTTAATGCAATGAGTCGATTTCAACAGTAGTCTGTACCCACGTGTGGGGCTAGCGTATCTCATGTCTATATGTGTTTCTGCAGATTCTGTGTTTTAACTAGTTATGGTTCTAGAAGTAATCTATATAACTGAATAACTCATAGCTATTATTAATGTTCCATGACGAACGGTTAACATTTGACATTGTTGCTGGGGACTCAGTCACGGGTCATAACACATTAATAATAGCCACACGGTATTTAGGTACACAGGCTACCTTTACATCCATTACTAGATAAAACACACACTTTGCAGAAACGAGGACAAGTATAAACATGAGATGCACCAGCCCCACAAAGTCCCCACGGTAGGAGAGGACTGCCACTCCAATCTACTCATTGTATTACGCATGGATTTGAGCCATCCACAAGGCTCAATACAAGGCTTAATTCACACACATACAATGTGATACTACATCATTAGATGGTAATTTATAGCTTTCTTTACACCTACATACGTAACTCCCTGGATTATATGCAATCCTACCTACTACTTCAGATATATTACATTTCATCATTGATCGATGAAGGTGGTTAAGGCACCCACATTAAGTACTGCACACATCTTTTCCCATT
Organism: Taxus wallichiana var. yunnanensis; assembly: GCA_018340775.1. Taxonomy (NCBI): domain Eukaryota; kingdom Viridiplantae; phylum Streptophyta; class Pinopsida; order Cupressales; family Taxaceae; genus Taxus; species Taxus wallichiana. The sequence goes on from CM031241.1 coordinate 55,617,817, forward strand.
AATTGGAGGGCATTTGGTCTTTTCCACCAATTATAATATTTTGTAAAATAGCATTAATTACATTTTACAGGCTCAAATTTATCCAACCTCACACCTCACTCGAGTTGTCCTGTTAGCACCATAGTATGGTCTATACAATTGCATAAGAAGTGTACAGAAAATGCATCAACATGGGGCATGAGCATGGTGCTTTTTATGGGGAGGGGGAACCTAGTACCACAGATGATTTTTTTCTAAATAACCATTGGTATTGCCTACTATTTGCCCCCAGTTGCAATAAGGAACTACATTACAATTGTACCAAAAGCATACTCGTGTTGTAAGCAGATCACTTGACACATAATTGAGCTTGGGAAACCTAATGCAGATGGCACATATGATGACCAAAGAAAAGAGCAATGCACTGAATAGTGGGAGTATAAGTACCTGCTCAAGATTCAAGCTATATTTGATTCTCAGTCTAACTAATCCATTAACATCGAGTTGCACCCAGGTAATTAAGAAAGAAAGAAATTATATTAATGTCCACAAAAGACCAAAGAAGCACGCAAACATGCAAGGTTGTTGAACCTGGATCACATTTCCAAACAGTTATTCAGTGGGTAGGATAATTATGACAAAAGTGGGTGTAAGTGGCCATTGGATTCATCGCAAAGGATGCAGACAACCAAATCTGTGTTGCCAGATGGAGTTGGCACAAAATACTTGGCATCAAGATGCTGGGGGCTGCACAAGAGCATGATGCTAGGCACAGGTGTACCTGTGATCTGGTGATTATATGGCGGGATAAGTCATGTTTGAAGTGCAAAGAATATGAGCACACATGACCAAGACAACACTGAACAGAACCAGCCAATTATGCATTAGTTATACACAACTTGGGAGGTGCAATCTTGACATGGAAGCAATGAATTGACATGGCCAAATCCCAAGGACTTCATAAGCAAGATTTGACTATGGGCTTATATTAAGGGAAAAGAAAATGCTGATAGTATCATGAACAAAAAATAATGTTGAATTCAAATGAAATTGGGAGATTCTAATTTCGAGCTTGGGAAGTCATATACCATTATACATGCCTAGGATCAGCTAAAAAAGGAATTTGACACATGAGGCAAGCCACTGGGATAAAGGAATGCTGAGAGAGCATTGGAACTGCTTTTGAAAAGCTCAACGACTATCATTTGATGTAAGAAACAAATGTTGATGACAAAAATTGGAGTGAGAACAGAAGTATGATTGATCTACTTCTTGTTGTGCAAAGTTGTAAGTGCAAAAGGTGAAACACAGCTGGAATCTATCTGCCTAGTGCATACTGATGAAGGGGTTAACTGCATAGACCTAAGAATCAACTAAGCCGTGAAGGATCAGCTAAAGAAAAGGGAATTTGACATATAAGGCAAGCCACTGGCATAAAGGAATGTTGTGAGAGCATTGGAACTTCCTCTGAAGGCTCAACGACTAACGCTTGATGTAAAAACAAATGTTGACAACAAAATTGGAATAAGAACAAAGGTATGATAGATCTACTTGTTGTGAAAAGTTGAAACTTGAAAGTGCACTAGTGCATATTGAAGATACTCTACGGGGTTAAATGCATAAATATAAGCATCAACTAAGAAGTGACGGAGGGTAAATACTTCAATCTGCATTGTCATTTGGATAGGAGCATAGACTTTCATGTAACCTGACTTATGCAGAACCAGTTGCACCTTAGTCCATTTAACTTTGGAATGTAATGTTATGATAGTGAGGCACCTGAAGAAAAAGAAGAGAGCTATTCATCATTATTGTGGCAAAAATATTCATGGGATTTGACAGAGGTCTCATGCAGGTCAATGGTGATTAACAGGGATCTTAGTTAATGCATGGGTATAAACTGAGTCCTCTGCAACAGTTTTTGTTGGATTAAATCTTGTGTAAAGCCTTGTCTCTATGTTTTCGCGATCCGATTATTTGATCCAGCCTGTATAATCAAGTTGCTGATTTTGAACATTCGATAGAGCCAAGTGTCATGTGTGCATATCTCCATATCTTAATTCTTGTGTGTTAAAACTTATGATAAAACATAATTTGTATTGGTGACCCACAGATGAAACTCCCTCTCTCCCGCTCCCTGCCTCCCTCTCTCTCTACTTCCATGCCTTCCTCTCTCCTCTCCTCTCTCTCTCTCTCTCTCTCTCATTCTCTTTCCCTCTCCCCCTCTCTCTCTCTCTCGCTCACTCTCTCTTGCACTCTCTCCCTCTCCCCTCCTCCCCCTCGCTCTCTCGTTGCCTCTCTCCCTCTATTTCCTTCTCTACCCCTCTCTCTCTCACTCTCACTCTCTCTCTCCCCCTCCCCCTCTCCCTTTCCCTCTCTCTCTCTCTCTCCCCTCTCCTCTCACTCTCTCCCTCGCTCTCCCTCACCCTCTGTAATGTCCCTTTTCTCCAAAATTGAAGACTAATTGGAATTCCGGGCAAACCTTCTTCATGATTAGAAGAAATAATATAAAAGAAGAATAAAGGAAGAAGAATATAATATAGTTTTTATTATATTTTGTATGTTTTTATTAAATAAATAATTATAAGTGTATGGGTCGGCCATGGTGGAGAAAAATAACATGAAAGGTCATGAGGTATATGAAAGGTCATGCCTTTTCATATTTTGGCGCCAAGGCTTGAAAGTATTATAAATAGGGGAGGTGGGCATCATTATGGAGTATCGACTTGCCTTGTAATCATTCAAAATTGAGAGTTTATTCTCATTTCTTGCCTATTGGGACAAAAACCCCATTAGAGGTCAATTTAAGGGATGAAAACCTCTTGAATTTGATTTAAAACATTTGTGGATTCATGAAAGATTATTCAATTCAAGTTCTTTTGTCAAATCTGATTTTAATTGTGCATTTCCAGAAAGTGCGACTTGAATAAAGGAATTTATTTAATTGTTTTGAAGCAAATACATTCAGTTCTTTCATCCAAATCAGGCCGTTCTTGCTTTAAAAGGATAAATTTGCATTTTGCACACATTTCCATGCCATATTTGGGACAAATGAATTTATTTAAGGAGCTGCAATTTACCAGTCTGCAATGGCATTTTCAGATTTAAATAAATTGTTCCCAACAAATCGATTTGGGTCTGAAATTATTCCAAATTTCAGAAGATTTCGGGTGATTTTGGTTTCTGGGTTTGGAGAATTTATTTCGCTGTTTGTATTTTTCACTCTGCTGCAATTTTCATATCAGAATTCTAAAAATTTAATAATAACCCCCAAAAAGGGTTATTACAGTGGTATCAGAGCTTTATCCTCTAAGGCCTGGAAGAAACTAGTAGATGATATCATGGCAGGACAAACAAATTTCAAGGAAGCCTTGGATCTAGTTATTCGAAATCTAGATAATCTGAAGCAATCCTTTAGAACAGCTCGAGAAACGAATTGGAATCTCACCTCCGTATCCAAAGATGAAGCCATTCCGGAAGAAGATCTCGAAGCTAGCTATAAGGAATACATGGCTTTTTCCAAGGAAATTCGTGAAGCCATATCATTTACCGAATTCATAAAATTGAATAGTGGAAGATCTAGGCCTAAGCCTAGACACACTCAGCCACAAAGGAAGTCAGAGGAGAAGAACTTCCAAGTTCCATTGGAAGAAAAAGAAGAAGAACGAACCGAGAAGAATGATTCAGCCCCTACCCCGTTATTTCTTCAGAAGTAAGTGTCGATCATTGCCAGATTAATGATGACATTGTTGCATGTGATGTATTTAAGGAAAGAATGGATGGTAAACAAGAAGCAGATGAATATGATAAAAGGCAGCCCGCTGGTCCATTTGTAACAGCAGACAATAAAGAGCCCAAAGACGAAGAATTGAACGTGGGAAAGAACCAACAAGATATTCCAGAAACATGTGAACAAGGTGTGATCAAAGAAGGTGATGAAAAAGAAGATGAAAGTCTTGTTAAAGGTCTGAGGATCGAATACACCTCAGATTTGTTACTTCTAATCTATGTTGCCAGGAAATGGAAACGGAAACGGGTACGAAACGCGGAAACGGCAATTTTCAAAAAACCTTGGATACGAAACGTTACGGGAAACGTCTGTACAATATATTATTAATATGTGTGTGTGTGTGTGTGTGCATAGTACTCATTTTAAAATTGTACTCCATACACCATAAGTGATAAGAATAACTGATAAAACACTCAAAATATTTTGTATTCATTGAAATAATACATTATTATCATGTATACTTATCTCTAGGAGACTAGGACGTTTCGAAGGAGTTTCCGTTTCGGAAACGGAAATGGGGGCCTAGGCGTTTCCTGGTAACAGAGCTTCTAAGTTTACAGTCACAGGGAGTTGAGATGAAAGATAAACTTCCCTTCAAAAATCATGGTATGTACTCCTCTCTTAATTTGGTTGGCCATTCTTTTGATATGCTTATGTTGAGAAGATTACCTTGGGGTTGTGTTGAAAATAATCCTATGAGGGTATGGGAAAGAGAGAAATCTTCTCATAGAGAACGATATGAAAGGGCTGAACCATACCAATCATGCAAGTTAGTTTTGGGAAGGCACATGTGGATTGAGTGTTATCCCTTTGACCCGGGCATAGTAACTCAGCTGAATTTGAAAGGGGTGATTAGGAACAGCAAAGGGATCGGTTTATGGTGCCTAGAGGTTATCATAACAAGTTCTTATACTGCTGTTTTGGAACAGCAGTCACATCACACGGTCTCCACACAAGGTATGAGCTCTTTAATATTTGATAATGGATTATTGACATCTAATAGTGGCATGCATAACAATGAATGGAAAGCAATGGCAAAGAAGATAAAAGGAGCAAAGATGGAGCTCCAGAAGTATGAAGGAAGATCGATGGTTGAAGTCCCTCATCCGTGGACCAATGGAAGGAAGGTGGGGCAGCCAAGGTCCGAATTTCATGAGCAGCCGGACACACAAGATGGGCAGCCAAAGGCATCAACAAATAAGCATCAAAAAGAGGAAACTCAGCCCTATGATCCTCATCAGAAAAGGAAGACCAACAAGAGCTCCATCAAAGATGAATTGAAAAAGAAAGATTTGTGTTCTAAGGTTCATAAAGAGGAAGCCAAGGAAGGAGGTATCACTCTTGTGTTATTCCATAAAAACACAAATATCAAGTTCACTGGCTATACATCACAACTGTGCATATGAAGCAAATAAAGAAGTTTTCATCTTGAAACAGGAGCCCCATGAAAACTCCATGTAACTACCAATCAAGGAGAATGATTTCAAGATAAAGGATACCTTGTTGAGGGAGAATTGCAAAAAGAAGAAGTCTGATTTCAAATCAGAAATTCTGAGGCCAAGGGAGTTTATGGGCAGCATGTGCAAATCACGTGGAGGTAAAGCACATACATCATTCCAAGGTATGTAAGGTTGCACCTTTTTCTATCTCTTCCTTACAAGATATACATGATAATGAATCAAGGGGAGGTACAAGGGCAAATTTTTGGGCAGCATATAGGGATGAATGAGCATGTGCATATTATGGCATCATATGGATCACCATGCTGCAATTCTGAACCGCGAGAGGCAGCCTTTGTTTGGGAAAGTTTCATCCATATATTTTCAGTTGTTTCATCTTTCCTTGGGAGCATTAATAGTGTGTATGCTGAGCATGCTTTTCAATGGGTGAATTTCCAAAATGGCATTGACAAGATAACACATGAATGTTCCTTGCATCAATATGGCAAGCTATATGAAGGTAATATGCATAAGGAAAATAAAGGGAAATGCCATCTTGTTGACCAAAGCATGAAAGGTCAGATTGATATTGGAAACTTGATGAGGAATGAAGAAAAATATGGAAATGTGCTGCTGATTAGTGCTGCTGTGTCTTCTATTTCCAGTATGTCATCTCTTTGGGTTGTTGCCCAACATGTTAAGGTGGATGATTATGAGTCTATTACAGCCTTCAAATTGTTCTTCCTTCGTGATGGATCTTTGTATGTTGCATAATTGATTTGGGAATGGCAGCCACTACCTCATGGAAGGAAAAGTACAGCAGTAAATGGGACAGCATAGCAATTTTTTGGGGCAGCCCATACATTCGGACGAAGACTTATGAATACATCTTTGAGTGGGCAGCCATGAAGCTTAGCAAAACCCATTCCTTAGATGACTCCCAATACCATGATGAAAACACCGTCTTTTGGAGTGTATGTTACGGAGCTAATGTTCCATCTTTTTGGGGTGATGATTTCACTAAGAAGGAACAACTGAAAATTGTTTGGGATCCAGGCATTGGTACAGAGACAACAGACTTGAGGAGCTTACAATTGCTTGAGGGCAAGCAATCTTGGGGAGGGAAGTCTGTAATGTCCCTTTTCTCCAAAATTGAAGACTAAATGGAATTCCAGGCAAACCTTCTTCATGATTAGAAGAATAAAGGAAGAAGAATATAATATAGTTTTTATTATATTTTGTATGTTTTTATTAAATAAATAATTATAAGTGTATGGGTCAGCCATGGTGGAGAAAAATAACATGAAAGGTCATGAGGTATATGAAAGGTCGTGTCTTTTCATATTTTGGCACCAAGGCTTGAAAGTATTATAAATAGGGGAGGTGGGCATCATTATGGAATATCGACTTGCCTTGTAATCATTCAAAATTGAGAGTTTATTCTCATTTTTGCCTATTGGGACGAAAACCCCATTAGAGGTCAATTTAAGGGACGAACACCTTTTGAATTTGACTTAAAACATTTGTGGATTCATGAAAGATTATTCAATTCAAGTTCTTTGTCAAATCTGAGTTTAATTGTGCATTTCCAGAAAGTGCGACTTGCATAAAGGAATTTATTTAATTGTTTTGAAGCAAATAATTTCAGTTCTTTCATCCAGATCAGGTCGCTTTTGCCTTAAAAGGCTAAATTTGCATTTTGCACACATTTCCATGCCATATTTGGGACAATGGAATTTATTTAAGGAACTGTGATTTACCAGTCTGCAATTGCATTTTCAGATTTAAATAAATTGCTCCCAACAAATCGATTTGGGTCTGAAATTGTTCCAAATTGTTGGAAATCAATTTAATATTGTCTTTAGAAGATTTCGGGTGAATTTGGTTTCTTGGTTTGGAGGATTTATTTCGCTGTTCGTATTTTTCAGTCTGCTGCAATTTTCATATCAGAATTCTAAAAATTTAATAATAACCCCCAAAAAGGGTTATTACGCCCTCGCCCTTGCCCTCTCCCCCGCCTCTCTCTCTCTCTCTCTCTCTCTCTCTCTCCCAATGTCCTAACCATTTAATATTATTTTTGTATTGTAATAGTCATAGCTGTCTTTAGCTTAGGCACATATTATGTGCAGGGCCAACCATTGAAAATTAGGATTAAGGTTTACAATGAAGCTTGGGCACCTATATTGTTGTAAGACCAACCATTGAACATTTGGGTTAGGATTGTAATGCCTATATAACAATGTTGTAAGGAAGAGATAAGGAAGATTATTTTTTGTAATGAACTATGCTCTAAAGGGGTTGCCCCTTAAAAATTCCTACAATATATGAATATAAGCAAGGTTTGCAAATAATTTTTGAGTTCATTGAGTATTTTGTTCAATTTAATGATGTTATTTCTATTGATTTGAATTTTTGCATTCAAGATTGGTGGTATTAGGGCTCTTTTCAGAGTTGTATTCTACAACAACATTTGGTTCTCAACAGTACAACTTTCCATCATATGCTCTAGCCTCGCCTATAATGGATCTTGGTGATCAAAAAGTGGTAACAAAAGTGGCAGTAGTAAATTTTTTGCCCCAAATTTGCCCAAAAATCCCTGCAAATAGTTCTTTTTACTTTTAGACTAGAAACCCTATACTAGGATTTTTAGATATCCTTAGAATGCTATAGTTTTTAGCTAAGCACCCTAGACTCGAATGTGAAGTAAAGTGGGGTTTGACCCATCATCACAAACTCCTAGACAACATCTATCTACCAACTTGAGATTCCATACAACCTTGAATATATAGGAAGACCCTATAGTTTTTGTTTAAACCTAACCCTAGGAAGCCTTTGGCCATCTATAATTTATAGTGCACCGGTAAGCAGTTAGCCCAAAGAAGTTTACTCGCATCATACCTTGGAGACGGGATATGAGCTACAAGACAAGTGGAATCCTCTGTAGTTGGTACTCAAAACATTGTGCCAACACTATTTACAAATAGGGTCAAAATATTTGCAAGCCCACAAACCAAACACATCTATAGCAAAACCTCTTAGATATAACCCTAACAATGATAAACCTAGGCATCCTTGGAGTCGAGGAATTCACCACAAGCATAATTTTTTGAGCAATAGTTACTAAAAACTAGTTCAAACCCAATTACGTAAAAACAAAAAGACAAACAAAAATCTAAGCATATTTTAGATCGCACAATTATCAATCGAGTTTACCAAAGTCCTGGACAAAAATTCACTTCTTTCCCATCTATCCCAAATAAATTTTCTCTTCCTCTTTATCAATTTGGTATTGGAAAAAATCCAAAAAAAGTACACTTTCCCCAAATCGATGCTCTTCATCGAGATCATTTTGCTATAACTACCAAATAAATCCGAGGTAGCTAAAATGATGTATTGAAACTCTTACAACCTTTACTTGGAGATGTTGGATGAAGATTTCAAATCAATCTAGCCGCCGCACACCTCTATACTCAAAAAATTGTCCAAATTGGACAAATTGAATCTCATTGATGACTTGGACAGTCAATTCACAAGGCTGAATGCCAAAATGGACCAGCTCTAAAACGGAACTACAATGTCACAACAACCGCCAACATTTTGGGGGTTGTCTTGAAACCCACTAGATTTCCCGAAATTCATCGGTGATAACCCCACAAGTTGGCTATATAAAGAAAAATATTTTTTTGTCCATTAAACTCCCATAGATCATAAACTTTCAATAACTTCATTCAACTTGGAACATGAAGCCATTCAATAGTACTAGTGGTTGTCAACAACACATACTATATGCTTTACATGGGATGAGTTTAGTGAACAACTACTCACCCATTTTGGCCCCAAAGTGACTATGAGGACTTTCCATGATAACCAAACCCAATTTGAAAAAGTGCCCAACCAAACAATAGGGTTAGGCACGAGGTGTTTTTCAATAATTGCTTCATCCACGGATTTAAGGAAGATGTTAGAGCCAAAGCCAAAATGTTCAAATGCACTAATTTGATGGAAGCGATGGGGTTCATTGAAGTAGTTAATGATTAAAAAACAACACAAAGTTGTCCATATACATTGTCAAAAGGCAAGATCCCTCATTTATCTCGATCGGAGTTAGTCCAAGGCACTAGACCACCACTAGTCAAGTGCCCGACTCATGAGGAAATGGCCACTCACAGAGCCAAAAAGCTATGCTACAATTGTGATGAAAAATACGGCCCACGCCATGAGCGTATTGAAGAAGGAATATATCGCTTCGATATTGAGGCACCTTCCACATGTAACATGTTGAGCGACTCAAACGACAACTCAAATGATGAGCAACCAAATGAACATAGTCTAAGTGAGGACTTTGCCACCAAAATTTTAATGTGCGCATTAGTAGGGATCATAACCCCAAACTATGAAGGTATTGAGATAATTCAAAAGTCATCGCCTAACCATCCTCATTGAATCTAGAATCATTCCTAGCTTCATTGACCCACAGTGGAAAAATACATAGCTTGTTATGTGTGTCAATGCAACATTTTTGAGCTGATGGTAGTTAACAAAAGAACGTTGGCTTGCAAGGGAAAATGTTGGAAAATCAAATCAAAATTCCTACTCAAGTTGCTAGAGAGGTTGCTTTAAGTTGTATCTTCTTAACCCCCAATTGGACAAGAACGTTAGTGATGTGGTATGGTTGCGAAGTGAGCAGATTTGTTTGGGCAAAATAGCCTCGTGTTCGAGGATATGATGAAGTTTTCTTCATCAGCTCTTGGGAATTCACTACATATGAACCTAATGACCAAAGACCTTCTTCAAATAGGATGCATAGAAAACATGATGAATCTTGGACAATCGGGGTAGGTTCAGTTTTTGCGCAGCTTTGCCAATTTATCAGAAAGCACTCGGTATGGTCAATAGAATTGTGGTGCTAACTTATGATAGCCTTTAAGCTTTCAAGAAGTCCTTTTGAAACTATACGTGCAAAAAAACATGTCCCCAATGGTGAAGGTCCATTCTGCAAAATGTGTTGACCTACATGTTGCTTCATACAATTGTGAGCCTCTGCAAGTTATCCTTTAGAGCTTCAAGTAGAGTTCCCGGTAGCATAAAGTTGAATCAACAACCTACACCTTAAAGCTACCTCGGTGGCGGGATATTAATGATGGTGGTGTTTGACCATACATGGCTTCGTAAGGGTTGTACCACCATTCAGCTAGAAGTAACCACTTAGCCTTGTTTGTTGTCCCAGGAAAAAAACAATGTACATAACGTCCAAGCACTTGTTGACAATTTTTGTGTGACCATAAGTCTAAGGGTGGTATGCTAGAGCTCATTTTTAGTTGTGTTTCCTACTACTTGAACAAGTTTTGCCACAAGTTGTTAGTGAAGGTGTGGCCGCAATACAAGACAATGGAAGAGGACATACCATTAAGGCAGAAAATTTGGTCAATGTAGATTTGTGCCACCATTGGATACACTTTGAAGAGATGAACTAGTGAACAAAAGAAAGCATGTTTGAGAGGCAAACACCCACTAGAATGATCACCGACACCCCACTAACTTCGCAACCCCTCAATCAAGTTTATGGAAATCTCATTCAATACAACAATGGTAGAGTCGCTCCTTATACCACAACGTAAGAGTTATTGCATAAGTACAACCTATCCTTATACCACAATGCATCTCCCTTCCATATAAAGTTGTCTGAATTGCTCGGATCTTGTTGGAGAATCTAAATGAGTGTGGGACGATGTCATTCTACCACTATGATCTTTTTGATCTACCCAATTTGCCTATAATAAGGACATGGCATATAACAATGCTTTTGTGGATTCATCCCTCCTGGAAACTACATCAGCCACCACATTTTCCTTTCCTTCCTTGTAAATGATCTCAAAGTCATAACCCAAAGATCTTTGTGACCCATCCTTGTTGTTCTTCTAACGATAGTCATTGCACTAAGTATTTCAAACTATCATAATTTGTCTTCACCTTGAAGCGACAACGACCCCATGAGATATGGTCTCCATTGTTTGATTGCATGAAGAATAGCCACCATTTCCTTCTCATAAGTTGGTTTTGACAGATTCTTACCTTTGAGTTAACGACTCCCAAATGCAATGGGACAGCCCTCTTGCATGAGTATTACACCTATACCACACCCTGAAGCATCACATTCGACAATAAGGGCTTTAAGAAATCTAGGTAACCAAACTCGGAGTGGTAGATGGCATTCTTCAATGTCTCAAATGCCTAGGTTACTTCCTCATTCCAATGAAAGGAGTCTTTCTTCAAAAAAGTTGTGAGTGGTGCTACAATGCTCCCATAATTCTTCACAAATCTGCGATAGTAACCCATAAGCTCCTAAGATTTTTCGGGTTTTGGGTACCTTCCCATCCACCATGGCCTTGATCTTATGAGGATCTACTTTTACACCTTCATGGGAAACGATATGACCCAAGTACTTTACTTGCTTAACTCCAAAAGCACACTTGGAGGGCTTGTGATAAGGTGTGGTTGTTCAAGAGTTTCCAGAACCTGATTTACATGATGTAGGTGTTCCTCCCATCTCTTGTTATAGATTAAGATATCATCAAAGAACACTAGGACAAACTTTCGCATAAATAGCCAAAAATAGAATTCATCAAACTTTGGAATGTAGATGGTGCATTTGAAAGAACAAAAGGCATCACCAAAAATTCATAATGGCCCTCATGTGTCCTAAATGTTGTTTTATGAATATCCTTGTCTTGAATTCTGATTTCATGATATCCCGATCAAAGTCCTAATTTTGTAAAATAAATAACACCATGTAACTCATAGTAAATCGTCAATGAGAAGAATAGGAAACCTATCTTTTACCGTGAATTTGTTGAGCTCCCTCAATACTTTTAGACATCTTAGACATATCTCCTTCAATGCTTTTGGACATTTTAGCCATATCTCCCTCAATGCTTTTAGACAACTTCTCGTATCACCTCTCTTTGCATGTTATGACACATCAGGTTGACATCTCCTTTCATGGTTTGCCAACTCTCCATCAAGGGTCGTATTTTGTCATCCACCAAAGAAGACATAACATCAAAAGTTCCTTCCCATTCAAACTCTAATTCGACCTCCTAGGAGTTTTCCCTGGAGTGGCGGATCCTTTTCCTTAGCCTCTAGTAGATCTCCCTGTAATGGCAAATAGGGTTTAGGTTTTTGGATGATTTCGACCAAATGGACCAAAACCCCAAGAACCCCCAATCAAAATTCAAAGAGCTTTTTGAGAATGTAAATGATTTAGAGAAATTTCATAATTTGAGACTTGTGGAGCAAATTTGTGAAAACCCCGATATGAAAATAAATTCCTCAAAACAAATTCAAATAATCTGAAATTTGGAGGGTAGCTTCCTCTAATTATGTCACAATTGCAATGAAAAAATTATATAAAAATCGCAATAGATTACAAGATATAGGCGAATCCCCAAAATTAGGGTTTCAACTTGATTTTGGCCCAAATCAAGGCTCTAATACCACTTGTAAGGAAATTACTTAGACATATTTGGATAATAACAACAATATAACACCAAAGAATGCCAAAATAGAGAGATGAGATCAGAATATTCAAGTATAAATGACTTGGCCAATTTGAGGGGGCAACCTCTACACCTTCTAATAAGACTCAAATACTTAATATGATGATCATCTACTAGTTACTACCTCCTATATATACCCTACTTATGTTATGTAAACCACCTAGGCCAACCTACTAAGCATATGAAAGCATAAATAAATGAGATATGACATATTAAGAGATTATGTTAGCCACAAGTCGACCATACATATCCCAATATATGACCTAAGATTAAGGGCTAGCACACTAACATATAACACATTCCACCACAAACTTTTTGATATTTATTTTCACGCCATGCCGAAGAAGTTTCTTTTGACCCAAGCATATGTCCTTAAGATTCTAGAATGCCCCGTAGAGAGTGATGCATATAATTCTTATAGCAATCCATCTTTAAGAGATGACTTTGCGGAAAACACAAGATGTCCCTAATAAGCGCAAGCAACTGCCATCCAAGAGTATCTTGGCTTAAATGTAAGAACATTGGTGAGTTGTTGGATGAAGTGTTGAACATGTGTATCCTATTGCCACTATTGTTGGACCTGCAACCAATCTAGTTTTGGTAAAGATAAAGCACATAAGGTCCCCCAACCATCAAATTTAAGAAAGAGCATCTGCCACAACATTCCCCTTCCCCTTTTTGTAGAGAATTTTGTAATCATATACCAAGAATTTGGTGACCCACTTTTGTTACTTTGGTAACGAGACTCATTTTAGGAAGTAATTACGTCTATGATGATTTATCTTGATCATAGTTACCAAATCCGCCAGATGTACACAAAATCCAACCGGATCCAATCTTTCAAGCAGCCTGGATGAATTCAGTCAAAGCACACTTTGTTCTTTACAAAAAAATTAGCAATAACAAATACACCCAACTGCCTTTTATATTATTTAATATTAAATATATTAATATTTTATATTACATTATTACTATTTTTCTTTGCATTTGTCAAATTTTGCATATTTATAAATTATGCTCATATACAATATGTATATATACCGCATCAAATTTTTTTGAACTTTTTCAAGAGTTCCGGATTTTCAAATTTTTGCCCTCTCAAATGGATCTGGACTTTTGAACTTGGTAACTATGGTCTTGATGCAGAAATGTCGACCCAACACCCAACAGATATGGTTGCCAATGAGTTACCTCATGGAGAATGGCTAACATTTCCTTCTCTTATGTGCATTTAGCAAGATTCTTCCATGCCAAGGCCTTGCTAATAAATGCCAAGGGTTTGCCTTCTTGCATCAAATTGCACCAATTCATATTACTAAAGCATCACTTTCAATGATGAGAGATTTAGAGAAATTGAGCATGGCAAGAACCATAGCTTGTTTGAGAGGGTCAATGGTGCACCCTGCTGGTTTAGAGCAGATGAATGCATCTTTCCATAACATGGCGGTCAAGGGAGCTGCAATTTTAACAATCCTTCACAAATTTGTGGTATTAGCTAATGACACCTAAAAATACTTTAAGACTTTTTAAGGGTTTTAGGTTTTTTCCAGTTTTGAATGTCCTCCATTTTCTTGGGATCCTCTTTAATCCCATCAATTAAGACAATATGGCAGAGGTATTCCACCTTTGTGGTACCAATAGGAAACTTGAAGCACGCCATATATAATTGATTGTTGGCTAGAAGTTGTAGGGTGTGGTCTGAGTGAACTAGATGTTCTTCCTATGTATGGTTGTAGTCAAAAATGTCACCGAAAAAAACCAATATGAACTTCAAGGCAAGGGCCGAAAATTTTGGATCATCAAGCTTTAGAGTGTTGAAGGAGCATTTGTGAGGCCAAAGAGCATCACCAAGAACTCGTACTGCCAAAATGTTGTCTTAGGGATATCTTCTTCCCATAAACAAATCCAACCGTAATCGGACCACATATCTAACTTGGAGAAGAAGTAAGCCTTGTGCAATTCATCCAATAATACATCAATCACAAGAATGGGGAATTTGCCATTGCTTGTGAGCTTGTTTTAACTCTCAAAATCTACATAACCACCATACAACATCTTTCTTGCAAACAAGGAGCATTGGAGAGGAATATAGACTCATAGTTGGCCAAGTGATCCGAGTCGAGCAACTCCTGTACCATTTTTTCAATTATTGTTTTCAGCATGTAAGGATAATGATACGGTCGAATGTTCTGTGGTTGACTCCTAGGACTAGTTGTATTCCATGATCATATGGGCATTGAGATGGTAATCCCTTAGGTTTGGCAAACACCTACAAGTACTTATAAAGAATCAATTGCAAATATGTGGGTTCCACAACAGTCCCTATTTTTGTCATGTGAACTGTATACAATTGAGCCGCCACACCTAAAGAACCATTTTTGACCAACTTAGCCATGGGGTGTGAACTAATAACTTGATCCTACCACCATTCCTGTTAAAGTGTATTGTTTCCCTGCAACAATGAATTGTATCCATAATTTGGAGAAGTCCCATAGGATAGATTCTAATGGTTGAAGCCACTAGACTCCCAAGACAATGTCGCAAACTCACAACCACCGAATAAAAGTGAAAACATGCCTACTTTCAACATGTAATCACCCATTGAAACTAAGACATTTCAACATTTTCCCTTACAGGCCAATGTTCTCCCATTAGCTACCATTACCACAAAAGTGTTGCATTGATACACATAACGAGTTGCTTGTTTTGACACCCACGGGTCAATGAAGGCACGAGTGCTTCTAGACTCAATGAAGATGGTTAGGAGATGCCGTTTGAAGTATCTAAAACACCATCATAGTTTAGGAGGTTGTGATTCCTACTAATGTGTGCATTGAAATTTAGGAGGCAAGGTCTTCACTCGGACTCTTCTCATCTGGTTGCTCATCTTCCGAGCTATTGTCTAAGTCACTCAACATGTCAAACATGGAAGATGCCTCAACATCCAAGAGATATATTTTCTACTTGTTACATTTATGGCATGTTCTCTAGTTTCCATCACAACTCTAGCACAACCCTTTGACTCGAGAGCGGCCATTCCCTCATGAGTTAAGTGCTTGATGGGTGGCCTAGTGCCTTGGTTTAGTGTCACCAAGAAAGTTGAGGGATCTTGAATTGTGACGGTTTATATTGACGATGTGGTTGTTGTATTTTTATCTCAAACTAATTTAGTCAACCCAATCGCTTCCATCAAAATAGCTGGTTTGAACATTTTGACTTCAGCCCTATATCTTTCCTTCCATCATTGATGAAGTAACTAACTTTTGAAACACGCCCGTCGAACCCCGTTTGTCCTATTGGCCAATTTTTCAAACTAGATTGGGTAATCGCGAAGAGAGTGAGTTTGCCTTAATCTCGTCAAAATGTCTACGAAATCCTCATGCTCAATAGGGCCAAAACGAGTAAGTAGGTGTTCACTAAACTCATCCCATGTGAACGTAGTATGTGTTTTTCCAGCCACTAGTACCATTCAATGGCTTCGAGTTCTGAGTTCAATGAAGCTATTAGAAGTTTCTAAAATGTGGGAATCTAATGGACAAAAAATTGTTATGCTTTATATAGCTTGGGGGGTTATCACGATCAAGTCTCTAGAAATCTAAGTGTGTTGTTCGGGCAATCCCCCAAAATGTTAGAAGTTGTGACAATGTGGTTTTGTGCTAGAGCTTGGTCAACTGGATACAAATTGTGTTTGACATTCAAGCATCAATGAGATATGGATGGTCCGTTTTGGACAAAGAATCGATTTGGGATAGGTAGGAAATAAGTGACAAAAAATTATAGACCTTTTTTTATACCGTGCAAACTCAAATTTGCTCAAAAAAATATTTGATCTTTTTATCCTCTATAATTGCCTTCTATAATTGTCATTCAAAAAGTCCATTGGTGGTGGGATTTTTGACTCGAAGGATGCCCAAGTTTATCACAATTAGGGTTATATCCAATAGGCTTTGCTACATGTGTGTTTGGTCTATGGGCTCGTAGATATATTGATCTTGTTCATAAAAGGTGTCGCCCAATGTTTCGAGCATTAACCATGGAGGAAACCAATGGCTTGTGGCCCATTATCCCATCACCACAATACGATGTAACTTCTCAAGGCTAACCACTTACCAATGCACCACAAATTACAAATGGCCAAGGTTGCCTAAGGCTAGGTTTCAAAAATAATTTATTGGGTCTTTCTATATACCCAAGGGCACAAGGAAGCTCAAGTCCATATACAAATGTTGTATAATAGCCTATGATGATGGATCAAATTCCACCTCACTCCTACACGGGTCTCGCGTGTTTAGCCAAATACGACATCTTTCTGAGGATATTCTAAAACCCCTAACAGACTTTCTAACCTAAAAAATAAAAAGGACAACTTGCAAGAGAAAAAAATTGGGAAATTTGGGGCAAAAAACTTAGTGCCACCAATTTTGTTATTGCTTTGTGATCACCAAGATCCACAATGGGCGAGGTGAGAGCATATAGTGGACAAGCTATTCTGACACCATTGAAACCTAGATGTTGTTACGACACATGACCCTAAAAAGAGCTCTTATACCACTTGTTATGATCTTGAATGCGAAAAATCAAATTAACAAAATAACAACATGAAATAAAATGGAATACTCAATGAACTCATAAACTAATTGCAAACATTGTTTATATTCGCATATCACAAGCCTCTTCAGGATGTAACCTCCTTTAGAGAAGAGAGCTAGTTACAAAAATAATCTCCCTTCTCTCCCTTACAACATCAATCTATTATGCATTACAACCCTAACTTTAATGCTCAAGGGTCGGCCTTACAATAACATAAGCGTCCAAGCTTCACTACAAACCCTAATGCTCAAGGATTAGCCTCACACACACACATAGATGCTTGAGCTAAAAGACAACTATGACCATTACAATGCAAAAATAATAATAGATGGTTTGGACATCTGGGGCTAACCACTCGCTCTCCCCCTCTCCCTCTCTCAAATTGTATTTTTGGATCCATGGATCTCCCTTTGGTCTTTGTTTGGTATAGATCTTGTATATCCAACGCCTTCTTTTCATTTGACTCGATTCTTTAAAGCCTAAAATATTTGTTTCCCAAATTTACCTCCATTGCTTTTGGACACGTGAGTCTACAAACATTGAAATTCTTGTGTAGTACCCTCAATTTGGTTCAATGCACTTGACAAAGACTTTTGCACCTTTAAAGACAATCGGTCTATTAATATATATGTGAGCTTATTCACGCACTTCCCCACTCTAAACACCCTCTAATCCACTACGTTGTCCCCATTCTCCAATTCCGCATTACCAAAACCACCTCGGTTTATACGTAAGCCACTTACATTCTAGAAAAATATCACAAAATCTTTCAATTCTAAGTTTCATGACCTCGAGACAAGTTCATGGGCCCTAGAGTACTATCTTTCAATTCTAAGTTTTAAGGAATACTACCATCCACATCTCCCTCTCACACGTGTGAGTCTTTTTGGCCTTTTTTGCATCATTTCTTCTTTAAAAGTGGTTTAAAAGGCAGTTTTTTGAGTTGCATGTTCAAAATTGACTTTGGTAAAGTGGCTAGAATATTTTTGCTAAGACATTGATAGGGTGGGAGGTCTTGGGGTCAAATCCCACCACCTAGTTTTTACATAAAGACATTTTTATGTTTTAAAACAAAATTGTACCTTTGAAAAAGCTTTTTTGAGGTAAAACACTTAAATATTGCCTTGTAAAATGCAATTTTGCATGATTTTATCTAGAGGTGATGTTTTGTATTAGGGGGTAAATATCTCGTCAGGAGACTTTAAATTGTCACAGGAGGGTCATTTTGAAAATGTTGTATAGGGTAAGGAATGTCCAGATTATTCCTATCCACATCTTCTTCTTCCTCGGAATGGAATCCTGATTGTTCAAACCTCTCAACACCACTAACTACCATGTTTGGAGGCCTAAAATGCAGCAACTCCTCAAGTCAAGAGGCTTGTGGAGGATTTTTGATGACACAATTCCCCGCATTCACTTATGAGAAAGACAAGTACACATATGGCTGCAAGTAGGACGAGGCTCTTGGATTGATCGGCCTCAACATTTCAGACAACCTCCAATTTCACATTGTAAATGCAAAAATGCCAAAAGAGGTATGGAACAAATTCAATAACCTATTTGGCAAAGTGAATGAGTTCAAAATGTTGCAATTAGATGCAGAATTGAGTGCTCTTTCCCTTTGGATTTTCCATCCATAAATGAATTTCTGGAAAAATTTAAGTTTTTGAGGTCATAGTTGAAAGTGGTGATAAGGATAAAAGTGATAAGGAGTGCATTTTCATGATTTTGTCTAAATTGAAAGGTCCATATAATGTATTTGCCTCTACCTTTTATACCATGATGGATACATTAGGTGAAGAATTCAAATGGCCTTCCTTTGAAGTTTTTTGTGAAAGATTGACTAGAGAGAAAACAAAATTAATGGCCCTAGATGCTCTACCTAGTCCAAGTCATGCACTAGTTGCTAATTCCTCCAAAGGAAAACCTCCACCTAAGCCAAAGCAAAGGCCAGTACCTTTCAATAACCCTCCAAAATCCACCACCCAATCACCTCAACCTTCTAAAAATACTAAGACCAAAAAGTCCTTCAAGCAAAAGAAGAAAACCTTTGGTCCATGTAATTTTTGTGGTGGTCCTAATCATGATGAAAATAGATGTTTTAAGAAGATGGAAGCATTAGAGGCAGCGTTGAAACAACACAAGATTTTCATTCCTTCTACATCCTCTTCTACTCCTTTAGGAAAAGGGAAAGCACTTTCAGCCAAAGCCACATCTGCATCTCATGATGAATGGATTTTTGATTCAAGTGCTTCACACCATCTCACACATTCTCGGATCTCTTGTCTTCTCTTTCAGATTGCAATACCTCACATATTGTCATGGCAACGCTTCATGGATTGAAGTTTTGGGATCAGGTACAGTTGACAAACAAGATGGTTGTTTTAATGATGTTTTGCTTGTACCACAAATCTCCTCTAATCTTCTCTTTATGTATCAAATATGTAATTATGTTACTGGTAAAACTGTGGAGTTTACTCCAAATGATGTTGTAATAAGAGAATGTAATGATCTTAGTGAGATAGTGGCTACAGGTACAGTAGATCATACTGCAAGGCTCTACACTTTTGATAAGTTTGAGTCTTCTTCTAGTTCTTTTGGTTCTTCACTTGTAGCACATGGTGATAGTCTCAAAAAATTGTGGCATGAGAGGCTAGGGCATTTGAGTTATGGATATATGCAGCAAATGAGTGCAAAGAATCTTGTAACCAGCCTTCCAAAGGTCTCTTCTATTGTTGGAGTGTGTCTTGGTTGTCTAGTTGGTAAACAACACCAGATCCATTTCCAGTGGGTAAGGCCACACATGCTCTTGCACCATTAGAGTTGGTTCATAGTGATTTGATGTCTTTTCCAACTCACTCCTTCTCAGGAGCCAAGTATGCACTCACATTCATTGATGACTACACTAGACGAACTTGGGTTTATTTTCTCAAGTTGAAAAGAAGTTTTGAGACCTTCAAGGCCTTAAAAGCCTTTGTTGAAAAACAATCATCTCATCCTCTTAAGAAGATACGCACGACAATGGGGGTGGGAGGGGGCGGAATATGACAAAATGCTTTCCTAGATTTGTCGTATTGAGCATGGCATCCAACATCAGTTCACTGTGCCATACACTCCACAACAAAATGGCATAGCTGAGAGGAAGAATAGAATTTTGAAAGAGATGGCTAATTATATGTTGCACTCTAAAAATTTGCCACCAAATATTGGGCAAAGCAGTTAATTGTGCTAATTACATCTAGAATCGCATGCCACACAAGGTTGTGCGAAATATGACACCTGAAGAAGCTTGGTTTGGGACCAAGCCTGATATTTCAGATTTTCATGTTTTTGGAAGTATGGCATGGGCGTTTGTTCTTGATGACAAGCGCAAATCCTTGGAGAAGAAAAGCCAACCCCTCATATTTGTTGGTTATTGTGAAGATGTAAAATCTTATTGTCTTCTTGATCCTATCACCAAAGATGTATTGTTTCAATGGGATGTTCGAGTTGATGAGCTACCTACTCCACAGAGAGTCTACATCTAATTCTTCTCCATCTCCTCCTACAGTTGATTTTGAGGATGTACTTCCTATTGTTGATGATGATGATGATGAGGAAGATTTTGATGTTGCCCCTACTTCAGCCACCATAGCCATCTTCTTCACAATCTATGCCCAAGTGGGCACAAAGCACTCTACAGCAGTTGGTTCCTTGGTTGGTGATCCATCTAATTCTCACCGCACTCGCTCACAAACCTCTGGTGTTGCTCTTATGGGACAAGCCATTACTAATGATCCAGTATTGTTTTTTGAGGCCATTGTAAACCTAAGTGGGATGTTGCAATGTATGAGGAGTATTCTTCATTGATGAAGAATAATACATGGGATCCCGTACCTCTTTCTAAGGGAAGATTGCTAAGGGAAGAAAACTTGTAAAATGTAAATGGGTCTTTAAGACCAAATATGTTGCAGATGGATCGGTTGAAAAATACAAAACTAGACTAGTAGCTAAGGGTTTTTCACAAGTTGAAGGAGTTGATTACTCTGAAACCTTTGCCCTTATAGCTAAGATGGATTCTATTCGGCTTGTACTCTCTCTTGCTTCACATTGTTGGTCAATTTTCAAATGGATGTGAAGAGTGCTTTCTTGCATGGTGATCTCCAGGAGGAGATCTATATGGAACAACCTCTAGGATTTGTGTAGGACTCATCATTGGTTTGTAGACTCCGTCGTTCTCTTTACAACCTCAAACAAGCTCTTAAAGCTTGGTATGAGAAGATGATAACTTTTTTTTTGAGTTCCGGTTTCCATCGTTATGAGTCAGATCACAATGTGTACATCCTGAAGCAAGGTGAGGATATTGTGATATTGGTTTTGTATGTTGATGACCTTATCCTCACTGTCGGTAATTCAAACTCCTTGATACATGACATCAAGGACAAGTTGGCAGATAGGTTTGACATGACAAATCTGGGACTTCTACATTATTTTCTTGGGCTTTTCATCAGTCTTTAATGGTATCTCTATTGGACAGCAGACGGTATGCAACAAATCTTCTTCACAAGTTTGGCATGGCTAATTGTAAGCTTGCCCCCACTCCATATCATCAGTGTTGTGTTATATGCCACTTGCATGACTCCTCTTGTTGATTCAACCTTGTATCGGTAACTTGTAGGTAGTCTTTTATACCTAACTCATACACATCTCGATATCACATTTGTTGTGAACCTTGTCTCTCAGTTTTCACATGAGCCTCATGAGAGTCATTGTCTAGCAACCAAGCGTATTTTACGCTACATTTGGGGCACCACCCACTTTGGTATACAATACACACCACAAAGTTCTACACAGCTTGTTGGATATATTGACTTTGATTGGGTTGGTGATGTTGACACTCACAAATCCACTTGCAGGATTTGTATTCACACTTGGTTCTAGTCCAGTTGCTTGGGCATGCAAAAAGCAGACAACTATTGCATTATCCTCCACTGAGGCAGAGTATCAAGGTGCCGTCAAATCTAGTCAGGAGATACTTTGGCTTTGACAGTTGCTTGAGAGTTTGGCTTCACCCAACAGGTCCTACTATTCTTTGGTGTGACAACCAAAGTGTGATTGCTATCTCACGCAATCCTGTTGAGCATCAGCACACCAAACACATTGAGATTCACATGCACTTCATTCGCCAACTTATTCAAGATGGAGTTCTTTCTTTGGAGTTTGTGCCTACAACTGAGCAAATTGCCGACATCTTCACTAAGCCTTTGGCTTCTCCTCGTTATCTTCAGTTGCGAGAGATGTTTGGGGTGAAGAAAGTTGTACTTGGGAGGATTTCACATGAAGTCCTACCTTCCTTTCTTTTTCATGTTTTGATTGGTTTGTACATGGGTACCTTCTCAGGCCTAGTAGCCGAGACCATATTTGTTTTTATCATACTCCCTATGTTTTGCTTACGGGAGGGTGTTGGAATAATGTGTGTTTAAGCTTACCTAGGGTTAATTTGTTTTACCTAGGGTAAATTATTTGTTACCTAGGGTTAATTATCTTTACCTAGGGTAGTTTATTTGTTTTATTGTTGAGATTCTCTCAACAATATTTTGCACATAATATTTGAAAACTGAATATCTTCAGTTTTCTCTATTATTGTAATATGACAAATAGTTTGTTCACACACAACAAACTATTTGTGCTATATATTCTCCCTAAATCTAGTCTTGGAATAGAGAGAGAATTAGGGGACATTAGCTATTGTTTTGGAGAGTTGAAAAAAATAATATTACGTCATATTATTCTCTGAAATATTTGTGCAGGTTCATTGTTGTGGGTTCTATCTCCTATACTGATCCTATGGGTCCTGTGTATCTCCTATGCTTTCCTATAATATATACCAACTCTCTCAAACACTGGTAACCTTGGTAATCATTAAACTCGTCCCCAATTCAATAAGTGTGACATAAACTACTACAGTTTATCTAGTGTCTAGACTCTGAAGTGTATTCGCAGACTGAAGCAAATTGAAACAAAACCAGAACCAGCAGCAGATCTAATTCATAACATATATAAGCTAAAAACCAACAATGAATTATCATTAACAACAAATCTAGAAAACAATTCCAGCCAATAGAATAATGGTGTCCCTAAAGTATATTTTCCAAGTGATTTGAGTTTTGGACTGTGAGGAAAAGGGGGTATTGGGAGGCAGCTAAATATTAATAGATAAATTTCAGAATTTTGAAGTTAGATATATAGCTTGTAGTTCGTTAACCCAAGCCACTACCACTGGGTGCCCCTTTTTCCCATTTCAGTCAGTTAATTAAGCTTCTGTGGACATAAACATCTTAAACCTTCTTATTAATTTGTCTTCTTACTAGTACCACTTTGAGCTTGATATGACATTTTATGCTACAAAAGAACTAATAAAATTTCATATAAAAATTTTGAAAAAAAAAACACATGACCATTAGAATCTTTCTTTAGTACTTTTCACTCTCATCAACCACTTAGTAGCAGTTTAATAAAAACTCAGCGTAGCTTGTATGACGTATTAAAGATACTTCTATAGGATGTTTCTTGAGTTTCTATAGACAGTTCCAGGAGATGAATAGAAATGCTAGGAAACATCATTTGAAGTCTCCCAATGTATGGAAAAGTTGCCATATGCATCTCTTGTTTCTGATACAGGAGACAAGTATCATTTCCAGGGCCGCCAAGGACTTCAGTTTTGTGTTTTAGTTTAGATTTACATTTATGAGTAATTGACTCATGTTCAAATACTACTATGGCATGTTCTATGCCAAAAATCTTAAGACCTCTGCTTGAGAGAAGCTCAATAAAATCAGCCAATTGTAAGTGGCTCACCAATCACCCCACCCTTGTTCAGTACTTTGGTATGGATTTATATTTACCCGATAATTGACTGATGTCATGTCAAAACCTAAGGGGTACAAAATTTGAACAATATATAAGACATATGGAAAAATACCCCTTGTAAATTTCCACAAATGAGGTTTCATACACCAAATTGGAATCTCAGCTTAGCCCTAGCTAGAAAATCACCTTTACCTTTCTCATACATACACAGATATATGCCCACTCCCTCAAGCATTGGTAACCTTAGTTTTCATAGACTCGCCCCCAATTCAATAAGTGTGACATATTACTACTATAGTTATTTTGTGTTATGGACTATGAAGTGTATTTGCAGACCTAAGCAAATTGAAACAAAACAGGAACCAGGAGCAGATCTAACTCATAACTTGCATAAGTTAAAATGACAAAATAGATTGTCATAAACAACAAAGTTACAAAACGATTCAACCCAACAGAATAACATTGTCCCTAAAGTACTTTTTTCAAGCATTTTGAGTTTTAGAAAAAGAGATTTATGTATTATTTTGAATAACTTCTTCAAAAAGATTGCCAAACCAAAAACAAAACAAAAAAACTTAAAGCCTCCATTTGAAAGCGGCTCAATAAAATCAAACAATTTTAAATGCCTCGCCAAGCACCCTACCCTGGTTTGAGATTTTGGTGTAAATTTAAACTAAGGGGTACAAAATTGGAACAATATATAAAGTATATGGAAAATTATATACCATTGCATGTTTCCACAGGTGGGGTCTTATATGCCAAACTATATCTTGCCAGCATGAGCCTGCCTAAAAATCACCTTTACCTTTCTCTTGTATACCTTCTCCCTCAATGCTGACAGCCTTGGTTTTCAAATAACTCATCCCCAGTTTAGTAAGTGTGACATGTACCGCTACAGTTTATTTTGTGTTGGAACTCTAAAATGTATGCAGTGACTTCACGGACCTATGAAAATTGAAACCAAACAAAGAACCAGAAGCAAGTCTAACTCATAACTCACAGAAGCCAAAAAAACATGAATGAATTATCATAAACAACACAACTAATAAACAGTTGTACACGACAGAATCCTGGTGTCCCTAACATCTTTTAATCAAGTAATCCGATTCTTGAGCTGTGAAAAAGGATAAAAACCTACGCTTGAGAGAGGCTCAATAAAATCAACCAATTGTAAATACCTCGACAAGCTTCCCACCCAGGTTTGGTGTTTTGGTGTGGAGCTGAATTTACATTTACGAGTAACTTACTGATGTAATATGATGCAGGAGCATCAGGATGGTCTAAGTTGCTATAGAGTTCTAGTAGTCATTCAAGTGTGTCTGTGTTATGAATATAATGTAATTTTCCCAAGTTGTAAATGTGAAAGGTGAAATGTAAGTGTAAGCGTGAAAAGTAAGTGTGTAAGTTGTCAATATAAGCCAAATAAGGCATATTGAATCAAAATAGGAGTGTAGGATTGTGTCAAGCGAGGTGTAAGCCTGTTATAACCTCCAAAACATAATTAGAAAAAAAAATGTGAGTGTAACTCCAAGATGAGTGTTGGTTGCAAGATTTTAGGATTGTTTGTTGTTCAGTCTTTATCCTTGTCTAGTAGTAGTGGACTAAGGGCGGTACATAGGATGATGCATGAGCATGGAGATAGATACTCCAGCCAAAGACTCGAAGAGGGAGAGATTTTGTAAATTGTTCGAAAACAAATAAAGAATGGGTGTGGACCGTGTGTGTGTTACGGGTAAGATTTGTTTTATATACTTGTGCTTTTATTTCTTAGAAACAGTGTACAGTGGAAAAGAAATATAGATTTCTTCCGTTGTTTTTTTTGATACTCTATTGTGGACGGCTGGAAAAATTCATGACAGTCATGTATTCAACTTGATCATTCACCACAGCTAAACAATTGTGTAAAGGGAATTTGTTTCAGTTTATTTGAGTATTAATTGGTCAAAATACAGAAAAATAGAGTATTTATAAAGGGGTAGACGTGTTGACCAGTTATAAGAAAAAAATGACAGTTTTTTAATTCCTCCAACGGAATGGTTTGAAATCTTCAGCATCTTTTTGTTCATTTGAAACAAGGAGGTCCTCCAATTTTCAGAGAAAAAGATTACAAATTAAAGGTGAAACGAATGACTGATTTTTCCTAAGCCGTGTCGAGCAATACAAGCTGGAAAAGAACGTGTTTTTCTTTTCCTCTCTTCAATTAATTAATGTATATGATAATTTGTGATGTTCTAAATATGAAAATCAAGGTAAATTTATGTTGAAGATTAGCTTCAATGGAATTGAGAGTGGATTCGGGATATTTCATAATGAAACAATTCATTATAGAGGTAGGGAAATTGTGAATTTTTAACTAAACCCGTCTCAAGAACAGATCATATCTCTATATTTACGATCTGGATTGTTCTGATGTTTAATGGGTTTTTAGTTTCATATGTCGAGAAAAGACTGTCCAATTTTTATGAAAACCAGATAATATTTTCAGAGAAATCACTTTTTCAATATCGCTGTTTAGCCCGATGTGCAAACTAGAGTTACATCATAATGTCAAAACCTAAGGGGTGCGCTATTTGAAAAATATATAACGTACATAGAAAAAAACCTCAACTACGTTTCCACAGGTGGGTTCTTGTACACCAAATAGGCATGCTGGCTTGGTACCTAAAAATCACCTTTATCTTTCCCACACGCGTGCACATGCACACACATATATCCATTGCCTCATATAACGGTACCTTGGTTTTCATAAAACACATCCCCAATTCCATAAGCATGACATATACTACTAAAAAAAGTTGTGCCTGGACTCTAAAGATTATTCGCAGACAATCAAATTGAAACCAAACAAGAATCAGCAGCAGGTCTAACTTGGAACTTATAAAAGATATAATGTCAAAACGTAAAGAGTGCGATATTTGAAAAATATATAAGGTACATAGAAAAAGAAAACCTCAACTACGTTTCCACAAGTGGGTTCTCGTACACCAAATAGGCATGCCTGCTTGGTACCTAAAAATCACCTTTATCTTTCCCACACACATGCATGCGTACACACATATATCCATTGCCTCAAACAACGGTACATTGGTTTTCATAAAACACATCCCAAATTCTATAAGCATGACATATACTACTAAAAAAATTGTGCCTGGACTCTAAAGATTATTCGCAGACAATAAAATTGAAACCAAACAAGAATCAGCAGCAGGTCTAACTTGGAACTTATAAAAGCTATAAAATTAAGTATGAATTATCATTAACAACAAATCAAGAAAACAATTGCACCCGATATGATGTCCCTAATGTCTTTTGATAAATAATTTGCTTTTGGACTGAGGAATTTTTTTAAAAGATTTTACCTATTATTCTGACTGACTTGTTCAAAACAGATTGCCCTAACCAAAAAACAAAAAAGCTTAAAACCTCTGTTTGAAAGAGGCTTAATATAATCAACTAATTGTAAGTGCCTCCCCATGAACCCTACCCCTGCTTTCGTGTTTTGGTGTGGATTTAAATTTACAAATAACTGATTGATGCTATATCAAAACTTAACGAGTACAATTTTTGAACAACTTAAACGGAATATGAAAAAAAATAAAAACTTGTATATTTTCATATGTGGGTTCTCATATGCCAAATTGGCATGCCGTTTTAGCCCATAAATACCTTTCTCATATATACCCACTCCTCAAACACTGGTTTTCATAGAAATAATCCCCAATATAGTCAGTGTGACGTATATACTATTACGGTTTTCTTAAGTCTCGACTCTAAATTGTACTCGCTGACCTAAGAAAATATAAACCAAACAGAAACAGCGGCAGGTCTACATCATAACATGCAAAATCTAAAAAACCAAGTATGATAACAAAAATCTAGAAACCAATTGCACCCAATAGGAAAACAGTGTCCCTGGTGAATTTTATTCATATAATTTAAGTTTCAAGCTGTGAAAAGAAGAAGATTTCATGCATCATTTCGGATTTCTTGTTCAAAACAAATTGACCTAATAAAAAGAAGAAAAAGGATACACCAAATAAAATCCATGGAGAAATGCGCCGCCTAGAACAGCAGTGAATAACCGATCTCTTAAAACTGGACGTTTCTTTAAGGTTATTTTAACTGCAAAAACATGACACGAGAAAAAAATCTATCAAAAAGGGCAAAAAAACAAAATGAACCCAAAAAAAAGACAAACACAAGATTAAATTTTTAAAGTTGGCATTGAAACTTACTGAGTGGCAGGATTGGGGCGTACATGAGAGGTACAAGATATTTAATGGGGGCTTCCTGGGTTGCCTCGTCACCTCTCCTCTGCATCACCATCAATCATATGCACCATTTATATTTTTTTTAATGGCACAGAAAAATAATAACAGGCATTGTAAGAAAAAAAACGGATAAAGATAAATACCCGGATAAAATGGATGGATCCGACGAAGAAGCTTGCCTAGAGGCCATGGTTTCTCAGAAAAACAGAGACTGAGATGGTAAAATAATAAAAAACGAAGCCAGAAATTATTTTATATGTCTGAGATGGTACTAGAGCTTAACTTGGCTTATTTAGTTATTCCTTCTCACTTTCAACCAACCAATTATAAGTTAGTATGAATTTGATTTTAATGTTGAATTTTTTTGGTCAAAGAGTTTGGATTTGCATATTTTTATTTAGAAATGTATTAGGAGTAATAGCATTTATAATTGTATAGGTGTTTCTAGAGTAAGCATATGTTTATTAATGTAAAATGATTGAAAAATAATAAAATTATTAAAAATAAATTACATTTTGTAATCAATATCTTAATATGTAAGATAACTTAAAATTCATCAAAGTAATATAACTAGTTATCGTATGTGAAATGTGCGATGTGAACGTCGAAGAGGCAATCTAAAATGAGGTTAATTTTGAGTGAGAAAAACATAAAAGGAGGAAGAGGGGTGTAGAAGAGGGGGTTAAAGGGTGGAGAAGCAATTGGGAGAGGATATTATTGGGTGGAACCATTTTGTGAAGGCGTTTTCTTACATCGAGGCACATATGTAATATGTGTATTTTTTGTCAACTGTTCGAAATGAAAGGGATACACTGTGGATGGCATCAAGGCAATATAGTTTGGAGATATGTTAGAAAGCAAGGTGTTGTCAATGAACACCTCAAAGGCAAACTTGCATTTTTGGTTTAATCTAGAAGCCAACATATGTTTAAAACTATAAATTTACATTGAGGGTTCATTATGTTGTCGATTTCATGCTCATTTATGATTATGATTTATCTTTATCTTATAAGAACGTGACCAAGGTTTTCCTCATAAATAATCGTATTGAACCACAAAATAGGTGCGGGACATGGTGAAAAAAGTATAGAGTATCATGAGTAAACAAAAAAAATGTTATCTGCCTTATGAATAGCGGTGTATTGTGTTTATTTTAAGCGACGTGGAGGGGTCATTCAATCAGTGTCGTTAACTTTTCAATAAGTTGTATGACACAAAAAACCAATATGCAACTAAACATAATGGAATATTTCGAAAGAAAAAATGGAAAAGGAGGCTTTGCTATTTTTATTTTATTTTTTTAAAGTGATATTTTTTTGTGATTGGACAACATTTAATTTGTTAGATAAGTTAAAAACATGAATGGAAAGTTGGAAATAAAAATTATGGGAATTAAATTCTTGTGTGTCCCACACCTATTCCATAACTCGATTGTTCCCACCCAAATAATATTTGTTATATGTGTTCCACTGTATCATCTCAATCTCAGTTGCATTATTTAGGTGAATGCAATTTTTGCTTAAAGGGGCCAAAATATAAAAGAGGAAAAATGTAATAGGTGACAAGGTTAAAAGCATTGCATTTTGGGTTTCTTATGTCGTCAATTTCATGCACATTTGCATTTAGGTTTTCTTTTTAGATAATAAGATAGTGATTAGGGTTTCCCCTCATCAACATTCCTATTGATATATGGAACAAGTGTGGGGCATGATGAAATAAGTATTGAGTCACACAAGCCAACTATATCAAAAACAGTAACTAAGCTTAAGAATAACATTATACTACATTGATGTTAAGCCATGTGGAGGGCTCACTCAATCAGTGCAATAAACTTGTACATCAGTTGTAGGGCACTAACAACTAGCACGAACACTAATTTTTTTATAAAAATATGGGGAAAATGGGCTTTGCTATTATTTTGTTTTGTTTCTTATCTTGTCAAAGTTTTAGATTTGATGGTGTTTAAATTGTTACATAAGACAAAGACATGAATGAAAATTTGGAGATAAAAATGTGGGAATTAAATACTTGCATGTCCCACATCTATTCCATGGTTCATATTGTTCCCACCCAAACAATGTTTGCATATTGTGTTGTAATTTATCATCTCAATTTCACTTACATTATTTATGTGAATGCAAATCACCCTTACAAAAGACAATAAAATATAGGGAAAATATACCGCAATGCTAACTTCTTGTCACACTTTACACCCACAATTTTCGTTTTAAACTCGATTAATTGGAAGTAAACAAGCGACAATTGAGCCCCTCCATCAGTTGGTCATATAAATTTTACGAATGATGTGGTAGGCGAATGGTTCTGGGTCTATTCTCATACGCTTTGTTTTTGTTAGCAAGGTTGATACAATTAAAAGTTACAAGCTTTTATTTTAGGTGCTTGAATCTAATAACAAGGTCTTATGAGACTTTGATATGTTATGAACAACATGGAAAAACAAACACAACTAATGCCCAAAGATTTTAATATATAAAACTTTAGTGTGAAAATCAAGATATTCCAAAAACCTTCCACGCTTCCACAATGGGAAGTTTGACCGACAATTAAAATGGTGTTATCTTAAACATTTTAAAAATGCCACTTTGGAGTCACAAAATGTGGGTAGATGCCACATGGAAAAAACCAACACTTATAAATTATGGTCATCTAGGAAAAGCCTAATAGTAACAACTACTAAACAACTTCCAAGCCCTTTTGTGAAGCAAGTTTTAAGTGACACGTTCCTGCACTAGATTTGGTTAGTTTGTGGCTAAGAATGTTGTCACAATAAATAAGGAAAAGGAAAAAACTAAATCTTCTAAGATTCAGGATCACGTCTAGAACAAACCATTATGGAATCCCCTATTTTTATTTCTCTGGCACCAATCCTTCTAATTGTTTTTAAGCGCGGATGTTAGCAACCAGTAAACAATTTAAAATGTCAAGGATCAAAATAAATGTTCACATACCTTGTGTAAGGTTTGACATTGTGCATACATGTTTATAAGAGCATTTGCAATAACAACATCCAACAAAATTCATCTATCTTTTATGCTTTGATGTAGGGTTTTTTTTAGCTAATAAAATAGTGATTATGGTTTCCCTAGCTTTGTTTGTGTATGTGCACATGTTTTAACAAAAATGTTCTAAATGTGGTTTGTAAAATTGGTATAGTAAATATGTACGCGGTGTTTTGTATGGAATATGTATATATGGTAGGTACGTGCACCATACAAAAACTCCATAAATCCTAGAGAGGAAAGCACGACGTGGCTTACCAAGAGGAAAAATATGATTAAAAAAATATTTAATTTTTGAACATTTTTAGTGATACTAATAACATTATTATCGAGACAGAGACATTGAACCTTGATAGATTTGATAAATAGTCTTTCTGATGGAAGATGACACCTTCATATAGCCATTTATCACTAGAAAGTTGAACGAACCATTACACCAAAACCTCTATGCGTTAGTGAAATCCACACATGATGATTATAACATCCCACCACGCTTTCGTATCCCAAAACCCATGCTAGATTTGTGCCCATATAAGCAGACTCACCACACCTACCCTATATGAGCCCAGGTGAACACACAATGTCATTACATCCACTTGTGTTGGGACTCGAACTTGGGTGGTTGCTCTGATACCAAATGTAACGAACTGTTACACCAAAACCTTTAGGCATTAGTGAAATCCGCACATGAGGTCGATTCCCAAAGACACGGTGGCTATGTAGGCATTGCAAGTGTTTATCGGGGGCTCGTATAGTAGGCAGGTGTGGTCCCTTTATACGGGCGCAAAATCTAACTTGGGTTTTTAGGCTACGGAAGTGTGGTGGGATGTTATTATCTCTCATGTGTACATTTCACTAACGCCTCAATGTTTTGGTGTAATAGTTCATTACATTTGGTATCAAAGCAACCACCCGAGTTCGAGTCTCAGCACGGGTGGTTATGTCAAGATTGCAGTTGTTCACCCGGGGCTCATATAGGGTAGGGTGTGGTCCTACTATACGGGCACAAATCTAGCCCAAGGTATGGGCTACGGAAGTGTGGTGGGATGTTATGATCCTCATGTGTGGATTTCACTAATGCCTCGAGGTTTTGGTGTAACAATTTGTTACCCTACTAGAGAAGCATGCAACTCGGATATAACCCTATTTTTAAGGGTGGAGTTCTTACATAGGTATAGTCTATCTTTATACCATAAAAGCATACCCTTTCCATATAAAATTTTCAAGCATGCTTAGATCATTCTTGAGATTATGAATGAGTTTTTTGTAGTTGGGTCATTTCTCCATTCGGAACTTGCCTCCTCTACCCAATCTTCTGTAAGATGGATATGACACCTAACAATGTTGCAGTTGATTCATCTTTCCTAGATAGAGCTTTCACGACTACATTCTCCTTCCTTTCTTATAGATAATCTCAAAATCATATCCCAATATCTTTGAGACCCATTTTTGTTGTTCTTCAGATGATAAGTGTTTCTCCAAGAAGTATTTCAGAATATCATGATCTGTCTTCACTTTAAAGTGTCTTCCTATGAGATATGGTCTCCATTGCTTTACTACATGAAGTATGGCTAGAATTTCCTTCTCATAAGTTTGCTTTGAAAAATTCTTACCTTTGAATTGATGGCTCAAAAAGGCAATAGGATGGTCTTATTTCATGAGAATTTCCCCCATACTAGACCTTGATGCATCACATTCAACAATGAATATTTTGGAGAAATATGGAGTAGCCAAGACTGGAGTGGTGCACATGGCCTCCTTTAACTTCTCAAATGCTTTGGTAGCATCCTCATTCCAATGGAAAGATTCCTTCTTTAATAAATCTGTGAGAGGTGTTGTTATACTTCCATAATGCCTTATGAATCTACGATAATATTTGTAAGCCCCAAAAATCCTCGAGAGATTCTTTAGGGTTTTGGAACCTTCCACTCCCTCATGGCCTTGATCTTATTAGGATCCACTTTAACACCTTCATGAGAGACAATGTGACCCAAATATTCAACCTCCTTAACTCCAAAAGAACACTTAGAGGGATTTGCATAAAGTTGATGTTTCTCAAGGGTTTCCAAAACCTTATTTACATGATGCAAGTGTTCCTCCCATGTTTTGTTATAGATTAATATATCATCAAAGAACACTAAAACAAACTTCTATAAGAATGGCTTAAAAACATAATTCATCAAACTTTGAAATGTAGAAGGTGCATTTGTGAGTCCAAAAGGCATTACCAAGAATTCATAATGGCCTTCATGTGTCCGAAAGGCAGTTTTATGAACATCCTCATCCTTGATTCTAATTTGGTGGTATCCAAAACAAAGATCGAGCTTTGTAAAGTAAACAACACCATGCAACTCATCAAGTAAATAATCAATTACAGGAATAGGAAACTTATCTTTGACTGTACTTATTAAGTTCCCTATAATCGGGACACATGTGCCACATGTCATATTTCTTACGCACCATCACTATTGGAGAAGAATAAGCACTCTGAATATGACAGATGATTCATGCTTCCAACATCTCTTGTACAATCTTTTTGATCTCACTCTTTTGCACATATGGGTACCTATAAGGTTTGATGTTTGGTGGTTGGCTCCTTGGTACTAATTGAATAACATGATCATGATCTCTCTTTGGAGGTAAACCCTTTGGCATATTTTCAAACACAACAGAGTGTGCATCCAACACTACTTGCATATTTGATGGTATAATGTCCTTAGATTGATGTGCCTCCAATGAAAATAGTTGTGCCACAAATCCCTTGCACCCTTTTTAGCATTTTTTACATCTGATGAGAGCTCACTAGCTATGGAGACTTTTCTCTTAAGCCTCTTAGCTCAAAAATCCTTCCTTCATATTGAAAGCGCATGAACAACTCTTGGAAGTTCATCTCAATGGTTCCCAAGGTGGTAATCCATTGAACTCCTAACACAATGTCTGCTCCTCCCATAGAAATGACATACATGGGGATATTTAGTATGTAATCTCCCATGGTGAGCTTAATATTATGGCATTTTCGAACAAGTAACAATACCTCCATCAACAATCATTACTTGACATTCAGGAGTTGGATAAATAAAACAGTTCAGGTGCACTACTAACTTATGATTGATGAAGTTATGAGTACTTCCTGAGTCAATCAACACTATGACCTCTCCTTTTTTAAGAATCCAACCACCCTAAGGGTTTGGGGGGTGTTGATGCCTGAAATTACATGGAATGAGATCATTGGTTGGGGATCTCCTGACTCCTCCTTTGGCTCGACCATGACCTTTGACTCTTCATCTTCTTCCTTCTCTTCATCTTCACTAGGCCCATCAATGTAGAACAACTTCTTTTCAAAGACATTTATGTCTTGGTCCATATTTACTATCATAGTTAAAACATAACCCTTTTTCTCTCTTTTCTTCAATTTGTTGAGGTGTCAATCTAACTGGCCGAGGGAGTGTTGGAGGCAAGGTGTTGCGATCTCTGATATTAGTGAAATTTTGTCACCTACTTGAAACCATTTTTCCTCTGCCCGATGTGCCATAATCATATAATCAGAAACCTTATAAGGATTAAACACACACACCTCATGCTCAATGTGATCCTTAAGATCCCCAAGAAATAGGTCATTCAAATTCTCTTCAGTAATATTTTCCACCCATGAGAAAGGTTTTAGAATTGATGAATGTAATCCTTAACAGATCCTATTTGTCTTAACTTTGCTAATTGTTGAAACAATTCTATGACACACTAGAACTATAGTGTAATTGTAGCTCTTCGGTGAAGATTGTCCATGTAACATTGAGACCACTCTTTTGCCTCTAAGCACATAGCCATCGATACTTTAGGCAATTGGTCAAATTCAAGATACAAAGATGCCATGGTCACCTTTTTCCCGATAGAATATGATGTAGATCAAATTAATTCTCCATTTGGTTAATCTAATTGAGTGGATCCTTTCCATCAAACTTATACATCTCCACTTTTGGAAACATGTTACAGGCCTGCAGAGTGTTTGTATTTGGATTAGGCATGCTCAAGATCCACCCTGGCTCGTTTGTCTATTACTTTGACTGAAGATCCACCTTGGTTGATAGAAGTATGATTACCCATTATATGTGTATTGAATTTCTGCATGAAATCCTCCAATTGTTGTCCAATCCTTTCTACATCTTCTTTATTGGCCACCCTAGACTCGAGGTTTCACAGGTCAAACTCAAGTTGGCTTACCTTATGGTCCGTCAAAGTAAACCCTAACCTTGAGGAATTTGTAGTTACCCCTTATGACTCCAAATCCTCAACTATTATCTCATCCTTTTCTAGATTTTTACCCAGAGTGACGGGATTCTTTTTGCCTCTTGTGGAAGGCCCCACCATGATGCCCCAAAATAGTAGGATTTAGGGATCAAGGTCAAATTTTAGGGTTTGGGAGTTCGATAGGAATTCAATCAAATATAAACAAACTTAAAGAACAAACTCCAACTAATTTTTTATCTTCTTTAAAATGTAAAGAACTTGAAAAAATTCCACAATTTGCAGCCTAGGGAGTAAATTTATGAAAAACCCTAAATTTGCAATAAATTTTACAAAATAAATCAAAAAAGTCTAAAATTTTTAGGGAACCTTACTTGGAATGATTCAAACTATGGTAAAAAAATATCTAACAAATTCGCTCTGGTTTGCAAGATATAGTGGAAACAAAAATTAGGGTTTTTACCCTAATTTTGGCCCAGATCGCAACTTTGATACCACTTGTAATGGAATTACTTGGATAAATCAAAACATCAACAATAATATAAAACCAAAGGATAGCAAAATTTAGATAAATTATCTCAATATGCAAGTATAATAGCTTAGCCACTTCGAGGGGGCAACCTCCAAACCATACAATAAGACTTAAGTGTTCAATATATGCTTAACTACACACTACTATCTCCTATATATACCCTTCCTATGTTATGGCCACCACTGAGGCTGACCTACTAATGATATGAATGAAATATAAAATGATAAGAACATATGAATAACCAAGGGAATGTGTGCCACATGTCGACATCTCCATCTAATACACTATATATGATTAAGGGCGTAGAAAAAACATGAGTAGAACAACTTGTTACTCATCCATCTTCGATATGCCCAAGATATCTTGGAGTATTTATAAAATTTTCAAATGCATGTGATTTACGCTTGGAGTTACAATTAGCTAGTGAAGGGATAGAAGGTGTACGTACGTAGAATTTGAGTCACATATTGCATTAGTGTTCATGTGAAGCTATAGTGATGCCTACAAAGGTGGATATATAACAAAATCAATCAGTTGTAGATGATTGGGTGTTGCAGTATGGAACTTTGAAACATAAAATAAAACTAAAGAAGTGAGGAACGTTGAATAGTAATAAGGTTTAAGGTTCAATAATCAAATATGGCATTTTGAACAACATTTATCTCCAGAGAAAGCACATTTTGTCATTAGCTATTTTGTTGAAGGCTAACATTCATTATGTAAAGGATGTATGTCTATAATTGAGGAATGGTGACATGGAGTCTTGCACAATATTCTTCCAAGAGAAGATTATCAAATCAATCTCAAACATAGTAGATGTACTTTTCTCTATTCTATTACACTTTGTTAAACAATAACTCACGAAATTATGACATTAGATGGCTCCCAAATCTATCATTTATGCTTATGTTTCTAAATGTTCTTGACTACAAAATCTAATTTCATCCAAGAAATGGTTGTGAGCGATGACAAGGAGGCCAATACAAGGCACAACCCACTATTATATGGTCTTCCCGGCTAATGTAACTTTTGTTTGACTTAGTCTTCATGGCTAACACAACTTTTGTTTGACATGTGGATGGTGAAGATTAACTAAAGGTTGATGATACGTACTAGGGTGTGGACAAACAGATGCCATGAAATCTTGATAGGTTCTTAGAAGGCACTCGGGGTTCTACAATGTAATGCCTTCAAGATATAATCATTTAAAATTATTTCATGAAGTAAATAAGTGTAAATATTATTTTTAAGTACCCTAATTTATGAGTTATTTTGTAAAATACTTCAAGTGGAGTTTATATTATTTCATATTGGCACTTTAGCTACAACATGCGAAAAAAATGTGTTTTGAATATATTTGAATGGGTAGATATTCAATTTTGACAATGTTTGTAGGATGGTGGAAAAGATAAATATTAAATTTATATTTACCCAATTGAATTTTCTCAAAACTTTCTAATGTGATTTTTAAAACAAAAATCAAATCTTTATTTATCATTAATTTAAAAATAAATGTGTTAGATTTCAAAATATTAAATTTGTACTCTATCATTATAATGTTCTCATCACTGAAAACTCGATTAGAGAGAGTGATCAAAAATATCGATCAATTAAATTTTAGGCAATATCTATGATAAATAAATTTTTAAAAATTAAAATACAAAAAATCTAGTATAAACTAAAACATAGATGATATTTATAATGGAGAAATATATTTTAAAAATACTAATTCCATTAATTATTTTTAGTATTTATTAGAGGTGAAAAAATAACTACTTTATCTAAATAATTATTAGTTAAGTTGTTATCCTCAACCATAAGAGGCTTGTAAACACCCTAAAAATACATGTTTATTCCTAACGTGTATCCTCAACTTAGTCACATCCCCTTCAAAATTAATTAATTCATACTTTGAATATTTATCCCTTTTAGATTTAATTCAATTAAATATATCATATTCCTTTAGAGTTAATCAAATTAATAGAATTAATTAAATTAATTCTAATTACACTTAAGCTATATGTCTACTCCTTTAGCTAATTTAATTAAACATTTATTTAGTTAAATGTTTATTTATCCTCTCACAACTCATAACCAATTAAATTAGTTATTTAAATAATCATATTTATCTACTCACACTCCACTCAACTCTACTTCTATAATCCTACAAAGGCAGGGGCAATAAAATTGCACATACATACAACCACATTCTCAAATAAAATCTAAACATTTATTGCCCTTTCTTGCAAAGTTGCAACTACACAGACCAAATCCAATGGCTATTTCAGAAATTACAATTATGAACTTGTAACCCATTCAAACCTTGATCCAATATTCATGGCCTCACCTCATTATAAAAAGTAGGCCAATCCTTTGTAAATGATCCCTGGAAGCTTTGTGTAATTGCAACCAACTTCTGCCAAAATTGTCATTTGCATCCTCGTGTCTATCTTCACTCGTAGCATTATCGTTCCTTCATTTGGAGACTAATTTAGAGCATCCAAAATCCAACAACTACAAGATTCTACAAGTTTAATACTTCAAGCAATCTTATCATTGAGGTTTTGCAAGGAAGAGCTTGGAGAAAGGTTTGTTGTCTTTATTTGTTTATCTTTCACTTCTGCTAAGTTTTTCATTGCTTACATTCTAAACACCCGTGGGACACCCACACTTCATTAATCATTTTTAGTTTACATTTTGGTAATATAATCATTTATGTGTTTTCCTTGTGTGATTATAACATTGTTGTTCAAGTTTCAAGCTTCCAGGTGCAACAAAGAAGGAGAAAATCCAAAAAAACTAGGTTTTTGGTCATTTTTACTACATTTTGTTCACTTCCAGATTCCATGCGCTAGCATTTCATGTGCTTTACACTAGCATACATGTATGTATACTAGCGTCTCTATGCACATGTTTTTGTGTCATTGTGTGTACTAGCATGCTCATCCACGTGCTAACATTATAAAGAGATTTCTATTACGTTGTGTTTATGTTTCATTGCGTGTGTTTACATTTTTGTACACGTGTTTGTGTCACCTATTAACGCTGGCGCATTCAAGTGCATGCACTAGCGTGTTCTGACTATTTTCTTTTAATTTTATTTGTTTTCCAAAGAAGTTCATTTTCTTCTAACCTTTGTTTTAGGGTTGTTTCTAACTCATTTCTTATAGGATTGTTGTAGCTAATTACTTTAAGTGCTTATTTTGTTATTTTCTTCCATTTTGTCTAATTATAATAAGCTCACGTGTATGCTCTTTTCTCACACTTCTATAAGTGATCTTGAAAATCATAAACATGAGTTTTTTTTTCATGTTTTCTCTTATGTTTACCTCAAGAAAACTTCTAACTAATTATTTGCAGGATCGTCTTTACAAGGATTGTTCTTAAAACTACTAACTGTAGGTTGTCTTGTTCATCGATTCAAGCAAACCTTTATCACCCTTTTATTACACTTTTATAAAACTCTCTTAATTAATTCTTTGGAGACAAGTTTATTCCCCCAAAGTAGTCGAACCTTCACTGAACTAACTCGACAAAATGGGAACCCCCACCAAACCCGACTAGTACACCTTTAATGAGAGATTAGAGTCAAAGTTATCCATAGTGGCGACCCCGGTTTGATCCTTTGAGCGGAGTAAAATTCAACTTATCATATCAAGAGGGGTAAAGTAAATCGATAACTAGCAATGGTATATCACGCTAAGCTCGAGTAATCTTTTGGCATTTAGGGAGAGAAGCCTTTTATAGGAAGCCCCTCCTTGACCAAGCCAATTTAAGTTTAGAGGCCTTCTTTGCATAACATTATCATCATCTATTTCATGTTACAAAGTTTGTGTTTCACATGTTGGTCATACATACTCTCTATCTCCCCATTTGCTAAATTTGCAATCTGATATGAATGCAATATTGTAGTAAATGAATGATAAATTAAGTACAATAATTTACCTAAATAAACTAAGAAATAAATAATGAAACCCTAATTGCAAAGAAAGGGTAAAGAAGGCTTAACGATTCAGTAACATTATGGAGAATTCACATAGTTGTAAACTAGAAAAAGATGAAGCACTAATCATCGCATCAAGCTCGAAAAAGTGTAGAACTGGAGGAAAAGGTGACTAGGGCACCTAGAGGGACAAGGGCGCTTGAGACTGTTTTTACGGCACTGAGTATGCGGAAATGGTCAAAAACCTCCTCTGAGGTGTCACAAGGTGTTCACCTATAATCACATTTTTTCTCTATGTGGTCACACACAATATCGCAAGGTCGTTGTAAACCTGAAATAAAGTATGAACCTATAAAACCATCAAATAGACATCAAATCCTTAAAAAAAAAGATTCAAAATGAGGGGTCGAATTATCCTCAATTATTCAATGGTGAACTTATGACTGAGCATTGCACTACATCTCAGACCCAATGTAGTTGCGTGTGTGTGCGACATTTTCCCTAGGTTTCTCTTGTGCCAGTCGCACTTGGATAGTGAGCAAGTAGCTAGATGTAGAATGTAGTAAATGTGTACATGGAATATAATGAACTTCCCTCATATGAAGTGTGATGCAAAAAACCAGCCCTTGTGTTCCTTATGATGGAGCTAGATGGATGCAATTGAGCTTTTAGATGCCTTGATTGATGCAAACTTAGGTGGTGATAGACAATGCTTAGTGTTTGGTCCCTTATTATGATCACATAACTTTATATTTATATGATTCCTTTGTTTGAATTTCATAATTAAACCTAAAAAAGGATGACTACCAAAAAGATAAGATGCTCAAACGGATAGAAAGGACCCAAAAAGTGTGAGTAAAGTACAAAGAGGATAGGGGCACCCAAAGGGGATGAGGATGCCTGTGCTAGCATCCCGGCTAGGTGTGAATGTCCTGAATGACAAATTCCAAAGAATAAAAAGGCATACCAAAAAGTAAGGGGGTAAGAACAACAACAAATAGAAAGTAAAACAAGGTGGCTAAATACATGGTTTAATTATTACTTTTATTACTTAGGAATCATATGAATAGTAGTATGTGATCAAGACTAAATAATTACCCAAAGTGTGTGATTGTGTGTCTACATTTTCCCCACTTTATGTTGGTGAGTGGAAAGCTCGATAACATAAAGTAGATAGATATGTGTACCTGATATCCATGTAGATTGATGTAGAAAATGAGTCGAGGGACTAGACAAAGCATGGAGTGATAAAAATGTGAAGCGTGGATGCTAAGGAAGAAAATTTGTAAAAGTGATGATGAAAATGAACCTAGGGTAGAAAATCATGTGTAGATGTTGATGATGTATGATGTACATGTTTTTGATGTCATGTGTGTGATTTTGTTGATGATGTGATGATGTTGACTACCACTTCCCATATGGATGGACCTGCAAAAGAGAAGCCAACAAGTAGTCAAATACATGTGTATATGATAAAAAATATGTAAAAAGTGTGTAATAAAAGTATGTAAAAATGTTGAAAATGTGAAAAAGGAACATGTGCACCTGATCCGTGATGAGGAAAGAGTGTAAAGAAGGATCCTATAGATAATGTCGACACTTGAGTTTTTCAGGAAATCTCACACTATCATGTAATGGAAGAAGTGTAGGGAGAACTATCTGGTGTCATCCTCCAACTAACCTTTAACTACTTCTCATTATGTAAACAACAACAAAGCAAATGGTGTGTGTAAATGCATACATGCTAAGGAATGTATGCCCTATAAAAAAAAATTGTATGGATTTCTGTAGGTTGTGTTGAACTACAATCAATCACTATGTAACTACCCCTGGTTTAAGGTATCCAAAAAAAAGGTTGTTGTATTGCCCCTTGGTTTTAGGCATCTAGGAAAGGTCGTCGTGCTTAAGGACTCCCAAGTCTATTATGATCCCTGTCTGAAACTTAAAATTTTGTTGTAATACCATGTTGTGTATAATGTTGTATGGGGTGACTAATTCATCCAATATGATGCCCCCTCATTTGGGGTGCATGCGATGTCACTAAAGGAGTATGTGGCCCAAAGAGGACCGACCATGGTGATGAAACTATGTCCTGCAGGGGAAGGGAATGTGCTTGGTAGAAACCAAGGCACACACAAACAAGTGGCTAGGAAAATAAGTGTTAGTACAAGCAAAGACAAACACTCATGTAAAATATGAAATGTAAGCTAAGCAAACAATATGTAAGCTAAGACACAACTAAACAGGCAAGAAGACAATGTAAACCACGTGAAAAGTGGGTTATAAACATGGGACACCACTCACGATGTCACAAGACAATCAAGGCCATAATGGCCACAAACAATTAGAGAACAAGCAAGACATAGGGAAAAGCCCGCAAACAATGACAAAAAGGCAAATAGTGTATCAGACAACCATGGAAGAAAATAGTCCTGACATAAAAATGTTACACATGAAGCACCCATTAGCACATTAGAAAGATAAAAATTATGTCAAAGTGTGTATAATCTAAGAAAATAGTGTGTTATGAAACAAAATGAAACAATAACACCTGTAATGTACAAAAGTGGATTCCTCAGAGCCGCTCTATGGGATTGGTACTAGGTACTACACCAAACATCCATGTTGCATGTAATGGACCTGTAAAATATGTGATCACAACTAGAAAGCAAGTGAACGCACATGTGTGTATGATAAATATAATGACATATAAGATATCTATCTAGCATGTGTAATAAGATGAACATGTAACAATTAAATGTAAGCAAGAAGTAAATGCAACCAAGATATGCAATATGTTGTGGATGAGGTGGAATGGAATGCAAAGTGAATGATAGGAGTAGTGTTCCCCTAAGTGGATGTGTATGTATGCAATGAGGTTCATTTATTTATGCCCCCTCAGTAGTCAAGAATGAACCGTAAATGAGAGTGTGTCATCGGGAAATGGTTTGAAATGTGTGTATGAAGAAAGATGGTGATTGTAAGTTATCATGTAATGTGTAGGATTGAATGTGACAAAGTAAAATTGATGAGTTGGTAGAATGTGTGATGATTTATCCTAAAGCGTATATCACTAAACGTGTGAGGAAAAAGCGTGATGATTTTAGCATAAAGCATATATCACGAAATGTGGATGGAAATGATATAAAACATGATGATGTAGCCCAAAGTGTATATCATGATATGTATGAGTGGAATGATAGAAATCGTGATGATGTATCACAAAGCATATATCACGATATGTATGGATAAGGTGCTAGAAAGAGGTGATGATTTAGCCTAAAGTGTATATCATCATATGTGGTGAATAAGATGATGGTTAAAAATGTCACATAGTGTGATAAAAAAGGTTGATTGATTGGTTGTTAAGATCAAAGTGTAGAATGATGTAGGTGTGATGATGTGAGGTTCAATTTTGAATGAGACCCTCAACATATCGAGTATGAACCATTGGACTAGATGTGCCATTGTATGGGTAGTGAGTGCAATGTGTATAAGTAGATGAGTAGGATGTGTAATATGTGTAGTAGGTGTGGTGATGAGAAAATGTCATAGATTTGGGACATGTAAGGCATGTGCGAGAATGGAATGTGGATTATGTAGTGTTTAATGCAAGATGTGTACATTAT
This sequence comes from Taxus wallichiana var. yunnanensis, assembly GCA_018340775.1. Taxonomy (NCBI): domain Eukaryota; kingdom Viridiplantae; phylum Streptophyta; class Pinopsida; order Cupressales; family Taxaceae; genus Taxus; species Taxus wallichiana. The sequence continues at coordinate 55,661,657 of CM031241.1, forward strand.
GTAAGTGTGGAAGTGTAAATGCACACGTGATGTCTAGGATATGGAAAATGTAAAGTGTGTAGAATAATGTATGTGTAGGTGTGAAGTGTAAATGAAAAAGTGATGATGTAGAATAGATGGAAGATTGTAGATATAGAAAAAGCACATGATGTATGAAGATGTGTAATGTGTAGTGTGTGAGTTACTATGTGTGGTGTGTGTGAGGTTCATGTATATAGGATGCCCTCAATAGTTAAGTGTGAACCATAACACAAGAGTGCGTCATAGGGTAATGACGATATAGATGTGTATGTTAATGTGTGTGTTGTATGTGGAAGTCTAGATGTGAAGTGATGAGATAGTAAGATGCTTGTTGAAGTTAGGGGGAAAATAAGTGTGATGCCCCTCAAGTGTGTAATAATGAAAGTGATCAAGTAAAGTCATCTAAAAGGTCATCATTATCATAGAGTCAAAATCGTATGGTGAGGCATCTGAGACTTGATAAGCTATAGTGTCGGGTTGGTCACGTAAATATCCATTAAGGCATAAATTATACATGCCCATAGCATATTCCTCATCAGTAAAAGGAGGTAATGGACAATCGTGTGCATACCACTGAGTCATATTAGGTGAATAACCAAGGAATGAATCATTGTAAATGAAAAATGTGACCAAATGGCATGGGAATGATATATCGGTGTGGTCAGGGTCTAATGTGTCCCCATGATGTAAACAAGCCATGATTGTCCTAATGTAAGTGGAGAAGAGTGAGGGGCTCGTGCAAGGTAGACGGTGAGATGCGAAAGACACACAAACCATATGCAACAACTATAGTGATGAATCCATAATATATATGAGGATCATGAGTTAGAGGATAAAGGTCCTCGAAAGTGAAACCTAGCCGAGTCAAACCATCATGTGAACATATGGTGACATCGTAAGTAGGATCAAATGGAATGTGCTCCCAATAAGAATCATTCATGAAAAGTGTACATGTGAAAGGAGGTCGTATTGATGGAGGTGGCATATGAGAAGGTGGAGGAGTTGGAGTGATGACTGATGTAGGGACAGGCCCTCGATAAAGAATCATAATAGTAGTAGAAGCAGGGGGGCATAGATGTAGTTGGGATTGTATCTAACATGAAAATGGCACCTTCAAGAGGTGGTAAATGTGGTATCTCATCTATAGGTTATGGTTCATAATATCAGTTCTTGGTGTAGAAGTGTAGTATTTGGATCATGGTCACAATATTTGTATGGATGATGATCTCGAAAAAAATAGTATACTCGATACCCTTACGTAAGAACTTAACACAATGATGTATGGTAGAGGTAATTGCTTGCATGACATGAAGCCATGGCCTACCAAGTAAATAATTGTATGAAATGGGAATTCAATGACAAAGAAAATTGTGTTAAGAGTTTTTGGTCCAACCGTAATAGGTAGAGTAATGTGACCTAAGCATGGATGAACAAAGTCATCATAAGCACGAAGAGAAAGAGATGATGGACTAACATTAGCAGCCAAAATACCAATCTTTTCAAGGAATGACATAGGACATAGATTGAGCTCAAATCCATTATCGATTAAAGTACGCTTGATACCCATATTGTAAATGTGAATCATGATATGCAAGGGTGGATCATTGTCAAAAATAGAAAGATCAACATGAGGATTAGATGGGAAATCTATATGTTGGGAAAATCATCGATAAATGATTGATATACAAAATTGGATGCATATCAGTAGGAATGTGAGTAGTAGTGAGGAGATTTTGGATTTATGTCTTAATTTAGGATTGGTGAGAAAAAAATTCATTAATAAAGATACTCATGATGATAAGACCCTAGGAAGATGAGAAATAAAAGAGCAAGGATCCTAGGAGTGTGAAGATCAAGTTTGGGTTCACCAAAATGATTAAACTAAAATGTAAATATATGCAGCCTAATCTGAATGCAAGATTGTAATAAATGAATGATAAATTAAGTACAACAATTTACCCAAGTAAACTAAGCAATAAATAATGAAACCTAATTGTAAAGAAAGGGTAAAGAAGCTTGATTCACATTAGTTTGAGAATGCACAAAGTTGGAAAGTTGAGAAAAGAAAGAATGCATCATCGTTGTTGTAAGCTTAGAAAAATAGAACTAGAGGAACATTGAGGGGGGTGCTGGAGAGGACATGGGCACCCGAGTGCCCTACTTGTTTTTTGGTTCACACTCAGAAAAAATGCTTAAAACCTCTTCTCGAGGTGTCATAAGGTGTTCACCTTTTTTCACTATGTGGTTGTACCAAGATCATTGAGCTCATTGTAAACCTACAATAAAGTATGAACTAGCAAAACCTCAAATAAACATCAAATCCTAAAAAGAAAGATGTAAAATGAGGGGTCGAACTGTCCTCAGTTGTCACAATGGTGAACTTATGACTAAGTGTTGCACTACATCTCAGACCCAATGTAGTTCTATGTGTGTGTGTGTGTGTGTGAATTATGCCCTAGGTTGCTCTTATGCCAGTCACACTTGGATAATGAGTAAGTAGCTAGATGTAGAATGTAGTAAATGTGTGCATGGAATAGAATGAAATTCCCTCCTATGAAGTGTGATGCAAAAAAATAGCCCTTGTGTCCCTTATGATGGAGCTAGATGGATGTAATGGAGCTCTTAGATGCCTTGATGGATGTAACCTTAGGTGGTGATAGATAGTGCTTAGTGTTTGGTCCCTTATTATGATCACATAACTTTATATTTATATGATTCATTTGCTTAAATTTCATAATTAACCCCAAAAATTTTGACTACCAAAAAGATAAGATGCTCAAATGGCTAGAAAGGACCTAAAAAGTGTGAGTAAAGTACATAGAGAATATGTGCACCTAGAGGGACGAGGCCATCTGGCATTGGCGTCTTGGCCGGGCACTAGTGTGTCTAGGATGACAAATGCCAAAGACTAAAAAGGAAGACTAAGCAAGTAAGGGTGTAAGACCAAAATCAACAATAGAAAGTAAAGAAAGGTGGCTAAGACATGGGTTGATTAATACTTTTCTTACTTAGGAATCATATGAATAATAGTATGTGATTAGGACTAGATAATTACCCAAAGTGCATGATTGTGTGTCTACACAATCAATGTTTAAATCCTTGAGTTGTGGATACCCATGTCCTCACTTGAGCATATTCATTCTCAATCTAAGTCTTGACATCTTGATATTCACTTTATCATGGTCAAACACAATCAGATCTTATTGATCTATCATTTTCCTAAGTCTTTTGGTTTAACATTCATGTTGTTAAACTCTAAGCACTCGACCATCCTACATCTACAAATTTAACATTCACTTTGTTAAATTTTAGGCATCTTCATTTCTACACTCCTCTCTCTTAAGCATTCACTTTTCTAAGAGTTGAGATAATTAACCAATCAACCCCTTTGTCTCTTATCTTCACATTCACTTTGTTGAGATTCGGCTATTGATCATCATTCCTACACCTCTTATTTCAACATTCGTATTGTTGATATTTGAGTACTACCCTTTCATTGCTAAGTCTCTTCTCTTAACACTCATTTTTTTAAGAGTCAAGAAATCAAACCTTTTAGTCTCTTCTATTTTAATACTCATTTTGTTAATAGTCGATTAATCAACCTTTTCACCTATTTCATCTTAGCATTCAATTTGCTAAGGGTTGATTAATCAACCTTTTCACCCTCTTCCATCTTAGCATTCACTTTTCTAAGGGTTAAGCAATCAATCACATGTCTCTTCCATATTAACATTCACTTTCTTAAGGGTCGAGCAAAAATCTCAAGTCTCTTCCATCTTAACATTCACTCTGATAAGGATCGAGGAATCAAATCTTTCAACCTCTTCCATCTTAGCATTCACTTTGCTAAAGGTTGAGTAACTCATCTTGTCCTTTCTTCGTTCCTCCCCTCTTTCAAAAATGGTGGGAACAAGACACCAAGATTATAGTCCCTTTGGAATACAAGATCGAAATCATTTCCATTTTGCTCCCATTTCGAGGAGACGAAGTAAAAATTGGTCTTTATTTTGTTGTAAAATCCCTTCAAATGGTGCTTGTTCTTCTATAGAATGGTCTTCATCCTCTTTGTTAGGGATAAAATTACCTCTGGATTTTGATGATGACATTTTGAAAAACTTATGAGGTCAACCCAAATCAACTAAGGGTACACAACCCGAATCAAATAACCATGATGAAGCCGGACAAGTAAAATGAGCATCGATAACAAAGGTAATTCTAGTACTTCGGCCCTTGACTCAAATCGAGCCTTGATTGATCAAATCAATGAAAGGGAAAAAAATAGCTTTAAGATATTCTAAAGTCACTAATAACACCAACAATAAATAATCAAAGAGTAAAAGTGATGATACATTGAAAATTCATATTGAAACATACAACACGAAAAACCAATCTAAACAATTCAAAACTTGACAACATCCCAAAAATAATTCACCATTTGCTCAAGAATGGAAAATGATGAAGGATACAATTTTGGGCATGCAACAACAACGTAAAAATTCAATTTTAATGAATTGTGTCCTTACCCTTTTGATAAGGACATCTTACACATACCCTTCCCAAGATCCTTTGAGACACCTAAATTCAACAAATACATAGGAAAAAATGATCCACGAGAGCATATTAAAGAATTCTTCATGGCATGTCAAGAAGTGGCATATAATGATATCTTTCTCCATGCCTCTTTCCTAGAAGTTTAGGAGGAAAAGCTTTGGATTGGTTCTTACACCTTCTAAAGGATCAATCACTAATTTTGTAGACCTCTTGAAGAAATTCTTCAAACATTTCTCATTTAACCTCGACTCAGAAATAACAATGATGGATTTGTGTAATGTAAAACAATGAACCAATAAAAGCTTTGCACAATTCTTACAGCGATGGAGAGGAATCACAAGTCGGTTCCCATGTTTGATCCTTGAGAAACAAATGGTCAGTATCTTTATACCGAACCTTAACAATGAGTTGTCCTTTCACATGTAGATGCATTGTCTCAACAATTTTGAGGAGGTTATTGAAAAGGGAACATAAATAGAAAAATACCTCATTGCAAAAGTCTTAATCAAGCCTCATTCTAGGGATAACAATCACACCAATAATAACACTCATCAAGATAAATCTAAATACGTCAATCACAATCGCAATGTCATTAATGATGGTGTAACAGATAATTGCAATGTGCACAACATACATAACAATCAACCAAAACATACTAAGTCAAAAAAGAAATCATTATTCCACGTAAAGATGCTTTCCCTTCTCATGGTAAAAAAATATGACACTTTATAACATTAGGAGAGACCCTTTCGAGTGTCTTATGACAATTGGAAAGTTCCAATATGGTCACTTACCCTATCACACAACCCTTTGTCGAAGGGGAACCTAAGCCATCTTGGTACAAACCCAATACATATTGTGATTTTCATCGCATTGATGGTCATCAAATAGAAAAATGCATGCAACTTCGCAATTACATCCAAGACCTTATTGATAATGGATACATAGCGGTCAAAGACCCACCACCAAATAAAACACCCAATGATAATTTAAAGGTGTTTTCAAATTTATTCCCCAAACATGGTATAAATGGCAAAAGCTTCCAAACAGGGTCAATCTTCAAACAACATTGATTTTAATTCCATCATACCATTTGTCATAGAAACTACTCCATGCAAAGTCAAATGTTTGTGTACCCCCTGGAGAAAGTCTCTCTAATGCCTTTCATCAATTAACAAAGGCTAATATGATAAAATATCCAATCACAAGACCCTTCTTTGAATGGGAACCCAAGCCCAAGTGGTATAAATAATCAAAATATTGTGAATTCACGATTGAAGGTCACTTTATGAATCTTTGTTCAAATCTCCACCATTACGTCCAAGACTTAATTGATGATGGAGTCATTTCTATAGAAATCGACAACGAGCTCTCAAAATCAAAAACACGTCAACTACCACAACTTCTAATGAAGAGTTGAACATTGTCCAAAATTATTTACATGATAAAACTCAATGAGATCAATATGACAAGGGTTAAGGATTTATAAACCAATCAATCTCTCTCTGGATGTTCTTTCGTTAGTTCAATCAGAAATTGAACGTGTTTCGACAACTATATTCAAACGTCCAATGAGAACTTGAACTTGCTTCAAGACTCCTTTCCAACCCATGATATAAATGAAGACTCTAAAGAAGAGGTTCAATCATCAAACACCATTAAACTCAACTCTATATTTTAAATACTAGCTCATATGCCCAACATCCCTAGTCTTGTTGTCAAGACACAACAACAACAAGTTTGGACACTTGCAACAACGCAACCTTTTATGTCCGTAATACCTCAAATGATCAATCTAGAATTTAATAATGTTTCTTAACAATTATTTTATCAAGAGACTTCTTCTATTTTAAATAACATTATTAAATAGTCAATGATGATTCCTACGTGTCAAGACATTCATATGTGTGTACTCCATGAGGTGCGTATTCCTAGGGGTATCATCACAGGCTTTAATCACAAATCTATTCTTAAATGAATTAATCCAATTCCTAAAAGGAGTAACATTGAATATTTTCTCTCTATATCCTACAAGATGCCTTGATGCCCATCTATGGATCAATCCTTCCTTCTTGCATCATTCCACTCATGGGTGAATATGAATTTCAACGTATTCTCCACATCGACAAATTGCCTCTAACATCACATAGGTTTTTCGATCTCATCAAAAACTTATCCAATCACATTTCCATTGACTTGGACCTCGTCTCGCCAAGGCTCATATAATATGACTCCTTGAATATTTTGATCCAATCTGTGACTTATACCTCATCCATCCAAGTCTCGTAAATCAAGACTCATCGAATCTTTTGATTCACTCTGTTGACTTGGATCTCATCCGCTTAAGTCTCATAAATCAAGGCCAATCACAATTCATAAACATGGACCTCTCTCCCGATGAATCCATTACAAACCCTCATCCACCAAAACTCAAAAAAATAAAAAAGCATAAAAAGAGAATAAAAATCCATATCAACCCTCTTTTAAAACACAATTTAAAAAAAAAAACATAAGAAAAACCTTCTTCTCCACGAGTAGTCTCTCGCATTAAGGGAGGTCATTGCACGAATAACTCATTTAACAAACAATTTTAATTGTTTCATCCATTAGTAGATATATCAATCATAACATTATCATATCTTGCACTCTTCACCTATAAGACACAAATTAATCTTGTTTTTATTGGGCATTTTGTATCTCATCCTTGTTATGGTTTTTACCATTCTATATCTTTTTACTTGTAGTTTTGTCTAAAGCTTATTGATGGAAAATCCTCCTTTAAAACAAGCTATTTTTTTAACAAAAGGCACTAAATTTCTTTATCTAGACCTTTTAACCATCCATCTCAGTCTATGGTGTTGAACCCTTGCATCCTACTAGTCACACAAGGTTGAGATTTGGGGGCAAAATATTCCTTCCCAATAAGCACAATATCAACATACAAGGAAAAATCAATCTAAAATACAAAAAAATCAATCATTACACCTTTTGTCCTTCATAGTCTTCGACGATGAGCCCATACTTCTTACTAGTAGTGTGAGATTGGGAAAGGAGGCAAGTATCCTTACTGCCTACGTTTTGTCTTCGGTGTTGAGCTCTTGCCTCTTATTGGTGGCATGGGGCAAGATGTAGGGGTTGATTAAAAAAAACAAACAAAGTTAATCCTTTGGAAAATATGAATCAAAAAGTATTTGATCATACACATCCCAAGAAGTTGCTCATGTTCCTTAGTTCCTTGGTTCCTTTTGTCTTATGTCTTTTTGTGTTGTTTCTTGGCTATTATTCGTAGCTATTGTTATGCTACAATATAGCTATGTTTTGGCTCCATGATGGAAATTTTTTTCTCTTCTTGTGTTTTACTCTTGTTTTATCTAGCTGTTAGGCCTTTCTTCTAGGGTGTGGCCCCACATGTCAAAAACCACTTTGTATCTCTTGCTTTATTTGGCCTTTGGGATTTTTTGGGGTATGGTCCCTCCCAAAACCATTTACCACTAATAAAAAAGAAATTTCTCATGTTAAGAGAGAAAATAATTCCTTTAACTGATCTTGTTAATCAATAGGCCACCAATGGATCTAATTCTAGTCAAAACCTATAAAGTGAAATCATCTTGGAATCAATTAAGTAATCTTGATTGAGATGAGTCACAATTTTCCCAAATGGATCATTGTTACACCTTGTGTCTTGGCATCCATCATCTTCATTTTCATATCACTATTCTCTTAGTTCTCACGTCCTTCTTGGCTCTTGGTGGTGAGCCCTCGCATCTTCCTAGTTGCGTGGAGTCATGAGTGAGACATCCTATCACTATATCATCTACATTCTGCCAATGGAATGAAATGCTTACAATTGTTTGAACATGAGTTCAGATGATGTACCCTTTTACCAAGTCAAAATTAAAAAAACATTCAAATATGTTTAAAAATCCAAAAACATTCAAATATGTTCAAAAATCTAAAAACATTCAAATATGTTCAAAAATCTAAAAACATTCAAATATGTTTAAAAATCCAAAAACATTCAAAAATCAAAACATTCAAAAAGTAAAACATTCATAAAATGTTTGACAAAATCTTAGCAATTAATAACACAATTCAACAATATCGTCATTTGATGAAAATCCTATTGATCATTCCAGATCATCTTCTGATAATCACTTTTCTTTCTGTGGTGTATATCTATGCTCAAGGAAAAACAATCAATTACCCTTTTGCAATATAAATTTTCTTGGGGCACACTTGGATTAAATCCAATACAAATCAAACTTCAATGGGATTCGACAAGAGTGTTTTTGGAGTATCTAAGATCACTCCACTCTTTAACCCGATCTAATCCTCTTGCATTTCTAAGCTATCACTTGAGGGCATTCATATATGTCTAATTCTTCAATGTGGAACACATTAGGGGTGTCATTAGATGTTGTTATTACAAACCGCATTTTACGATTGTGGTTTTTCAACATTGTGACGATTTTTTGTTAGCATGTTATTTTGTTGTACTTTGTTATTGTAGACCAATTGCAGATGAATTATTAACATCTTAGTTCACATATAAATTTGGTGTAGTTAATTCCTATTCATATTGGGTTTGTTTGACATGTTTGTTTTGTGTTTTTGAATCACTTATACATATTGTGTTATCATCCTTTTACATCTCTTTGTATTTTTGCTAATTGCAAGTACTTTGTGGACATCATTTCACACACAACATCATACATCATGAATAAAATCTAAGCTATGAACATGGAAGCTAAGCTCCATCTCACATCATCATATATCCATAATAAATCCAGTGTAACAATCACACCGCTCCCTTTCTTCACTCTTCACTAAAATCATAAATTTTAAAAAAAATCAAATATTCACAAAATCCTAAAAATTTGCAAACACATGAAAATATTTCAACAATTCACCAACATTTTGATAAAATCAAACTTTTAACTATTGCCCTAATGATCATTTCAATCTTATGATTATCATGATACATTTTTATTAGATTAGGCAAAAACAGGATCGGCTCCCAGGGGCTAGTACAAAAGAGAGGAACGCAACCAGAAAAAAACATAAAGAAAACCCATAAAGGGGTCCCAGAAAGATGAGTTAAATAGACTTAACTCTTACATTGCAGGATCTGGACCCCAGAGAGGACAAAAAAGACCAAGAAGCAACAGGGCACCACAATTTGCCAGAGTCCACACACGCCCGAGACCAAAAAAAAAACCTCTACGACAAGTAAAAAAAAACCACCGGAGGGCCCTAGGCCAAGCAACCCATCCTAGATTCCAGTACCATCCAACACCTACTCCTCCTCCAAGCTACTTATGCAAAGGTTGAATATCCTCCTTTTCTTTTCCCCTTCAATCTCCTCCACTCTGTCAATCAGAACTTTAACCTGAATCTCCAGCTCCCTCATTCTGTGTTTTATCTGGACCTGATCCATGACCATCTTCTTTGAAATGTTGATGATGTTCAGGATGGACTCCCTTTGCCCCTCGTTCGTGTCCTCCATGGCTTTTAGGACCCCTTCTAAATACAACATCTTCCTACTCCATTCTTCAAAAACAATGGGGTCTCCCACACATTCATTCTTCCTGAAGCACTGGCTTCCCCACCACCTCCCTCATTTTTATCTTTATCTTTCTCATTCCCCCGGAGGGTACCCTTACCCTCTTTCAATTTAGTAAGACACTCTGCAAGAGTAATGTCATCTTCCTCGTCTTGCTCCTCCAGGGCCGTTGTCAAAGGATGATCCAGAACCGGCTTGCCATTCTCAACCAGAAGAAGAATCAAGCCCTCATGTAGGCAACTCACTTTCTCATTCTCGGAAGGCCATCAACAAATTTGAAAGAGAGGTGGCAAAAAAGGGAATACTAACCATAAAATTGTGACGAACATGTTGAGGAAGGTCATGTGATGGGTATAGATTTTTCTATACTTACCCTCCAAAGAATATATTTCATAACTTGAAGGCAAACATCCTTCCAGACTCTAGGAATGCACGAATGCACAATACCATCCGTGAAGAAGAAACAAGTCTCCTTGCCAACAAAAAATCACTCAATCTTGAGGTCTCTACGGGTTCTTTCCTTGTATATTTTTAACCCATCCATCTTCATATCAGTCACCCTAGCAATATTAGACTCCGAGACCTCAACCTCCACACCACGGACAATAAAAACCCCCTCTTTCCAAGATTTTCCAAAGTCCTTAGATAGAGTTGGGTCATGACCATGTAATTTAGCAATATAATTGCTAAATCCGCCAACTTTAAGCTTGTTCCAAAGATCCTTGTTTCTCTCCTCCATGTTTGACTGACGGGTTCCACACGAATCATGTCTCCACCCATCTGCACTTTGCCAAAGTTTTCATTCCAATGAAATCTTTTCACAACCCACAAGTTGTTCTCCCTATCAAAGTTCGAAATGGAACAATGATTTTTGTATAAGCTATCTTGGTACCTGAAATACTTTCCCCGCTCATGCCGACATCATTAATCTTAGCACCTTCTATCCTTAATGATTTCATCATTAATATTAGAGGGTAATCTCTCCCCTTTGCACCAAATTTTGTACTCATTACTAAGGACTCCCACATTGGCCATCTTGTCCGCACATTTATTTCCCTGCCTCAAGGTATGATTGATAGATATCTTGTCAAAAAACTTTAGCAATTCCTTGATATCTTGAATGATATTTTTTAACGACCAATTGATCTTACTCCTATTGAGGAGAGCATTTATAACAATTAAGGAATCACCTTCAATCTTGAATGTCCTTAAGGCCTTTTTCCTTAGTGACCAAAATACCCCAAAGGAGGGCTCTAGCTTCAGCCATGTTATTAGTCTGCTTTCCTAGGGGACCCGCATAGATGAACAACCAATCACCCTCACTATTCCTTAAGATACCCCCACCCCCAGCTTGACTAGGATTCCCCTTTGAAGCCCCATCAAAATTGATCTTGATCGTATTTCCCATAGGTCTAATCCAGTTAACATCCTTACAAGGGATTTTATTTTTGACCGGACTATAGGCAAACTTATCCAACACTTCTTGCTCCCATTTCGGGTAAGGAATTTTGTTTTACCTTTAAACAGTTTGAGATTTTCCTTAATGGCAGCTAGGATTTTCCTTTTAGCCACCACAATCAGAGGTTTCTGATCTCTGAAAACACTATCATTCCTTATTTTCCACAAACCCCATAAGAGATGAGGCAGAGTAATCTTCCAAGCCCAGCCAGATAAGGAAACCTAAAAGGGCTCTCCCATTGAGTACAACAATCCTCCATATTCGAAGGCATAATCCATTGCATGTTGAAAAGTTCCAAATCAACAAGAAGACACCTTTAGAGAAAGGGCAATGTAAAAAAAGATGATTCACATTCTCTTCCCCTCTCCAACAAAGAGTGCACCTATTAGGGATCTGCATTCCTCTTTTTATAAGATTTTCAACTGTCAGATTCTATTTTGAAATGTACATCCAATAAAAATATTGATCTTAGGGATTAAGTCCTTGATCCATAACTTACCCCAATACTCTTTTTGAAAATCTTTCTTGAAGTGTAAGCTATAGGCAAATTTAACAGAATAGTTTCCAGAGTCTTCCTCTTTCCAAATGATGGAATCCTCCTTAGTTTGGAAGATGGGGATGTGGAATTCCCTGAGTTTCTTATTGAGATCTTGAAAGGGTTTGATGTCACCATCATAATCAGGGGGAGGAACTATGGTTTCCCATTGGACCTCATCATCATGACTCCAGAAATCTCTTATCCAAATTTTACCATTCTCCTCATAGAATTGAGCAACCTCCTTCCATATATCCTGATCTGCTAAAGGGGAGTCTTCTATCCAACTATCCCACCAAAATCTGATCATGTTCCCCTTACCAATCTCCCATAGGGATCCCTTTGAGAGGATATATTTCGAATCTAGTAGAGAATTCCAGAAGAAGGATCCTCTAGGGAGATTTTCATGAAAGAAGAACGAGTCAATTCTACCTAAATTCCATAGATATTTCTTTTTTATTATATCAATCCATAGTCCTTCCTCTCTAGCAATTCTCCAGCCAGCTTTAGCAACCAAATCTTTGTTCATGATAGGTATACTTTTCAAACCTAGACCGCCACACATCTTTGGCCTAGTGACCTTCTCCTAGGCCACCAGAGGGAATTTAAACTTTTCTGAGGCCCCAACCTAGAGAAATCTCTTCTGAATTTTTTCCAGAGCATCAATTATTTTGGCCAGAGCTTAAAGAGAGACATAATGTAAATGGGGACTCCTTGAAGAGAGCTCATAAGGAGTTGTATCTTTCCCACCTGAGAGAGAAGGAGACCTTTCTAGGAGGAAAGTTTCTTGTTAACTCTTTCCAACAGGGCATTCCAAATAGAGATGTCATGCCTTTTGTAGATAAGAGACATTCCTAAGTAAGAGTCCAAAAACACTTGATTTTACAACCCAAAATGCGAGCTAGCCTTAATTGGACTTGTTTATCCACATTAATAAAGTAAACAACACTTTTGAGATAATTAACCATCTACCCCGAGACCGACTCATAGTCCGTGAGAGCAGATTTGAAGTTGGTGGCTTCTTGGATAAAGGCCTTTCCCATCAGGAAGTTATCATCAACAAATTGGTTGAGGTAGATCGAGGGAGACCATTAGAAATCTTGATTCCCTGAATGCTCCTAGAAAGCAAAGCCTACTTACAAATTCTACTCAAAGATTCAACCATTATAACATAGAGGAAAGGAGATAGGGGGTCACCTTGTCTCAAGCCTCTACCAGCTTTGAAGAAGCCCTCCAGGCTGCCATTGACCAAGACTGAATAACTAGCAATAGATATGCAGGTCATAATCATTCTAACCAGAGTATTATCAAAGCCCACTTTATTTAGGATGACACCAAGGAAAGACTAAGTAATCTTTTCATAGGCCTTGTGCATATCTAACTTAAGGAACATAGCGATCTATCAGAATTAACAATGGAATGGATGGCTTCCTGAATCACCACAATACTATCAGTAATCTACCTACCCGGGACAAAAGAACCTTGATTTTTAGAGATAATATGGGCAAGAACCAATCTAATTCTGCTAGCTAAGATTTTAGTCAAGATTTTATAACTCATGTTACAAAGACTGATCGGTCTAAAATCTTTGACTTCATTGCCCCCTGTAATTTTGGAATAAGGACCAAGAAAGTATTATTAAGTTGGCTGAGGAGCTTCCCATTTTTGAAGAAATCTTGGACCATTTCAATGACTTCTTTCTTAATCAGCTCCCAAAATTTATGGTAAAAGAAAGCCTGAAAACCATTAGGCCCAGAGCGACTTGTCAGGTTCCATATCAAAGACCACAAATCTGATTTCCTCCTCAGAAGGGATCCTTAAGAGCTCACGATTTTCTTCGGGGAGATGACTTCTGGAACAGTTCGGGATATTGTTTTGATTCGCTCCCAATCCCTCGACCTTCTTGAAAAGATCCTTGAAATAGTTTATGATGACTTGATTTATTTCCTTTCTCTCCAAGAGGATCTCACCATTCTCATTCTTAATTTCATTTATCTTGAGGAGGTTTTTCCGGGAGGTGGCTGAGAAGTGGAAGAATTTGGTATTCTGTCCCCTCCTAAGCCATTTCACCCTCGACTACTACTTCCAATAGACTTCTTCCTTTGCCAGATATCATGATACTCAACCAAAAGATTTTGTTCCTGCTCCTTAAGCACCGGATTAAGACCATCAAGATCGATAAGTTCCTCAATATTCCTTAAATCTTCAGCCACTCTACTTTTTTCCTGGAAGATGTTACCAAAGACCTCTTTGTTCCACTTTTTGAGGCAACCTTTGAGATGCTTTAATTTGTAACTGAGTCGGTAACTAGCCACCCCAAAGACCCTGATATTCCACCACTCTTGAATTTTATTGAAAAGGTCAGGGTGGTCTAACCAAATCTTTTCAAATCTGAAGGGTCTAGCTTTCTTGACCGGATTTAAACCAAGATTAAGGAGGATAGGGTTATGATCAGAGCCAATTATGGGGAGAGTCTTCAGAGAGTAGAGTTGATTGATCATACAGAGATGACTTACAACAAACCTATCAAGTATGATTTGGATAAGCTCCGTCCCAACTCTCTTATTAGCCCGAGCGTACTTTGAACCTTCCAAATCCAAATCCACCAAACCATTATTGTTAAGGAAATCAACAAGGTCCTCCATACTCGGTAAAAGGAAGTGATGCCCCCTTTTTTTCCCCGGAGAAAGGGGGAATTGAAATCTCCTCCAATAATCCAATCTTTATCTTTGAATAAATTCCTGAAATTAGAGAGATCTTGCCACAATTTTCTTCTCTCACTTACAAGGTTAGGAGCATAAATGTTGAAGACATACCAATATTTATTTGAGGTTAGATTTGTAAAACACATTACCACATGCCCCGGGACAGTAAGTAAAGGAATACCATGCACAATGCTAGGATCCCATAGTGTAACTACACCTCCAGAGGCTCCCAACAAACTACACCCTTCCCAACAACTATCTTTCCAAATAGACCTTCCCACTTCTTTAAATCTTTCCATACTCATTTTAGTTTCTTGAATCATGAAAATATCCGGTTTATTTTTCAATCTAAGATCCTTCGCTATTCTGTGTTTGCTGGGGTTATTCAACCCCTAATGTTTTAGGAGAGAAGAATCATTTAACATTTCTTATTACAGGGGAACAAATTCCCCAGAGTTTTCTGAATACTTGCGTCCACTTCCTTTCTTGAACTTGTCTCCCTTACTTCCTTATTACTTTTCCTACCCTTTTGGTTGGAATCTTTACCGAAGTCAGCTCTTGAGCTACTACGAGTGATAGGTTTGGATTTACTCACAGTGTCTTTGGTGATCCTATCACCTCATAGGTATCAACTACAAAATCATTAGATCCCAAACCCATTTAACATTGTTAAATCTTCTTCTCTTCTTTGTGCAAAAGAGCTCTACCTATAGACGATACTTACTTCCCGTAGGTGATAGTCCATCAACAACTAGCAAAGAAAGTTTGTTGCCTTCCATGTATTTGCTTTCCTATCCTTGAAATATTGGATTTCCTTCTTCAACACCTAACGAACATGCTCATCATCCTTTTCTTTAGTTTCTTTATCGGTACTTCTTTGTTGTTGAGTACTAGTCCCCACTCCTTCCTTTCTAGGTTTTGATAAGTAGATTCAATGGCTCTACTTTAGGATCTAACTGGAGAACCTCCTATTCCTTGATTTCAACAACCCTTCCATTCTTCCCAATCCTTTTCCATTCCTTCACCTCTTTTTCAATCACCATCTTTTGAGGCATAACTTTTACTTCAGGCTTCTTCTTTTTGACATTTGACAAGAGCGTTGTTTATGACCCACCAACTTGTAATTTTTACAAGCAAAGGGGGTAGGATCATAATCAAAATGCTGCACCCAATCCCCCTCAGGGGTCATAAGCTTAATATTACTTTCCAAACATGACTCTTGACGCATATTCACACAGAATCTGGCATGAGTGAGTCTAGTTTTTGCTTTAGTTACCGGATCCAGGGCAATAGGTTTGCCCATACTTTTCACTATACCAAAAAGGACCTCCAGTTCCCATAATTCCAATGGTAAACCCGAAACAGATTGACCCATATCGGGAACTCCATAACAGATTCCCATAAGGATTGAAAGCCGACTCCCATTTCTGAACAATTATATGAGATTTTCCAATGAACCATGGTCCTTCTGCCAAAATTTTTACCACATGATCCTTACTAGGTAGAATAGCTAAGAAGTACCCATTAGCGTAAGCTGAGATCTCAATGGTGCCATTAGCCACCCAACGTCTCTTTGCCCAACCTCTAAAATAATCTATATTTGGTCTAGAGCCCATACATTTTGCAAAGAGTGCCCCTTCCATGGAAACTTTTGTTCTAGCCAACAAAGAGACAGGAATTTTGAGGGAAAGATTACCTTTTTCTTTAACTAGTTCCAGATTCTTCGAGACACCTAGATCCGATTTTTCCCCCCAAAAGTTCTACCCACATGCTTGGTCTCCCATCCTTTTCCCTATTTCTAATGGGCTCCATGATCACATGTTCCTTCACTAGGTTCTACTCCCGTTCTCCCTGCATATTCGGCTCGAACATTCCCGCCGCTTTCAAATTTTGAAAAATCCCACTCCCACTACGGACATTATCATGATACATCATCTTCCCTTTGAATGTTAATATCTCTTGCTTGAGGCAAGTTAAATCAATTATTTTTCCTTTGTAATATAAATTCACTTGGGAAATCTTGGCTCTCATTCCCTCCTTGTATTTCATAAGTTTAATGCTTGAGGGCAATGATCCTTTTTCACTTTTAGATCAATCTTCAATGCGGATCCAACAAGAGTGTCATTAGGAGTATCTAATATTACTCCTCTTCAGTCTAATCCTATCCCCTTGCATTTCTAAGATATTTCTTGGGGCATTCACATATGCTTAATCATCATTGTGGCACATATTAGGGGCATAGTTAATTGTCTTCTTTTTCAAAGTTGTGTTGTATTGTTGATCTTACTTTTTGGACCAATTACACGTATTTTGTTATCATATTGGCTTCCTTATAACCATGGTGCATACTTATACAATGTATATTGAGTTTGTTTTCCTTTTTATATTTTCTTTGTTGTGTGTGTGTTTATTTATGCACATAACGGGTTAAACATCACGATTCTTTCATAATCATGGTGACAACTCTATTATGCAACAACAAAATAAGGTTGCTCTAACTTTCACTCTCTAAATGACGCTCATGCTACGAGCATAATCCCTCATATACTCCTTCAATATCCCTTGTCTTCTTCCTATCAAGTAGTTGTCCACCACTTTGTTATGTCACCCACCCACTTAAGGGGCATTCCCTTACTATTATATTCATTGGGGCATCTAAATACTTCACCGAGGCATATCAAACAAGCCCACCATACTTCCTTGCCTTCTGCTCACTAATCTGCATGCGTCTACTATCTTTAAAATGATATTACTTCGTAATAACACTTTAAAGAGGGGCAAATATAGACACCCTAAAAATACATACTTATTCCTAGCTTTATCCTCAAGTTATTCACATCCCCTTTAGAATTAATTAATTAAATTAATTAATTCATACTTTGAATATTTATCCCTTTTAGATTTAATTCAATTAAATCTATCATATTCCTTTAGAATTAATCAAATTAATTATATTATCTTTACATCCCTTTTAGAATTAATTAAATTAATTCTAATTACACTTAAGCTATACTCCTACCCCTTTAGCTAATTTAATTAAACATTTATTTAATTAAATGGTTAATTATCCTCTCACAACTCATAACTAATTAAATTAGTTATTTAAATAATCTTATTTATCTACTCACACTCCACTCAACTCTACTTCTAGAATCCTACAAAGGTGGGGGCAATAAAATTGCACATACAACCACCTTCCCAAATAAAAT
This sequence comes from Taxus wallichiana var. yunnanensis, assembly GCA_018340775.1. Lineage (NCBI taxonomy): Eukaryota > Viridiplantae > Streptophyta > Pinopsida > Cupressales > Taxaceae > Taxus > Taxus wallichiana. The sequence goes on from CM031241.1 coordinate 55,679,700, forward strand.
CCAAACATTCATTGCCCCTGCAAAGTTACAACTACACAAACCAAATCCAATGGCTATTTCAGAAATTATAATTATGAACATGTAACCCATTCAAATCTTGATCTAATATTCATGGCCTCACCCTCAACTATAAAAAGTAGGCCAATCCTTTGTAAATGATCCTTGGAAGTTTTGTGTAATTGCAACCAACTTCTGCCAAAATTTCCATCTGCATCCTCGTGTTTATCTTCGCTCATAACATTATCGTTCCTTCATTTGGAGACTAATTTAGAGCATCCACAATCCAACAACTACAAGATTCTACAAGTTTAATACTTCAAACAATCTTATCATTGAGGTTTGCAAGGAAGAGCTTGAGAAAGGTTTGTTGTCTTTATTTTTTTCTTTAACTCATGCTAAGTTTTTCACTCTGAAATAATTATTAGTTAAGTTGTTATCCTTAACCATAAGAGGCATTTTATTGAATATGTTTAAAAATCATTATCTTTAATTAATAATAAGATTATTACACAAGTATATAATTATAATTGTTTACAAGATACAATAATTTTAACAAAAAATAATCATTAATTCAAAAATAGTTAGGAATAAGTCATTCATATTTAAAATATAATTTAATATGGTTTCAAATAAAACCACCTCTTCTAAGTTATCTATACAACTAGTAATTGCACTAATTGTTGCAAAGACACCTCGATAGAGAATAAAGATAATATAATGTTTTAAATACGATAATTTACAAATTAAAGTTCTATTTTATAATAGATTGAAGCTTAAGAGTAGAAATAGATGAGCATTTATGAAAATTACCATATATTTTATACCCAATACCAATTGATTGTTATTAAACACATACCATAGGAATAAATCCATAAACACAGAGTTTAATTTTAGGAATAAATCGATATGAATAATAACAAATAGTTTCACTGAAAAATAATAATAATTCCATATGATTATTAATAAATTCCTATTTCGAATTTTATAATGCATAGCAACACACTATCTAAAACACTAAGATTGTTTTTAATTTTCTCTTATTGCATGTCAAGTGTATACAATGGAAAAATTAAGTTAAATTCATGTTTTCCATATCCCAAATTATGTTTTTAAAAATGTCTTGTTCAATACATTTCTCAAATTTATTAGCAAGCATCAACCTCTGCAAATCTAAAGAAATTTCTATTTTTGTGATATATTTTCCTTTAGAATTTCTATTATACCCAAGTTTTTAACTTCAACAAAGTACTCCACTCTATCAAGTTTGTTCCATTGCATGCATGTTGGGTGCCTATGTATTCTATGTAACAAATATTTAGTTAACTGCAATAACACAATTTCAAATAATGTCAATAAACCACTAAATAATGTAAGAAATGAATTCACAGATTAATTTCCAAAAAAAAACTTGTAAAAATGATTATTATCATATGTGTTTGGGTTCCTATTGATTTCCCACGTTGAAATTATTGTAATGAGCCGCATACTTGCCTCAGGAAAAACTTGATAATGTTGCATGAAAAGATAAAATATTCATTCCCATTCCAGACTTAGCTTGGAAAATACCATTTAACCCTAAGATGGCATGGGGAATCCCATCGAAATTACTCTAGATTCAAAAGAAATTCCCCAAAGCCTAAATTATGAATGCAAATGTAGTATTTTTTTAAAATTTCACAAAGTGCCCATTACAAACAAATAACTTTTGTAACACATATTCAAGACATATGTTTTCAAACACATTATGTCACGGGTGTCCTCCAAACTAGAAAGGTATAATAAATTACATAATTTTATTATAAACTAAAATAAATAGATATAACATATATAAGTTAACATGATAACTTAAGTAACATTGTTATTATTAAAAATAAGTAAATGGAAGAGGATATAGTATGTGTTATCATAATTAAGAGAGAACTTTAAATATTTCAAGTAGATGTACAATGTTTGGTGGTACGGTTCTCAATATTCTATAATAGTTATGTAAAAAAATGTTAGTAGTTTAAAGATTTAATAAATACATTATGTGAAATATATGGAGAGAAACATACATTGTTATGTGAATGGTTGTTTGTAGTGTGTATGGATTGGAGGTATTTCTATTGTTTCCTTTATAGTTTTTCTTCTTTTTTTTCGATGGAGACATTACACATAAATAAATTAGAAATTAGGAAAATTCAATATGAAATTAAAAATAAACATTACCATTTAGAATATATAGCTAATTACAAGGAAATGAGAAAATATATTATTGAGTGTAAGAGTGCAAATGTTTACCAAAGTCTATTATAAATTAATAAAGAAATAGATAAGCTATATACTTGTTTAATCATTAAAAACTAATGTAACATGGGAGGGGATATAGTATGTCTTATCATAATCAAAAGAAAATCTTAGATATTTGAAGCAAATGTATAGTTTGTGGTGGAATGCCTCTCGATATCTTGTGATAATTACATAAGGATAATGTTAGTATTTAGTTTAAAGTTGTAATAAATAAATTTGAAAAATATGTGAAATATAAGGAGAGAAACTTACATTGTTTTGTGAATGGTTGTTTGTAGTGTGTATGGATTGAAGATATTTCTTCTCTTTTCTTTGTAGTTATTTTTCTTCTTTTTTTTTAATGGAGACATAGGCACCATCTTTCATTTTTGCATAATGGTCAAATGAGAATGGAGGTGATATCCATAAGTCTTTTAGGACTTTGACTCTAGATATAGTAGTGAATAAAGGGCGTATAGTATATTCTTTATTGTTAATATTTAGTTTAAATTTGTATGCCTATGTATTCTGAAAAACATATGTATATCAAGGAGAGAAACTTACGTTTTTTGTAAATGGTAGGCCTTGTCTTTTTTGTACCAATGTCGATTGTTTCTCTTTGTAATGTTAATCCCTAGGATTTGTGTATAGTCAATGCCCATGTTATCTTTAGTGGTATTTTTCGATGGTTTCCTCTTGTTTTGGTGGTATAGGTATTGTATATCGATTATTAGTATCCCATATAGGTCCACTATAATTTTTGAAGTTCATTGTAACATATAATGGCAATTTTGGTGGTTTTGATGTATCTATATATATAATTCCATTGATTTCCCCAATTGCTCCATTAACTAATCCTGTTGAGACCCAAAGGTTAGATGTTAACATGACTTGTTGTCATATGCATAGGAGAAATTTTCTCTCTAGTTGTTCATTGTCAAGATTGGAATTTGGCATTGTTCTTGTTTTCTTTGCAAGGCAACATGCAATTGGTTTGTGTAATGATTTTAGCATGTGTTTATTGTGTTATGAAACCTTATCTTTTGTTGCATAAAGGTGTATGGAGGAGTTAAATCTTGTTATTTCATCTTTTGTTAGCAATGTATTAGTTCTAGACATGAGTAGATTCCAATCATCTACTATTGGGTTCCCATTTCTTATGTTAAATAGTAGTTCTTGAAATGCTATTTGTGATGGATCATTCCCTTGTTGTTTGAAGATTGTATCCAATGTAATGAGATAATGTCAAAGGTATCCCATAATGTGTGACCAAATGTATTTCCAACATACATGGGGATGTCTTGTATTGGTGTTAGTTGTCCTAGGTCTCCAATAAGGATAATGGACCATCCACCAAATGCTTCATTTTTGTGTGAGGGAAAGCTTGGTGTAATCTGTCATTTATTTTTACAAATAATTTGGGACCAATGAAGCTCATCTCATCAATTAGAATGTATTTTATGTGTTTCATTTGTTCTTGGAAAGTAGATAGAGCTTGTCCCTCTAATTCATTCATTTTGTTTATTGGGATTTTTAAAGTTGTGTGTATAGTTGTTCCAATGATATTAAATGTTGCTACACCTGTAGGAGTGAGAAGTAATAATGGACTCAAATGATCAGGGGATGTTGGCAGAAAATTTTTTTACTTGAGGCAACCTATTAAGTATGACTTTCATGTTCTTGTTGTTCCTTGAATAATCATTTTCAATGGAGGTGTGGGTGATGTGGTTTCAGAGTGGTTGGTGATGATTTTATAGCTATATATTGTTTTTGGGACAATGTATTTGTAGAGTATATAATGTTTGGGAAAGTGTTTGGTTGGTTCTTTAACTAGCGGGTTATTTCTATGAATTTTGTTGTTGAATTGTGTAAATCATGTGGTATGTTGTTTTGGGACCAATCATGATTGTTGTCAAAGTCTCCATTCCCCAACATGTCTATATATGTAAGTTGGAAGTTTTGTGAGGTCATATTTGTGAAAATAGTTCCCATTCTTCCATCTCAACAATGTTATGAGTGTTCCCATCTCCTTCCAAGAGATTACATCACCTTCTAATTCTGTGTTGTTTGGTTCATGGTGGATATGCCAAACATGGTATGAATTTTTGTAATTTGTTTCCAATTTGTAATTATCTCCTCATTACTACTCCCAATGTCATATGATATGCACAAAATGATTTGTAGAATATAAGTTCACTCAACAAAACATTTTGAAGGCATCATCATTTTCTTGTGGGATGTTATTAAAGTGTGGTGTGACACATGCAATGGTTATGGCATTTCTTTTTTTTTCCATTTATCTATTTTCCTTTTGTTATCATAAGACTAATCCTTTACTACTTCTATCAAAGTCATTGTATGCATTGATTCAGTTGATTAATGTATGCTTCAAAGAATGAAGTTGTTGAAATTTGTTCCTTTATATATATTTATCCGATGATAAAAATTTTCCCTACATGGAGTGTCACAAATTGTCAGCTATTGCATTAGTGGTAGCTTATGAATAAGATGACATGTCTCTTATGCATCGATGTCTCGATCAATGAGTGTTTTATTTAGGAATTTTTTATATGTTGACACTTCTTGATCATGTGGATTTGCATTGTTTTTATTCGTGTAAGCATAGTGTGATAGCTTTCTGACATGCATTCAAATTTTGATGCATATTTGGAAATGTACTTTAAGACAACATGGCATGAGAAGACTGGCTAAAAGTAAATGTTTACTCGCCACATAGTTATTATGTCTGAGTTGTGTATATTCATTCTTTCATCATTCCTTTCAGGTTCATATTTTTTTTTCTTTTTCATCTAAATATAATATTGAATGGTTTTATAATTCCATGGTGCTTTGTAACAACATTGTGTGGTTTTTCCTTTCTTTCGCAGGCATGATTCTTTTGTACACCTTGTGTGTCTTTGCACATGATTTATTATCTCTTCATAGTTTACTTAGGGATTTTTGTAAATATTTGACTTGTTGAAAAACAAGGATCATCATCAATGGTTCTATGGATTCTCATATTCCTTTGATCATGTCCCCGTGGGTTCAAAGTTATTTATCAAAGAAAATTCAAGCCATTGTTATTTCTTCTTGATTGTTTCAAGCCATATTAGGTTCTCGGTGAAGCCATAAGAAGATGTGAATGTGCACAATCCTCTGTTGTCATTTTAATCAATATTATTTTTTTTATTTCAAAGAATCTTGAACCATTGTTATTTCTTCCTGATTGTTCCAATCCATTATTTCTTATATCCTTTCATGAATCCATAAACATTGTTAAATTGAATAGTGCTTAGTCTGAAGGTAAATCTTCTTGAAATATTGTGAACCTTTGATGCATGTAGAGTGATACTATATGTCGGTGCTTAATAATATTTTATATTCGCCAATGATGAGATTGACATTGGTAGGTTGAGCTCTAGGCATTACACTATGCAAATTGGGCCACTTTGTATCTATTGAACTCAATGTGAAGAAAAATGTCATGAATCCTAGTTGGACTATCATATCTGTTAACTCATTTCTAATTTTGTTCCAATATGACTTTGTTCCTCTCAAATTTGATCCAAATCTCATCAAGTGTTCAACTAAATCTTCATTTGGCATATCTTTCATAATAAGTATTCTATAGTTGTTGGTGTGGTATCATCTATTGTTTTTTATAAACACATTTGTAGTTGATTGACTTTGATGGTGCATCATGAGGTTTAATAAGAAGTATCAAAACCTTGGATGGCTTCCAAATCTATTGTCATAGTAATGAATAAGGTGTTGTGCATATTCATGCATGCACACTTGTTTCATTCTTGGTTGTGAGATCATAACTTCTCCTGTAGGGAACAAAGTAGGGAATGCCAAGTCAAGTAATCCTTCTGTGTTATATTCATTAATAGGAGATTGACCTATATGAGGCCATTCTATGGTATGTTTAGGTGCATCATCCGTCATTTCCAAAATCCTTATAATTTCTTCCATTTATGTTCTTCCATTTTGTAATATTGGCACAAATGATGATTTCTTGATATGCAATGTATCATTAGATATGTCTATTTTGTCATTGCATGTTCTGGCATTTTATTTTCAACAACATCTACGTTATATGTGGTAACAAAATAGATATGTTTGTAGGCTCAATGGGTAATTAATTTATTACATTATAGTCTATGTCGACATCTCTATAATATTTTTCATATTTTATTTTTTATATTCCAATGCTCTTATAACATGACTTCTTGTGACATAACAATCATATGCTTTATGGTTAGATCCACATCTCTTGACAATTAATATGTCAATATTTGTTACCTTACGAGGTAGTTTGTTTAAGATAGAATTGATATCTTGTGGGAAGCTAATCGTGTGACCATTGTATTTGTATTGTCCACCTCGCGCATGGGTAACTTGTAACACTAGATTTACTCTAGAAATCAACATCTCTTCAACTTGTGTCATAGTCTTTTCAAAACATCTGGTTGTATGCTTGGGTCCATGTTGTTCCATTTAGAAAATTTATTACCATTTTTTTCTCTGCAAAATATCTATTGCAAACTAAAGGTTCATGTGTATTTTTTATTTGTATTCCTGGATAAGATTCCAAGCAAATTGTACATGTGCCTATGTGCAAAATTTGATCCAATCTATTTCAAATCATTTGTGTGTTTCATTAAAGCTTGTGCATACTCCATTTATGAAGGATGTATGAAATTGATATAATTTCTTTCACTTTGATTGCATTGGCTCCTTTATGAGAAGTTTCTTGAAATTACAGGAGTGATTTCTGCACACATAGTAGGTGGTTGATGTTGCATTATCAATGATGATGTTTCATTTATTGTATTTTTTTGAATATTTTCATTCATTTTTGTTGTTTTGATTGTATCTTGATGAAGTATTCTACTTTCACTTTGGCGTTTGTTTATTTCATATGTATTTCTTTCATAGTTTTCATGATGAAGAGCATTTATTTTTTCTCTTTGAGTAGTGTTTGTTTGTTAGTTCTGAGTATTTGAAATTTCTGCAATTGAAACTACCCTTATTACTAATAGCCTCTTGGGTGGTTGGCATTTGCATGTCTAGCATATTATGGAAATGCCATTACAAGCTTAGTAGATAGATAAAAAGAACTTATACGAGAGTTTGTGGGTGAATAATCTAGACTTTTTATTATCCAAGTACATTGAAAACTCCTAAAAGATATGAAAATTTCTTTATGAACATCACATGTCAGAGTTATAGGTCTATTCATATCCCAAGGTTTTCCAAATTTTATCAACGATTTTGCATATATTACAAATGTGTATATATACACATTTAATGACTAAAATTACTAGACAAAATCTCTCTCCACTCTTCCCCTCTCACATACTTATGCATCTTTTAAAAAAACAGTAGAACCAAAAACCTGTTCAAACTTAAAGACATTTTTTTGTCAAACTTTATCCCACGATGAACTTGAACCAAACTTTATCATTATCAAACATAAAAATGAACTCAAACCTTGTGACATAGGGTTTGGATATAAAAACCACAAAATCAAGCACATAAAATCAAATCTTCTCTTGTGTGTCAGAAAGTGTTGTGGTTAGAAAATCTTTACTCAATGTCTTGTGAAAGGTCGTTTATAAGTTTCTTCACGAGGTCAAAACCTAAGGGTGCAATATTTTAACAGTATATTCAAGGTAAATTGTGTCGATAAAGAGATTATTATAAGATTAAGAAGCCTCTTTGTTAGCGAGGATGAAACCTCTAAAAGCATCCATACATTTGCTTTTACCTTTATATGTCTTCCTGTTGTATAAAACAAACATTACCAAATCAGGTGGCTAAAAATAAGAGAAATGAAATAGAATTGTAACTATAAAGGAAAATAACATATTTTATATGTTGTTGTATTACATATTCAAATGAGTAAAGGTCATAAATATTAAGTAAAAAGAACACATTTTATATGGTTGTCAATAATACAAGATCAAAAATTTACTACGTTGTTATACTTTTTGATACACTACATGTTGGGAGCACACCCGAATTTTTTTCAATGAAGTCATTTTCCACAAACCCATATTGACAATCACCTCATGATGCATATCTCTACCAATGATTATTTACTATGTAAAGCTTCTCTTATTGTGATTGTGTGTAGAATTTCAGTGCAACATCCAATAATTTTCTTGGATGTATGAAACAAGTGCAAACAAATGTGGTTTTACCAAAAAGACATAATGATTGGGAAATAGTAGAGATAACAAATGGATTACATGAAAATAGACACATAAAATTAAATACACATACGAGAGATCCATAATAAAAATCATGCATCTCCTCGGTACAACAAAAATAAGAATTTCTGCAAAAGTAGGATGAGAACAAATTCTTGAATGTCTTTCCATGGAAAAAATATGTGTATACTTCTTATTCATTTTTTTGCCTGATGATAACAAGAATAAAAAGATGATCCTACTCGCCTTTTCCATACTCCTCCCATTCTAGTTATAAGATCAAAACCATTGTTTTTATGGGATGAGTGAAATAAAAAGAATAAAATACATTCTATGTGGCATTCTTGTGTCACCCATTTTTTTTGAATGGATCTTGTTTTTAGAAACAATCTATAAATATATTACCAAGTGAGTGGATAAAGAAAATGAGATTTCATTGAGTATGCAAATCTAACTATTTGCACAATTTTTAAAGCGCATCATATTACACTTCACACGAAAAAATAATTAATCGAAATACACCATGCATGCCACAACCTCATACCTTTGCGTATCATTGTACACTCCACATGTAGAAAATTTAAAAATCAAAGTACACTTCACATGAAAAAAATTTTGAACCAACTACGCTTCACATGCCAAAAAAGATGAATCAAAATAAAATCCACGACCAAAGTATGACACAAGTAATTTCTCTCATTTTATCCCATAATTTAAGTAAAAATAGACTATTAAACTTTATCGTGTTTTCTAAGAAAACTATATGCCACATATGTGGATGACGAGCATTCTAACATTAACATGAAGCAACTTGCTAAGTGAAGGGAAATGTATTGGTTTCTTTTTAGGAAAGATAAATAGGATATAAATAATATCCCACAAGATTGTTCCTCAATAAATGAAATATATTATAGGTTCCCCATTCTGTCAATTATAAGCATAAACTAATCATTTCACATTTCCGGGAATTGACAGGATTATATAGCGTTAATTCTATATCTATCTTAAATCTTCTTAATGTCATATTAAATTTTATTTCATGTCCGACATCCATATTGTGGTTAGTTTGGTGGTGGTGGACTAGTGGGTTATGTATTGTAGTAAAGAATAAATGAATTGAATCTCATTTGCTTGTCTTGATCTAGGCTCAACAATTCAAGAACCAATAGGAATGTTGAGGTGAGTACGTAGTAAAAATAGAGGCTATGAAATTCAAATTAAATAATTATATTAAAATTTGAATTAACTAACAACAATTAACATAAGTTACATAGGTTATTTAATCTACTTTCCAAAATGATTAACCTTTTGATTTATCATGTGCAAGGTATAAACTAATTTCAAGATATTTATCCCTAGGTTGTCCAATTATTTGAATCACTTTAATTTGAATGAATTAATATGATCCCTTGTTTTGAACTTTTGTAGTAACTATAAATAAGGAAATTGGGGGAATGAAGGTGTTAGAACAAAGATTTCATAAAATCCCATACACCAACATAATTTGGTACTATATCACATAGAATACATTTTTATTTTTTTGCCCTTGGATTTTTTTCTTGACACTTTTCCTTTTCTCATTATATTACATCTAATATTATTTCTTATATGTCATAAGTATATTATGTTTAATATTTTTCAAAAATGTAAAAGAAGGTGAATAAGAAGGTGAAAAGGTAGGCATGGTCGTCCTCTAATTTTTCACCGATAGGTAATGGTGGACATAAAATATCATCCCCCAACATGGCTTTAATACTCTATCTCATTTTCCTAGCTAGTAACTACTAGGATTCAATCCTAACACTCATTCGTATTTAACATTAATATCACTAAAATGTTAATCACCTAAGTTGGAGAAGATAAAGAGAGCAAGAAATATGGCCTCATTAATCACAAAGAAGGGGAAATTAGAATTGTGATGTTAATAGTGGTCAACAAGAAACAAGATCTCAAAAAAGGTCTTTTAAAGACGTGGATTGAGTGGAAGATGTGGTGGACGCTCTAGCTAGTGCTTCCGTTGGAGTCTATAAGGTAGAATCAAGAGATGGAGGAGTTGACTACTGACCCAAAGAGGTCAAACCAATAGGCAAGCTCTTTGCCAAGAGACCTCTCCGACACTTGTTATGAATGATGTGATTATGAAGGAAGAAAATAGAATCAATAATGTGATAAATTGTTTTGTTTTTCCGAATGAAAACAAATTTAGTGTGTAGGAAAAACTTAACATGCATGTGAGTTTTCGAAATGATTGCAACTTGGGATTTTTCTCATTTTGTCCAAAAACTCGAATATGCCAAATGGTTAAACTCGAATATGCAATGTCAAATGGTTCTTTATTGGAATGTGTGTAGGTATGTGTTGAGTCCATTTCCTAGCTTGAATTAATTAATGTATTTAATGAACTCTAGATAAGCCTAGGTCCATATGACTACATGGGTTTTAAATTCAGGTAAAAAATGTGAAATTACTTAATCCCTAGAGACTATGATGCAAAAAAAGATGTTTTATGCCTCATGTTGAAACTAAGAGGGGGTTAAATGCATGTTTTCCATGCCAAAGATATGGCCACATTAAAAATATAGCCCAATAATTTCCCAAACAACCCATTCTCTTGTGTCATGGTGTTGTTAGTGTGAACCGCTTTTGAGAGGGGATTGAAAAAATTGTTAGTATTATTTATGAGAATCTACCTTTAGAGTTTGTAGGTGAATACCTTCTTGAGAAACCTTTTTCTTGGGATACCCTTTGCACTGGAGCCTTTTATGAGCAAACATGATAGTGTATATTTGGAAAGATATCTAAGAAGTACAAAAAATGGCAAGGGCATGCACTATCTATACCTTTTATATTTACTTATTTCGTCATGTTGGTTGTTTTATGATTCATATTTTGTTAGTCTTTGAGGGATGTGATTCCATTTCCAATCCACCAAAATCAAACATGAAGTGAATTTATGAGAATGCATCAAGGTTGACACTAATGTCATAACCAAATACTCCATGTGGTGGATCATTCAAAATGGTGATTTCAACCGATTCCCACACAATTTTCTTGGTGTGATAACGTGTTTGTCATTTCATATTAAGGCCTTGAAGAAAGTAAGGTCCATGGTTAATCCCAATGAGCTCTAATAACATGCACAACTTAATCAAATCCATTTGAGGAAGTAGTCATTCTCCTATCGTCAATCACTTACTAACATGAAAAAATGTGTATGGGAATCGAGAAAGTATCCATGGTTATATCCCAATGCAGCTTAATAACATGCACAACTGAATCAAATATTGAGGAAGTAGTCATTCTCCTATTGGTTGAATCACTTACTGGTGTAGATTTCAAATGACCACACCATGGGAATACATATAATATCTAAGAAAATATTGATATTCTCTAACATGGATTCGAGAAAGATTTGGTCTTTTTGTCATATATTGATTTAGTAAATATCCCTTCCTAGTAAAGGAATGATATATCTACTCTCACGGTCTTCTAAAAGGTGAGCTTACTATTATAGAATAGATGATGCATTGATAGAATGATTAAAAATTAGGTTCTTATATATAGTTCATGTTTTAATGTCACACACTTATGTTAGTACATTTAGAGTAGGCTCATGATTGGATTTTTGAACTATAAAAGTGGTTATGTCTCGATGATGATTGTGATGATGATATCATATACCAAAATCAAGGAAATAAGTATGTCCACATGTAAAACTACTAGAAGTTGGAAACATAGGTGGTTTACTCACATGTCCATCGATGACACATAATCCTTTTCATAATGTTAAAATATTATGTTAATTTTAATACATGTTTTCATACAATATGGGTTTTGATGTCAATGAGGTCCTGTCGACACTAAAATTTTCCTCCATAATTTCTATTTCATTAATGTATATATTAGGAATAGGATGTTGTTAAGTATAATTAGTAGTAGCGTTCGATAGAAAGATAATTAATGGTGTCAAGCCAAGACGACGCGCCAATAATGTATAAGTTGTAATAGTAAAAAGTACAATAATGTTGTAGGTAAAAGTAAATATTTGTCGTAAGTTTTGGGAAATGTATAAGTAAGAGAATAGGGTCTAGTGATTAGGAATTAGAAATATTATATTGTAAATAAATTTCAAAGTTGGGGTATATTAGATAATACATTATTAGAATTAGAAATATTATATGGAATATTTAAGGTAATAAATATTTTCAGATTTTATTTGTAAAAGTCTAAAAATGTGGAACCCATGAAATGATAAGGTTTATCTTATCTTAAAAGATAAGCTTATAGTTATAAGAGTTAAGGTATGGAATATGATTCGTCAGAGGGATTTCTTATCCTATCTTAGAGATAAGATGGATAAGCCTAAAGTCTATAAATAAAGAGGCCATCCCCTCATTTAGCATGGAAGGAAGTAGTGAGAAATAAGATAAAGGAAGCCATCATTTTGAAGGTGTGTTAAAGAAGTCATTAAGAAGTGTAATTGTGAAGTTTCTCCCATAGTTATTGTTGGAAGGCAATTGAAGTCAAGAATAACACTTGAAGTACCTCATGGGTGAGATTGAACAATTTCATGTTGATATTATAATTTACACTTATATTTCGATTTATCGTCATTCCTTCTTATCATAATCTATGGTATTCTTGTGTATGTTTGAGTTGTGTTTCTAGATTTCATAAACCAAACTAAAGATTGTGCATTAGTAAATAATGATAGCACGAGAGTTCCCGTGAAGAATTATCATAGTCTTGGATTATTGTTGACATTTTGGTTCCATACGGAACATTCCTCGTTAGTGGATTTTCTGGAGAGATATTCCCACTTAGTCGGGAAATAATTTGAGAGTAACCTTGTTTTTACTGCACATGCGTAAGTAGTTACTATGGTAAAGTCACTTTTATGTGAATAGTATTTACTTTTTACGCAATAGTAACTTCACTTCACTTTTTACCGTGAAAGAATAAGTAATGTTTACCACAAATAAAGTCGATTTTAACGCTTTTAACGCAAAGTCAATTTTTACCATAGTTTACCGTGGTCATTTCTATTTTACCGTAGAAAAGTGTAAAGTCACTTTCTATTATAGTGATTCCAATTATTTGTGCACATAAGTCTTGTTGATTGTACTTGTGGGTTGGTATTTCACTGTGGTTACTTTTGAAAATGGGGAAGATTCTTGTTTTTCAGCTCAATCTAATGAAGATGCTTCCTCTTTCATTCAAGAGTTTAAACGATCTTGTATTTGTAATGGCCTTATAAGAAGGGAACAATGGACTGAATTTTTCCTACCTTTTGGATGGTTCAAGACTTAGGTGGTTTGAAACACTAGGTGAAAATGTAAAAACTCATGGGATTTATTAACCGAAAGTTTTCTTAAAGAATTTGGTGAACAATGAAATATGCAGATCTCATGATCGAGATCACAAAGCTAGCCCCGAAGGAGAGAAGGAGAAGATAAGAGATTATCATGCTCGTGTTCTGAGCTAAGAGGAAGCTCGATGCCCGAGATCCTAAGGAAGGATTAGCGGATGGGTTGATGAATGGCATGGATAATCTCCTCTCTGTAAGCACTTCATTCTTGGGATGAAGCCGAGATCGACAACGAGTGAAGTATGACCGCCTAAATACCATCAACAAGCAAAGGAGATTGCAAGAAGGCAAAAGAAGAAAGCATGGAAGAGGAGCCCAAAGAAATTGTTGCTAAAGTAGAGCCTACACCAACACCTTTGGTCCAATCCACAACCACTCTCGGTGAGCACAAATATTTCTCCTAGTACATCTACCGAGTATAAAGATCCTTTCAAGAAGATGGGACATTTAACTATTAATCTTCTTCAAGGAAAAGAATTTAGTTCTCGGGAGGAGATAGAGGTCCAAAAGAAATATTTCAAGTTGTTTGTTATGGTTGTTATAAAAGGGTCATTATAAGTATAATTGTCCGGATAGAGCTTTTACATCCGTACAAGAGATAATGATAAAGGAAAAGAACCTCATGAATTCTTTTGATGTAGTAGATAAGAGCATAAATAATGAAGTAGATGTGTTTGTAAATAAAAAGAAAGAAAGAAAAATATAACCAAGATGGAAATGATCCTAAGAAAGATGAAAGGAGAAACTAGTAAGAAACATAGGAAAAGAAAGTTGGGTGTGCGCAGATTTTCTCGATTTCACAGACAAGGACCATACTCCATCTTAGACGATCTATCCAAAAGGCTCTAAATATTACATATGGTCAACTCTTGGCTATGTCTTCGAGAAGAGGCGGAAGGCTGGAAGTGGACTCAATGCTCGACGAAGGAAGGAGGTTGAGGTCCCTGTTTTTTGGAGGCGAGGTGGATCCCTATGCTCCACAAGCCGAGGTACTATGTAATGGTATTTCAATTCATGATGTCTTAGTTGATGGAGGTGCTGCAGCTTAATGTAATGACCGAGTCTATAATGAATATGTTGGGTTTAAAAATTGATCGCCCTCAACACTTATGTTAAGGTCATTAAATAAGGGAAAACTAAACCGAAGGTGTAGTTTCAAATGTGGCAATATCATTGTATGGGTGTTGTATGTGTGGTAGACTTTCGGATGATGAAAAATGGTATCACAGACACCCAATGTTTTGGGAAGACCATGGCTAAGGAGAGTTCATGCAAGAAACTACTGGAATGAAGGCTTCATGACACTTGGACATGGTAGAGAGAGGGTGAAAATAAATGTGATCCTCCAAGCATCATAAGGCGTAACACAGCCGATTCATCCGATTACTCTAGTACCAGTGAAGAAGTGGACAGAAGATGAAGAAAGTGAGGTTGATGTTTGAGGCATGGATATCCTTCCAGATCACACCGACTCATGACCCCATAGAATTATCTCGAAGAAGAAATTGAGGATTATCTCCAAATGAAATAAAGATTGGTGATGCTGTGATGGAGAGTGAGAAGGAATCCTACCTCTAGCTCTTTCGAAGGTACATACACATATTCACTTTTGATTACAAGGAACTCCATCAAGTAAGTTGGGTAGAACATTCTATTGAACTGGTAGATGGTGCTAAGCCCATAAAACAAATGCCATATAGAATGAATCCTAATTTTTCCAAGACTGTAAAAGAAGAAATAGATAAGTTGCTTGATGCAGGATTCATATTTGTTGTGGAGAATTCAGAATGGGTTTCTCCCATTGTGATCTCAATAAAAAAGAATGGGAAGCTACGCATTTGTGTTGACTACAGGAAGCTCAATAAGGCAACAAAGAAGGATCATTACCCTCTTCCATTCTCAGATCAGATCTTGGACGAAGTAGCTGGCCAGGAGTGTTATAGTTTCTTGATGGATATAGTGGCTTGACAACCAAGTTCATATAGCAGAAAAGATCAGTGAAGACCACATTCACCACTCCTTGGGGAACGTTTGCTTTATAGAGTTATGCCTTTTGGGTTATGTAATGCTTCAAAGAACGTTCAGTCAGCTTGATGAATAGGGTGTTGGAACCCTACATTGGGAACTTCATCATAGTATTTTTGGATGATTTTTGCATCTATGGGAGCAAGATGGACCACCTGCACTAGATGGAGACAACATTTCAAAGGTTAGATGAAGCACAAGCCTCACTAAACCCTACAAAGTGTGTCTTTGGATGTTCTAAAGGTGTTTTGTTAGGGCATGTTGTATCCAGAGATGGTATTGGTATTGATCCCGATAAAGTTTCAAAAATCAAAGAGTTACCATTTCCTATGAATAGAAGTAAGTTGAGATCATTTTTAGGCCATGCGGGTTACTATAGAAGGTTCATCAAGAATTTCTCAAAGATTACATTACCCACTAACCCAGCTTCAAGAAGGATGTTACTTATGAACCGAGAAATAAAGCGCAGAAGCTTTTAAACAATCCCCAAGGAAGCCCGGTGTCTTCACTTGTTCTAAAGAGTCCAGATTGAGCAAGCCATTCATTGTGTACACTTTTGATGCCTCGATGCAAAGCACTAGGAAGTACTCTGAGCCAAAAGGATGAAAATGGGAATGAACATCCAATTTACTTTCAGGGAGCGCATAAATGAGTAGTGCTTGAGGTAAATTATACCGAATCCCGAAAAAGAGGCTCTCGCTATCATTTTTGCTTTGTAAAGAAGTTTAGGAATTACTTGCTAGGCGAAAATTCCTAGTTGTAACAGTCATCATCGCTCTAAAATATATTGTAAATAAGCCTAACGCATAAGGAGGATAGCAAGATGGATAATTCTGCTATAAGAATTTGAATTTGATATCATAGATAGGCCAGAAAGAAGCATGTCAATGCAGATGCACTCTCTCGAGCCTATGATGGTTTAGGTTCATCTTGTGATGATAATGATTTCCCAGATGCAACATTGTTATCCCTTGACACAATCCCTAATGAATACATAGATATTTGGAATTATCTGAATGAATTCAAGTTTCCTAATGGTGCCAATGCAAAGACTAAGAGGAAGATTACTCAAGCCAGTCGTCCATATTCTATTCTGCATGGAGTATTATTTTGAATAGGACCTGATGGACAATACAAGAGGGCAGTTGGACATGATCAAGGGAAGGAGATGATAGAAGAATTCCACAATGGTACATGTGGAGGACACTTCTTTGAAAAACTTACGAAGAAGGATGCAGTTATCACCGCCCATTCTTTTTAGAGATTGTTATAATTATTGTAAGACATGTGATATTTGTCAAACACATGATAACCGTAAGACTTCATTAGCTCCATTATGCCCTATTCTTCCACTGGTCCTTTGAAAAGTGGGGAATAGATATTAGAGGTCCAGCCCCAACTACCCCATGCCAAAATAAGTATATTGTAATTGCTACGCAGATTATTTAACCAAGTGGGTTGAAGCTAGGCCATTGAAAACAACTTCTATGGATGAAGTGGCAAGGTTCATATATGAACGCATTGTCACAAGATTTGGTTACCCATTAGAAATCGTAATGCATCAAGGAAGCCACTTCATTAATGATGTAGTAGAAGCCTAGTCAATAAATTTTCTATTAAGCACGGAAGGCAACAACATACAAGCCAATGACAAATGGACAAGCGAACAAATTTTGTGTTGTGTCAAATTCTAGCAAAGATGTAGCCTTGCAGTACATAAGTGGGATAAAGGATTCATGCAACATTGTGGGCATATAGGGCAACATCAAAGTCAGCAATAGGATACTCCCATTTCGGTTGGCTTATGACATTGATTCAGCTTTTCCTATTGAGTTTGATATTCCCACCGGGTGAGAGTTATGAAAAATGAAAGGATGGATGAAAGTGATTCAAGAAAAGAAAGGTTGGTACATCTTGATTTTCTAAAGGAAATTAGGGAAATAGTGAAGGATACAAGCTATAGGAAGAAAATGAAGCAGAAGGAATACTTTGATCAAAATATCCGTTGGTCTCCATTTCATGTGAATGACTTGGTCCTAGTATATGATTCAAGATATAAAAAAATAAGACATAAAATTTCTTCCAAAATGGATGGGCCCCTACAAAATAGCAAATTTGTGTGCATGAAAATGGTACGTACCAATGGAGGAATTGGATGGCACTCCCATTAGGAAATGGGTCAACCACGACAAGTTGAAGATTTTCCAAGCACTGTAATAGTCTACTCTCTCAGGACGGAGTAGAAGGCTAGAAGGGGGAAGATGTCGACACTAAACTTTTCCTCCATAATTTCTATTTCATTAATGTATATATTAGGAATAGGATGTTGTTAAGTATAATTAGTAGTAGCGTCGATAGAAGATAACTTCGGTACACAAGATGCCGCCACCAATAATGTATAAGTACGGTAATAGTAAAAGTACAATAGGAATGTTGTGGTAAAAAGTAAATATTTGTCGTAAGTGGTCCAGTAATGTTAAAATGTCAAAGTTGGGGTAAGTAGAGAAGTAGGGTCTACATGATTAGGAATTAGAAATATTATATTGGTAATAAGGACAAGGAG
This sequence comes from Taxus wallichiana var. yunnanensis, assembly GCA_018340775.1. Lineage (NCBI taxonomy): Eukaryota > Viridiplantae > Streptophyta > Pinopsida > Cupressales > Taxaceae > Taxus > Taxus wallichiana. The sequence continues at coordinate 55,698,145 of CM031241.1, forward strand.
TGAGGTCATAAATATTTTGTGTATTTTATTTGTAAAAAGTCTAAAAATGTGGAACCCATGTGAAATGATAAGGTTTATCTTATCTTAAAAGATAAGCTTACATGTACAGATAAGAGTTAAGGTATGGAATATGATTCGTCAGAGTGGATTTCTTATCCTATCTTAGAGATAAGATGGATAAGCCTAGAAGTCTATAAATAAAGAGGCCATCCCCCTCATTTAGCATGGAAGGAAGTAGTGAGAAATATTGTAAGTGTGTAAAGGAAGCCATCATTTTGAAGGTGTGTTAAAGAAGCCATTACGAAGTGTAATTGTGAAGTTTCTCCCATAGTTATTGTTGGAAGGCAATTGAAGTCATAACACTTGAAGTACCTCATGGGGAGATTGTAAGAATTTTCATGTTGATATTATAATTTACACTTATATTTCAGATTTATTGTCATTCCTTCTTATCATAGTCTATGGTATTCTTGTGTTATGTTTGTTGTTGTGTTTCTAGATTTCGTCCACCAAACTAAAGGCTATGCATTAGTAAATAATGATAGCACGAGGAGTTCCCGATGAAGAATTATCATAGTCTTTGGATTGTTGTTGAGGTCCTTTGCTTAATTTGGAAATAAATAAACAATGATATGTTCTAATGAATTGGCAAAGAGCTCACCGAATTCAATAGTGAATTCATAATGCATCTTTTTGTGTGGATGTTAATTTATAGATGAAAATACCATGGGAGGATTTGAATAAGTTCTTACAAGTAGGATTACGAGAATTGATCCCTCATTCTTGAAAGAGATGGGGATTTATATAGATATAAATTCCATTTCTAATTGGGAGGATATTTGTAATGATGATATCAAGAACCATCATACCTAGATGGGGCCTTATAATGAAACCTATCATCTACAAATCAAAACTTGACAATGAGGATGATAATTTGGAACAAAAATAGGTGAAGACAAAATTATAGGTGAAGACAAAATTATAGGTGAAATAACTACACAAATGACAACCCAAAGACACGTGGTAAGATCCATTCATGCGGTTTTAGCTAGACTAGAGGTTTCACAAGCTAGTGAAAATTTGAGAAAGAAAAAATGAAGTTAACAATAGTGCAAGAAATAGTAGGCCTGGGACAAAGCTTGAAATGATTCTCCTAAAGTATATCAATTAAATTATTGAAAAAGTGCATGAGAAAGGAATTTTGGGTCTCGAAAGGATAGGCATGGTGAGATTAGTTGGGAATTCACAACAGCCTCAATATGGGAAAGTTAATATTGAATCATACCGGGTTAGTAAAAAAGATCCAATGTGTGGCTCTGCCTAAGCCCTTTGTTTTATGAATTTTGATATAAAATCAAATTTTATTAATGGAGTTGGTTGATAGTTCCCTATTATGGAGGGTTGTTTTTATTATGTGGGATATTTTGTTTATTATTATGTGTCTTATTTTTCATTATTATTGGTAAATAGTTTTGAAGGGACTATACCTGTTACAATAAGGGCTTAATAGCCAAATAGAGCTATAGAGGGACAACAAAAGAGGATAAAAATCTAGAAAAAGCATTATGCCCAACAGTAACCAAAAGATATATTAATAGTAGAAAGCTAAACAGAATAGAAACTGCAACAAGACAACAAAACAACAACAAGAAAAATAACGAAAAGGCCAAAATATAGCAACATCTAGAATGAAGCCCTCCAACCCAAGGGAGATTATTTCTTGGAAGCTCTGTCGATCCTGGATTTGATTGTTTGTAGCAAAGTGAACAATGCCAAAGTGGTGATGTGCATGGGGTCACTTGCATTCAACTTCGATATGGTCTAACTTCTCTCCTCAGTCCCCCAGATAGTTTTAGGGACCCCGCTAAGCATGGAAATGCTACAAACATGTTGTTCCAAAAAGTCACTAATGGCATTGAAGATAGCCATGTTATGATCATGCCTGTCTTTGGCTCTCCCCAATATGTTGTCCAAAGAGTTCAATTTCTTGTAGATGTCTGCAATTTGATCATTCCCATTATCAGTTTCATCATCAACCTTTCTTTTGCCCTTTTGTTTGGCAATGTGTTGCAGGTCCTTCTTTAACTTCATCATCTCATTTTCCAGAATCCAACCTATGAGGAATATTATTCCCCTCCTATTGCAAGGCTGTATCTTGGCTAGCATTACTAATATGTAGCAAATTATGTGCAACTTCCAGCTCTTTAGTGCTTCTAAGAACCCGGCAGAGTGAGGGATGTCAATTTTGGGAAGTTTTGGGTTCTTAGTCTTGGGTTTGGAAGAGGTGTTCAAGATGGAAGTGGGAGCAGTGAAGGTAGGGATGTGTAGATCACTGGGAGAGGGTGGGAAGTCGGAACTTAGAGACACAAAGCTTATGAAGTAGAAAAATAAGGCCTTGGTGAAGAGGAATGGCACGAGAGTGCTTCTGGAATTCTAAAATGGACTATTGAGAGAATTTAGCAAGTAATGCATATTATGTTTCTTACTTAGGTCTTGTAGAGTAGGTATTTACCTTATCTCATGGTCACCTAGGTACTTTATTTACCTTCTATTTTATTTATCCTCACTCGCTTATGTGTGGATATTTCTTTTATCTTATTTAGATATTAGGAAGATATTTTCTAGTTGTTATGACTAGTTATTTCCTAAATCTATGGTCTTGACTAGTTCTTTGATGACTAGTTATTTTCCAAATCATAGTCTTGACTAGTTCTTTGATGACTAGTTCTTTCCTTGATTTATGATTTGATCTATGGCCTTGACCAGTTCTTAGATTGATCTTCCTTGCCTATATAAGCAAGGCCCATTCTTATTGTACTAAAATGAGAGTTCCATAATAATATATGACCCATTACTACTCTTTGGTTACAAATTCTCTTGTAAAGTTATTCTGGTGATTTTCTTTCATCTTATCAAATGTGATGTGGTATGATCATCTGAGATCTTCATGGTTTGGAATGATCTTCTTATCATTCCTTTCATGGTATCAGAGAGATAGATGATGTAGACATCCATCTATAAGTTTTTCTTTGCAAGTAAGGGTTTATTATTTTCATGTATTCGGAATTGTTATCACTTTTTCGCATCATACATTTTTATGCAAGAAAAAGTATGCCATTGGATTTGGAAGGTACCAAAACCCTAGAATCAATCAAACTTGACCTTGTTTGAGATAGTCAAATCTGACATTTAAAAGGGTTTTTTGGCACTTTTTAAAAAATATTTGCAATTATGTACAAACAAATTTTTTTGACACAAATTATATCATCTTTCTGGGTTTTCAAGAAAATTTCTAGAGTCTTCTATTTTTTGATACAGTAAAATTTAAAAAAAGATATTTGTAGTCTAAGTTTGTATTAACAATTGTACATTTTGGGTGCATTCTTTTATCTTTTTGTCACAAGTTTGTATCTTGTAGATGCATTTATTTACCCTTTGGAAATTTGGGTGTCAAATGTACCTTTTAAAAAAAATAACATTATTTTTTTAATAACAAAACCTTCTAGAGCTCACAAATTTTGATTTGTAGCTTAGATTAAGGTGATTTTTTTGAAATTGTGTTATTTTTCGAGATCTCTACATTGGTGACATTTTTATACACATATTTTAAATGTAAAAGGTACTTTTACTCATTGTAATATTTACACGCACTCAATTATAAAGTGCCAAATTTGGGGGTGTTGTAATCACTTGTGGACGCAATTTCGGTTGAGCCCGACGTCCTAAACTTTTGGGTGTTGTATTCTTGTATCTATCATGGATTCTGAGAACGATATGCTTTTCTTCAAAGTGTGCAGACTTTAGGAGGATATGGTCAAATTTTTGGAACAAAATAGATCACTTAAAAAGTAAAACTCTCTTCTTCATAACCTCATTTATGAGAAGGATACACTAATACACTCCCTATAATAGACACTTTCTCGCTTACAACATCGCCCTCATATTATGGACAGTCATATCCATGCTCCTAGTCCACTTGTAGCTATTTCTCCTACACCCACTGACCTTGAACTATCAATATCTAAGTCTGCTCATGCCCCTGATGCTCCTAAGCCTATTAGGCTTGTTATTACATGTTCTTCCACATTTGTGCCTATTGCAGTAACACATTCTGTGTATCCTACTTCTTCTCACATGCATGGCTCTTTTGAGAAGCATACCACTGCATTCAATTCTTGCATGCTCATTATATGGGTTTCACTAAAGAGGTATTGATAGACATTCACAGGGTATTGTTTCCCTATTCCACATGTTAAGTGGAATTCTTGCCATGGCATTGGTTTTCGAATAGGTACTTCATATCAAAGCTCCTATTTTTGTTCACTCATTCTCTTTTAGGATCATGAGCTATACATGAGTTCTGCACCTTCACTCAAGCTTGAAAACCTTGAGATTTCAGTTGTCAGAGACATGATCGACCTAACACACATTCTAATGTTCCTTTGCATGAACCCATTGTGCATTTTTCACCAAGTCATATGGGCATCTTCTTCATCCATCTATGTTGATTTGGGGTGGATTTTTGATCACTCATGGTGACAACATAGGCATTCATTGAGAAGACTCTACAAGCATGGCTCCTCTACCATTCATCCTTTTTCTCCAATTTGTATACCATCTGCATTATAATTCTCCTTGTTTTGATATTTTTATTTAGCATGTGTGGTATATCTCTCTTGTTTGTTGAGAGATTTTGTATCTATATTTTCAACACTTTTGGCATGTCAAGGCAATCTCTCTTGTGGGACAACTATTCTCGTGTAAAACCCATTGTTAGTTTTTCAGTGTTTGAGTAGTTGTTTTGACAACTCATACAAATTTTTAGTGTCACTCCACCCATTCAATAATATGGGAGGGTGTGGTGTTGATCCCGCTTCTTCGGGTTTTGTGTCCTTGCCTTGTTTCCTTGATTATTATTCTTGGATCATGCGACACACCTGTTTGTAGTGCTTGATCTTGCTTCTTTGGGTCTTGTGTCCTTGCCTTATTACCTTGGATTTTATTGGATCGTGGCACTCCTATTTATTTGGATCTTGTGTCCTTGCCTTGTTTCTTTGGTTATTGTTCTTGGATCATGGCACACCTATTTGTAGCAGTTGATCAAATAATGTTTGGTATTTTTTTACACTTTCGACATCACTCCATTGACAATATCCTTGTATGGAGCTATTATGGTGAAGCCTAGTGTCAATTATTTTTATTTTTGTGATTGAGCAATGGATTCAACCACAATGCACACCAAATTTCTTCAGCATTGTATGAGTTTTTTGAGCCGAGCTTCTTGGGATGCCTTGCAATGGGTTTTTCTCTCTCTACTTTATTATTACTAGTTTTGGGTACCTTCCAGTGTCCCTTTTCTTAGTTATCAGTACATGAGTACCTCATCGTGCCTAGTTTATTAGAATCATACCGTGGATATGCCACTTTTATTTTAGGCTCTAGCTTCACTTGAGGGGGATGTTAGAGTAGGTATTTACCTTAGCTCATGTTCACCTAAGTACTTTATTTATCCTCACTCTCTTATGTGTGGATATTTCTTTTATCTTATTTATATATTAGGAAGATATTATCTAGTTGTTATGACTAGTTATTTCCTAAATCTATGGTATTGACTAGTTCTTTGATGACTAGTTCTTTCCTTGATTTATGGCTTGATCTATGGCCTTGACTGGTTCTTAGATTGATCTTCCTTGCCTATATAAGCAAGGCCCATTCTCATTATACTAAAATGAGAGTTCCATAATAATATATGATCCATTACTACTCTTTGTTTGTAAATTCTCTTGTAAAGTTATTTTGGTGAATTTCTTTCAGCTTATCAAATGTGGTGTGCTATGATCATTTGAGATCTTCACGACTTGGAATGATCTTCTTATCATTCCTTTCAGATTTTACTACCCGACTAGGTTACCTAGATTTGTTTGGGAGTATCAAGCCGTAATTTGTTTTATAACGCTGACCTATGGGTCATTTATGCTTGGTATAATTTTCAATAAAAAATGTAATATGTAAAAAAATTTATATTGCATATATTAATTCGATTTCCTATGTATCATAAGTATTATGTAGTTAACATTTTTTGAAAATGTAACATGAAGGTCATATCTCATCCATGTAAGGATGAAATTAATATCTTGTCTTGTTCCCTAGCTAAGAACACTAGGATACAATCCCAATGATCATTCCAACTTAGTATCAATATCACTAAAACATTAATAAAACTCTTATTAGTTACATGATTTTAAAATTAAGCTTCCATAAAACATGCATTAAATGATGGTGTAGTAATCAAAATTCATAATACATTAAATCACACATCTTCATAATATACATAGTAGTGAGGATGATTCAAAATAAATTAATCCATGTACCATCCTAGTTGGTGGTGATTCAAATAAATTTGAAAATGAAAGTGTCTCAAGAAATTTCAAAGGTGATCTTGATATCATTTTCAAAGGTATTTTAAAGTAAAAAGTAACTCCAATCCCCATGTAATTTGTTCTAGGGTCTGATTACATGTTAAGTGATTTATTTTTCAAAAGAATTTAATCTAACTTGTGACCAAGGAGAAATTTCCTATTTAGGGACTATCCAAAATCAAATGGAAAGAAAAATTTTGATGTCCAAATTAAGGACAATCTTCCACCATCTTAGGTGTGAAACCGAGAGATGAACATCTCCTAAAGAAGAGTGGGAAGAAATAAAATGCATGTTTTACAATAAGGGGGTATTGGAAATAGAATGGAACTACATCAGGGAGTGCACAACATATATTGACATCCATATTAGGTATGATGATGGTTTGAAAGTGGAAAACCTACCATCATTGTTTGAAGAGAAATGACTTGTCAAAATAAGAAATCTCTTAGTCAAGATCCACACCAAGAGACTTAACATCAATAAAGATCTTGAGGTAGCTTTTACACTCTAGTTGCATATTTGGTTTTCACAGACTACTTTGTATCATAGAATTTATTAAAATAATTCATTCAAAATTTGATATATTATTACAAATTTCAAATGTTATTATTATAAATTTCACATATTGGTATATTCAATAACTATTGTTTTTCCGTTTTCACCGAAGTTTTGATATTATTTGGATGTCTTTTTGCATAAAAATGTCACCAAATTTTGGAGAAGATGGGAATGCCAATTTTTCTCATAAGTTAAAAAATTTGTAGAGGGAGGACCGTATCTAGCCAGAATAAAATTAATTGCAAAGATATGGGGTGTGGCTTGTTCGTTGTTAGTGTAATGGTGTTATTGGATGGAAGAGTGAGATTAACATACTCACATTGAGAATAAGTGCTACTTTATTACCTCGTAAGAGACAAAAGTGATCAAGTATTCAATTTCAAATGTACCACATATAGGAATTTATGATATGCAATGCACCATGGACAATGAACATGATGAATGATTAATGATGATGATCGAAGCATTGTTAATACAATTCCAAAAGATAGACATGAATTTGATACAAACTATGTGGTGATTAAACATAAGTGTACTCCAAAGGATGGTGACATAACCGAGGGATTTATATCTCTTGTACTACATAGCCAAGTGACTTATGAATTATGATGTTAAAGGGCTTTAGGAATTTCAAGAACCTACCTCCTTCCAAAATAGTGAATATAATTTAATGAGAGGGGGTTTTAGCCAAGTTGATACATTTTTTTTCATCAGAGTACAATTTTATTATTGACGGGACAATTACAAATGTTCATGAAGGAGATATAGTGCAATTTAAAATTTTGAATGGAAATTCATTTTGAGTTCACATTGATAAAATAATAAACCATAATTACAATGATATCTCTATATCAAAAGGATATTTGATACATTAGCCTACTTAGATGGTTCAACTATGGATGCCGAAAATAAATTCCAAATGATGTCACCACATTCTCACACACCCAAAAACATTATCACAACTTAATCTACATCAAAATGGCACAATCAATACATTCAAAGTTATCAGCACACATTACTATTCCCATAGAATGTAGTCGAGGTACAAACTAATGGATTTTAAAACATTTTGCATTGTAAAATTGATACGATGAAACCTTCAATACTAAGGATTGACATGAAATAAAAGTATATAAGTAATGTCATGAACCTTTGATTGGTATGTTGATAGGTGGTCATAAGACTGGGGATTTGGTCACTTTGGGATGCCATTTATTCACTCAACCATATGATGTTTTATGTGGGATATCCTTTGCTATAATAAATGTGAAGAACACTATAAAAATTACATAATCGTGGCCCATGATGTGGGTTATTTGAAATTTTGAATGCCCTCCAGGACACCATCAAAAACGCCAATCGAGGCTAAAATTTTAGGGTAAATTTTTTTTTGAAATGCTTCGTTAATACTATTACATCTTTTAGAACCTTCCCTGATAGTTACGAATTGTTTTAATTTACCCAATTAAGTGAAATATTAGCCTAAACCCGATTTTTAATTATTTACTTATACTTTAGATTTACTAGGGCCCCCAAAAAAAAAAAAAAAAAAAAGTAAATAAATCCACACCCTTTAAATTTAATCTACCATTTCCACCAATATTCCCATGACTAAAGGTGTGAAGGATTACATGTGAGCCCTAAGATCTGCCTAATCTCAACCCTAGATCTCATTTGACCTAAATTTGCCCTAGATATCTATATCCCCTTTTTCTTTTATCTCTTTCTTTCATTTTACTTTCTCCATTCTTATTCTTTTGTTTTCTTGTAAACCCCCTGTTGTATGTCCCTTCTAAGATCTAGTTGAGTCAATTATGAAATGTTTATGGATATATATATATATATATATATATATATTATATATATATATTGTTTATTTTATTTATTTTTGTTAAGAAGGAGAGAGGGAGGCGTTTTACTTGCTGAGAGGGTGGAAGAGGCGGCGGATCTGGAGGGACAGGCGTGGATGGAGGGTCGGGACGGCGGTGCGTGGAGGTGTAGGGTGTGGAAGGGACGGTGCAAGTGCGGGAGGGCGCGCGGGAGGCAACTGAGGTGGGAGAGTGTACGGGGGTGCGCGCGGGAGTGCAGGGGCGGGCAGGTGGTTGGGAAAACATACCGCATGGACCAGCGGATGGGTGCGGGGGCAAAGGGGCGCACGCCCCCATGGGAAATACAGGCGTGCGGGGGTCCACCCCCGCCATTATTTCTTTCATTTTTTTTTTTGGTTCTCATGTTTACAACCGAGCAGGAGGGGGCGAACCCCTTTCCCACACTATTTTTTTTTTTTTTAAATTATTTAATACAAAAAAACGTTTTCTATATATATATATATTTACACACACACACACACACACACACACACACACACATATAATCTATATAAGTATTTAAAGATATATGTGGGTATATAAAATTTTAAATATATATATAATCTTTAATCCCTCTATTTAAAAATTATATAATTTCATATATTAAAATGAGATTTTGTTCCATCTAAAGAGAAAGCACAAGCAAATATACAGTTTTAAATATAAAAACCAGCAGTACCTAGTTACACTGATCATATGCATTTACTCTTATAATTTGTATTGGAAGGAAACAAACCATTTTCCAATAAAATGAAAGACTTATTTCTAAAGGAAAATTTAACAAACCAAATAAGGTTGCTTCCTAAGAACACAACATTAAAACTTCTCTATATATTATTTCCAAGAAGCTATAGTAAAAGAAACTAAGGACAAGATTTCTTCAAAATAAAACCCAACAAACTAACAACTCTTTCATTTGTTTTTTTTTTTTTTACAATACTTTTTCAATAGTAGCATTTGGAAAGATTTTACAACCACTACAACATTCTATGAGGCATGAATGATTTACATAAATCTTGTATACATATACACACTTTTTATGGAATAAGATTTATAAATATTTACAACCAAAAGAGAGTTCTAAAAAAAAAAAAGACAAAGTTTTCATCACAATGACAATTCTCTCTCATGGAGAGTAGTAAGATTACTCCCATTACATACAACGTTCCAGCCATACTAAAAAGAAGACATACATTTAGAAGCAAACACTTGCTTGAAATGATATACATACCCCCAAAAAGAAGGCTTACAAGGAGGCTTACTTCAATATTATTACAAAGACCACATGCTTGAAGAAAGGCAAAAACATTTTCCAACAATAGGAGAGAGCCAATATAGGCCATGCCACCAAAGCTACTCCAACAATCTTCAAACTTAAGGCTCCAACTATCATGTCTTCCAAAAACCATGCAAGGAGAAAAGAGCTTGTTTGCCACCCAACCATAGGCATCATCACATGCCTATCCCAAGGTTGGGATGCATGCTAGCCTCCCCCAAGCCCATGGGAAAGAGGATAGCTACCAAAACTTGCACAAGGTGGAGGGTAAAACAACAATGAAACAAGCACACAAACATAAAGTTCACAACAACACAAGACTCCAATTTACAAGGAGGAGAACCCATGTTCATCCTCAAAATGGGGAAGAGAGGAGAAAGTTCTCCAAAGTTATACATCAAAATTTCTTGCACATAAAAACATCTCCATATCCTCCTTATTGCTCCTAATCAAATCAAGCCCTCCTTATTCCTCCCCCTTTCTCCAAATCCTTCTTGGAAGGATTTTCAAACCCCAAAGGGGTTTCCTTACCAAGAATGGGGAAGGAGATTCAAGCCAAATGAATCAACTTCCCCACCTCAACCATTGAGGGGAAAAACAATAAGATCCTACAAGGCTTGTCCATCAAGCCTTGAGGATTGAGAGGGAAAATTCCCTCTCTCTTCCCCCACACTCCAAAACTCCATCATGCCATATGATGGAGGGAGTTAAAGAAACACAAACAAGCAACCCAAAATCCACATACAACAAATAAGAATTTTAAGCAACAAATTTAACAACAAAAGGCAACAACACAACAAAAGACATGAGAGCCTACCTCAAGGAAAGCTCTCCAACTTCAAATGTCTTCACACCTTCACTCAAGCCAATCTCCAAGCTCCAAAATCCACAAGTATCCCCAAGCAAGAAATTCCAAAAAAAAAATTCCCTTTCTTTTCCCATGGATGGGAATTTGAAGAGGAGCAAGCAAGCATCCTCACAAATGAGGGGGTGACATGTGTCACCCCTCTCCCTCCTCATGGTCAAAGATGCCAAAACAAAAAAGAGAAAGAGTAAAATTATTTTTTTGCCCTCTTCTCCCAAATTCCCTTAAATGTTAGCAAGACAAAACTAGTGGCACTTTTGATAAACACACAAATCCACATCCCTTACATGGATGTGACAAAACAAGGGTAGAAAGGGAGGGAAAACTCCCTCTAGCCTTGAAAACAAGCCCCCCTACCCATTAGGTAGGGTCCAAGGGCTCATTTTTGTGATAGAGGGAATCCCGAGCTACTGAGGGTCCCCAAAAATGCCCAAAATACCCTAATTTCGGGTTTTGCATTTTTGGCACAAGGGTAGAGGGTGTGGGGACCACCCAAGGGTCTCACATGTGACCCTAAACCCTTGTGATTAAGTGACTCATTAACAAAATCAACAATTTAAAAGAAAGAGGAGTTATTAACTCCCAAAACAAGTTTACAACTTAACCAACTACCCTAACCAAAATTAATAAATCAAAACACAATACATTACATACATTGGGGTCACTCATAGTGCCCAAAATTAATAATCATCTATCCTAAGGCTTCACACAGTGAACATGGCTAGGACTCAGCCCGTGGGCTGCTTGTGCAAGATTGAGTAGCTGGCCTGAATCCCACGTTCTCCTGTAAACCTGTCACCTGCACACTCATTGCACACATTAACCGCACCTGTCCGATACAATATAATTAAATGACATAGTAAGATATCAATGCGTTCTAAACTAACCTAACATCCTACTGAAATCAAGATGCGACAACGTGCACAATTATATTCCATATTCCAAAAGTTAGACAAGATGATAAAGTGACATATAATCCCACCATGCAACAACTATCCATCAATATAATTAGGTTCCAAACACATCATATTCATTAGTTTCCATGTCATAACAAGAAAATGCGACAATAAAGAAATTAGGCTAAATTGGCGCTATACGCCTGAATGTCACACATGTCTAATAAAATCAAATATCTAAATATAATGTCCAAGATATCACCAATCCCTGTCAAAACATGTCTATGAGCAAATAAACAACAAGCTACTGAGCTATAAAAAGTGTGGGCACTACAAATTTCTTTTCCAAAACATGCTTGATTAAGGGTTGAATTACGTATGTATTATTTAATATGTAATTGAAAATGAATTAAATATCAAGAATATATTCCTTCCACTCGTTTTCAATAATCCACCAAGACTTTTTTATTCATTGTTTAGAAAAATATTTTTGAACTTGTTACTCTTTAATAATTGAGCAACAAGGGGTGATGATTCATGTTTCATGAAACGAAGGGAAGTAGGGATAATAATTCATTGGGATTTGTGTCATGATCCCATGCATTTCAAGACCTTTTAAGTGAATATTTGTTAATGTGAGATTTTAACATGTGTTAATATATAGTATCTTAGGATGGAAAAGAGTCATGAGGGTTTAAAAAAGAAGTTTGAAGATGTATCCTAAGGTGATGTGACTAATGGAAGATATGTGGCACAATATCATGTCTCCAAGCACTTACAAAATTAAACAATAACATAAGCTTATTCAACAAAATATTTCACAAAGGTGTAACACATGTCCTCATTTCATGCAACCGTACATTTATGGACTATTACAAATTTAAAAAAATTACATAGCCTCTTCATAAGGGATTTTACATAATGCTTTTTCACGTTATAAGGTTCAAAATACATACCCAAAAATATCTAGACCATGAGATGGACACACATATGTGGTAGTTTTGTGGGTCTTGTAAAGTTAAAGGAGTTATTCAAGCATACAAACAAAACAATAATTTTATTTTTGAAAAGATTATAGTTATAATAATGGACACGTCATCTCTAAGGATAGATGCACTATATCCATTTACCACACATATTGAGGTATATTTTGATATATATTTAGACATTCATCGTTATTATTTAAGGCATGATTTATTGCATAGAATCTATACGACACCAAAACGTGAACTGATAATTTGAACTTATTGTTTACCAAGGTATTTTAGAAATGTTGCAACAGTTTGAACATGATAATAACAATTATACATAATACACACATTATCTCCAAGGCTAATGGGCACTATTTATCAATATGACATATACTAAGGCATATTTTGATCTATTTTTTAATTTTGAAAAATTTGTGTCAACCTTTCAAGCATGAGTTGTTGCATGGAATATATATGGCACATAAAATACCTAGACACGTGCAAAATTTAAGATTGCTAAGATTTTTACATAAGTTGCATAATCAAAATCCAATATCTACAATAATGGAATATGATAATTGTGTAATTATAATCCAATAATGACAATAATGGTTTCCAATAATAGTGTAATCGAAATCCAATAATGGCGATATTGAAATCCAATAATGGTGATATTGGAGTCCAATTGTATCAATAATATAATCCAACAATGGTAAGAACATAATCCAATATAGAGACTAAAAGTCTAGAAATTCACCAAAATATGAGACAATAATTGTCCAAATTCATGGGAATATATCCAGATTTATTGAAATGATGGTTGTATGAAATGGAATTTACATGTTTAAAAGAAAAGATACTTGAGTTTGTAGACACACTTTGTCTTTTCTAAGAGTTTTCTTCATCTAGATGCATTGGTGTTGGCATGATCCGTGGTGAAACCTACAACACATAGTGTAGTCAATGTCTATAGTAGAAATCAAATTGTAACCCAAATGTTAATGTAAAATTTGAACTTACACAAAGTGAAATAAAGAGATGAAAAACATGGAAGGAATACACATGTTTTTCATGTGGAGGAAATATTTCTCATTCTTTTCCCGCACTTGCTAGATTTGTATTGTATTTTCTAAACTTATCGAAGGATTGGGGGTGATCAGTCCTCAAATTTTTTAAATGAGAAACTAGAGTATTGAGTTCATGCTACCCAAAACTAAATATAAGGTGGTGAGATGAGAAAAGAGAGGTACCAAAAACACCCTATGAAGGAATAAGACCATGTATCAAAGTTTTTAGTAACCCTGATATTTTCCCTTTAAAAGAGAATAGTAATGGTTGCCTATGAAGAACTCAACCGCTTTGATTTTTCCATAACCCCACATACTACACTACCTAAAAAGGTTGGAATGTCTCGTGGAAGGAGAAAAACTAGAAACTTGAAGTGTTGATAAACCTCTTATATAACCCAAAAAAATCTTTATATCATCCAAACAAGGCCCAAGAAACTAGTGATTAATCTAGTGTAATTGCTTATGTACTTAATGATCAAACATGCATTATATGCACCACTAAAATTCAAAATAATATTTGTAATATTTATGGTTATTAAATATAAATACAAAAAATAAAAAATATTTAAATTTTTTTACACAAATTGTAATAATGGAGCACTATGTGACACCTTTCTTTTGGCCATGATTTTATTAACACAAAAAGGCTAAATTTACGAATTACAACTCAACTTACAAAACAAGTTAAACTCGTAATAAAACCACTAATAATAGTAAAACACACCTAAAATAATTTTTAATTCCATTTTACTTAAAAATAAACTCATGAAATCCTTGGAAAAATTCAAGATGCAAGAAGTTTTTCCAAGAATAGAATTATGTAAGATATGCATGCATTCAAAGCCTAATTATAGCTCTCTCCTAGAGAATTCACCCTAGGTTCCATAAAATTAGCATAATTTTAGTTATCTTAACTTAGAAAGTTTCTCCCACCTCTTTGAGAGTCTATTTTTAGTTTTTTCAACTATTTTTAGGAAATCACTTAAATTCACTAATTTGGTCTTGATTAACTAAAAAACACATGAATAATATAAATAATTCCTAAAAATCCTAGAAGTATATTTTTATAGTAGTGATAAAAATAAATGATATCAATTTAGCAGAATTGTAAATGTCAAAATTGGCATCATTCCCAACATTCCCCCTTTGATGCAAAGGGCATAAATTCCAATCATCTACTTGAGTCTTCCATGTGTGTGCTTCAACAATTCCTTGGTGAGCATATCAGAATTTTCCTCCTCTATTCTCACATATTCAATGAAAAATATTTATCATTGACCAAGTCTTTGATAAAGTGATGCTTGAGCTCAATGTGTTTGGTTCTAACATGGAAAATTGGATTCTTGGACAATTTTATTGCCCCAATGTTATCACTAAAATATTTGTGTAGGCTCAAGTTGAGACTCTTTTAACCAAATTATTTGTGTGCAAGATGATGTAAGGGATACATATTCAACTTCAATAGAGGATAATGCAACAATATTTTATTTCTTTGAAGTCTAAGAAACCAAACCGCTTCCCAATGTGAAGCAATAACCTGAAGTAGACTTCTTGTCATCAAGAAAACCTCCCCAATATGAATATGAGTATCCAACAAGACATAATGAAATTTTTTGTCTGAATTGAATACCATGATCATAAGTCCGTTTCACATATCTAAAAATTATTTTCATAACTTGCATGTGTTTGAGTGAAGGCTTGCCCATGAATTTAGAAACTAGTGAAACCCCATAAGTGATATCAGGTCTATTCATAGTGAGTTACATCAAACATAAAAACAATTTTCTAAAAATATCATTATCAACTAAAGGGTTGCCATCCTATCTCATTATTTTTCTCCACTTACAATTGGACTATATGTAGCCTTAGAATCTTGGAGATTGAACTTCAACAACATATCTTGGACATACTTTTCTTGAAAAATAAATACTTCCTCTTTATTTTGATGGACCTCCATACCTATAAAGTAATTTATAATTCCAATATCACTCATCTCAAATTCTGATTTCATATCTTCCTTGAAGCTATACAACATTTCCATAGAGACACTTATGAAGATCAAATCATCTACATAGGCTTCAAACATACAAAACATTAGAAATGAATAAGTTTATGTGAAGAGTTGGCTCATTTTGATTTCTTACAAAACATTGTGCCAAAAACCAATTATCAATTCTTGAGTACCAAGATTTTGGATCTTTCTTGATCCCATAAAGAGTATTCTTCAACATGTATACACCAAAATTATTTACTCTTTACCTCTAAACCTTATGGTTTCCCATTTACACTTCTTGAATCCCTCCATTTAGGAATGCACTATTTACATCCATTTGATATATTTTCCAACCTTTATGAGTAAAAACTGAAATCATTAGTCTTATAGTATATTTCCTTGCAATAAGAGCATAAGTCTCCTCATAATCAACACCAAAAGTTTGTGTAAATCCTTTTGTAACAAGTCTAACTTTTAGCTTATCAATTATACCATCAATGTTTACTTTGGTATTGTAGACCCACTTGGTACTAATGAAATCCTTATAAGAATGAGGTTGAATAAGTGTCCAAGTATCATTCCTCTCAATGGAATCCATCTCAAGTTTCATAGCATCAACCCACTCTTTCCTTTGACTAGCTTCTTCAAAACTTCTAGGTTCACTAGCCATAGAAGACAATGCAAACATAGTATTTTCATCATATGCATCATCAAATAAATTACCTTATTGATATTTCATCCTTGTAATCCTTATCTCATAATTATAATCCAAAATTTTATTTTTTGGATATGGATTCAACAACCACTTGTGCTTACTTGGAGTTGTTGCAGATGGATGACTAGTCTCTTGTAAAGAGCTAGTATTGTTTCCTATAACATTGGAAACTTGTGTAGGAATTTGTAAGTCCTCAAAATATTCTTCAAGGAGTTACCCCACTCACTTATGACCCTCTTATCTACATGATCAAGATCAACATACATCTCATTCTAAAAAATTACAATCCCTTGAAACAATTGAAGTTTTACTAGTAGGATTATACAACTTGTATGCTTTTCTTTCATCACTATAACTAATGAAAATATGAGCTACACTCTTAGGATCCAATTTTTTTACTTTTGATCAATAACATGAATAAAAATAAAAACAAATACCTTTAAATGAGATACATCTAATTTTGAACCATACCAAGCCTCATAAGGTGTCTTGTCTTTTTTTTTTTTTTTATTAGAGGTAAAAAGGAGGGTTAGGGACCTTACCTCATACAAACCAGAAAGCTCCATGAGAGAAGATAAAGCAAAATTATAATAACATCAAAACACTATAGTATAAAATTTCATAGTGATAAGGGCACTTAAGAGCCCAATAAGACAAACTAACAACAACAAAAAACCATAGAGAAACTAACAACATCGACAGAACTAACAACCAAAGACAAAGATAGTGAAAAATAGAACACCTCGCACCATATTCATTTGTAGGATTTTTCAAGCCCCTCCAGCACCTTAGCCCATTATTTAGCAATAGCATCAATATTAACAGCCAAAGATCCTAGGTCTAAACCATCCGGGGTCGCCTTCCGTTTCCTTCCTTGACTATCCACAACACAATAAGAATTGGCAAGCTGCCCCAGAGTTTGAAGGTGTAGCAGGGTCGACTTAATAATCACGATGCTCCATTCCATATAGCTATGGAGGATAGCTTTTACCTGATCCATATCCCTAGTAATGGCCCCCAAGTTGGCCTTTAGGATCTCGATCTCGCCACCCTGCCCATTGCTAACAGCTTCCTGCACCTGCTCCCTCATCTTGTGCCAATCATTAAAAAGAAACTGGACCGAGCTCTTAGTGAGCCGCATGTCCCCCTTGAGTTCATCAATATCAGCAACCATCCTGGCTAAATGATTATCCCTTTGATCGAGCCAACTGGCCCCTTCATAGTTGTTCCAATTGAGCGTTTATAGGAGTTGGGGTACCTGTTTGCTAGACTCACCCTTAAGGTGTCTTGTCTTTGATTTTCATAGTAGGAATCCTATTTATGATTTAAATTGTAGCATTTATTGCTTCATCCCAAAAATATATTTCCATGTGATTATTTTAAAATATATTCCATTCTAATTCCATTCTTTACATATTATTTCTTTCACCACACCATTCTATTATGGTGTGTAAGGAGTTGTTAATTTCCTTTCGATGCCAATAATTTTACAATACATTCATCCACACAAATATAAATGGATGAAATAAAAGTTTCTCTCTCTAATTTTTTTGATAGGAAGGACCCCCTCTGATGTTTCCAAATAATACATAACTTTCATGCAACATCCTTGTTTGAATCTAGCTTGGGAAGACCTCTTATGATACACTTTGTGTTAAGAATATGTAAACTTTTGAAACTAATATGACCATATTTTGAATGTCACAACATGTTAACACCCTCAATGGTATAGACACACGTAACTCTATTAATAAAATTTATACTTATTGAAACATCCTATTATTTTCCATATAGTATTTTCCAATCAATCTATTTCCATATTTCTTATAAAAAATGAACAAACTCCATCTTCAAAAAGCAATTTAAAATCCTTTTCAACTAGTTGTCCAACACCGATCAAATTATGATTCAAAATTGGAGAAAAATACACATCATTAATTTATCACCCTTACTTGAGTTGATTTTCATGCTACCCTTTCCTTCAATTTGAATGGATTTTCCATCCCCTAAATGCACTTGACTTTTGAAGGTGTCATCTAACATGCTAAAACCCTTTTTCTAACTTATCATGTGATTTGAGAAACTTGAATCAAGAAACCACATATTATTGGCATCCTCTTTTCCCACATTACATGTGAGAAAATAATTTGAGTCATATTTCATCTCACTTTGTTCAGATTGGAGTGCCTTCTTCTCACCCTCTTGATTAACTTGATTCTTTACTACCAATTTCTTGCAATCTTTTATAAAGTGTCCATGTTTTTACAATAATGAAAAATAAAGGATTTCTTACTCTTTCATGTGAAATTTTCTTGTTCTTTCCTTTTAAATTAGATTTATTTGAATTTTTTGATTGTTGTTAGTATATTTTTCCATTGATTTGAAATTATAGCCTCAGTTTCAAGTACATGCTCTAAATTTATTGCATATATATTATTCTTATCCTTATTGGACAAAAGAGAACTTATTAATTCACCAACATTTGCAGTGTTAATGTACTTACAATCTTCAAGAGTGATCAAAATATGCAACCATATTGGTTTGAAATATCACAAAATAAAACTAACAATCATTTATTTTCAATGGTTTCTCCATAAAATATCATCCCATGAACCATATCATTTACCTTTATATAAAATATCCTACACCTTCACTTTATGAGATTCTTAAATTTTCAAAATTAATTTTGAGGTTTTGGAGGTTTACTTCTCTTTCCTTAATAGAGCCTTGGTATTAAGTCAATAAGGTATCACATGCTTCATGAGAGTTTTTGCAACCAACAATTATTGGGTTGATGCTAGGATCTATAACACTATGAAGATAAAAGAAGGCTTGAACATCTATGTAGTGCCCACCCATGTGGGACCCAAACACAAGACCAAACATAACATTTTTTTTTACTTTCATATTACTTGATACAACTATGTGACACCAAAAGACTCACAAGGGTTTTCACGACACCACATGTAACATTTACACCAACATGTAGAACACACAAATGTCAATATGACACAATGTGCAACCAATGTCACACCTAGATAAATGAGAAAGTATGAGACTATGACACAATCACGACATGAACATCATGAATTGGAACCTTCCACACTATCACATTTTCAGGGTTCAATCTTTGTTGTGTTCAAAATCTAATTTAAGCCTTAAAGGTTTGAAGAGAATATAACATGACAAACATACATTTCCTTTTTCTCTAGATTGCATTTCCCTTACTTCATTTAACACTTAATTTATGTTGATTCCCCTTCACTACCATTTACATTCCCTTATTTAACCTTATAGGTATCGAATCCATTTATCATGAGAGCATGTAGTTTCATTCACAATGATACACATTATTTATTTCATGTCGGTTTAACTTATAACAAGCACACTTAATCACATGAAAGAGTTAACATTGGTTTAAAGATCATTAACATGTAAGGTATGAATCCCCTCTTCTCAAAACTTCATAACTCTATTACACATCGCAAATATCTTATAATAAGTGTACACTAATTGGTTCATATTTCAATTGCCATTAATTTGCAAAGCTCAATGTTGGTTATAAACATTTTGAGCATAAATATGTCACCCAAAACTCATTATAAGACTATGGGTTCATTTCTTAAGGAGCATGGTTATTCGTCATTTCACTTAGTTTTCATTGTGAGGGAAAAGATCCCATGATGATAAGAGGAGAATCTTAAGCTAATCTTATGCTTGCGGTACATCTTGAAGATAGGGATGATTGGGAGAATTTATAAGATACAAAAGAGTCACATGAGGTTAGTGTTCAAGTCAAAAGTTAATGTTCTAGAATATCATGTTCTCGAAGGAGATATCTCATATTATCTTTAATGTTAGAAAATGGAGACTTAACAAGGAGTAAGGAACAAGTCACAATTCTCACCTTTCTAATGGGTCAACATCCTACCATTAACAATCCCATCTATTAAGGTTTAGATACAAAATTATGTCCACATATTAACCTCAAAAGGTCCTAGGATTAGTTTTAAATTTTATTCCTGAATACCCCAAGGGATCTATGCCCTACTATAGGCCAAAGCTAGCGTTCAAAAAATTAATCCCCCAAGACCTCCAAAACTTAAAGGTGTTCCTATAATCAAGGCTAAGGAAAACACTTCCATTCCTAAGGCATAGTGATGTCCCAAGAGGTGTTTGATTACACTATAGAAACAAGGAACGAGGTTAAGCTCAAGGGGACCATTCCATACCACAAGGGTTGATATTTCAAACTATAAGTTTGGTTGATGCTTTTTGCCCAAAATGGAAACACACACATGTAAGTTGTTATATTTTTATTTGAAGGCTAAGAGATTTCCTAGGTCAATACATCACTAGCAGATAGATGAATTATGCCATTACCAAATTACTACCATCAATTTTACTGGTACAATCACATCCAAAATTACAATGGTATAAATAGTTTTAAATAACAAGATTTCAATTTCATTCTCTTGATGATGATTTAGATATAATAAAATGGATCCTCTTACATTGTTTTCCAATGCAACATGATACAATCAACTTCATTTACCTAACCAAATATACTGAAATATAACTAAGTGTGGAATTAGTCAAACATGCAAAAGTACAACTACGTAAGAAATAGTACATTTCACCAATATGCAACAATATTGTATACATCATGGAAACAATGAAATAAAGCATTCTATTCATAACAATATCGCTAGTATATTCTATCAATATTACATGTATTTCAAAGATAATCCCGTGATTACAAAAAAACACAATTAACACTGCCATTTTCTTCTCGTCTCGTGTACCTGCAACCACTACAAGGTCAGTCCTAGAACTGGTATGGAAATCCCCTACACTCAAGCATAAATCCACACATTCCTCATTTCAAAAATATTAAACAAAGAGTAGAGAGAGGTAGAGATAGGAGAGAGAAGAAAAAATGTTCATTTCTCACGCATTCAAACTTTCACATTCATTTGTACTTTATGTTTTTGGTTCTAGAGAAGGATGAGAGAGAAGGTTAAGAGACATTTTATTTTCCATTCACAATTTCATAACCATTTGCATTTCATGTCCATTTTCATTTCATTTCAAACCAATTTACATTTTCCAATTCATTTACATTTTCAAAATCAACCAAAGTATCATAGTCATTTCTAGAGAGAGAAGAGGGAGGAGAGAGAAAAACACCATACATTTCAAAATCCATTCATACAAGATAAAATATCAAATAATACTCTACATAGAATTGTGACAGTATTAAAAATGTCTCACACGTGGTTAGAAGTCAAATGAGACCCTCAGAAGGAGTTTTTAGCTAAAGTAGCAAGTTGAGAAAACTGACCCAAACAACAAAAGTGCTTACAAACTGGGTCCCAAAAACACTCATCTTGAGTTCAAGAAAAATTTTGGACAATTCTCACTTATTCCCAAGTATACAGAGACTTCATCACATTTTGTGGAAGTTGAATATGATGAATAATGCTCAAGTTACAAGGGTATCTACGAGGCTGATAATCGTAAACGCAACAACAATTTTTTGTCACCCAACGACCAGAGGGCCTCAAAAACCACTTGAAAAACTAATCCCTGATAGTGTTTTGCATTATTGAGAGTTGGTTCCAATTATCATATTGGCATTCTAGAGGTAGGTGGTATCATTTTTCTATTTGTCTTGAATGAAGAGGCATCTTCAAGTCAGAACCGATCACATTTTATTAAATTGAGCACATCATCACAAGTGGATGATATACTAAAATGGGATTCAAGAATCGATTCGAAAGGCATTAAAAGAGTTCAAAAAGTTGAGATGAATTTTCCCCATGGTGTTCTAATGTTACTAGAGATCAAATATAAGTTCTAGATTCATGGTACATTTGGGTATGGTGCTTCATGTGCACAAATTTTGAGGCCAATTTTTCTATGTTTTGAAGGTTTTGGGAAGGGTAAAAGTTGTAACATTCATTCTAGATGTATTTTCTATGATCTAAATTATTGAAACCCAACCACATAGGAAATGATAGAGTGCATAATTTAAATGTAAGAAGAAGAGGAAATCCATACCTATTTTGTGCAATTTATCATCACCGCAATCAATGATTGATGGTTGTCTGAAATTGCTCCAAAGCTCATCCTTTTTGCAACTCAAAAACTACAAACTCATACTGAGACATTCCTAAATCTGCCACGTTATAACATGTTAATCTAGCTGGACCCAAATTCTATCTACAACCTCATGTTATTCTTCATCCCATGTACTTTGTGAATCCTCCCGAGTCTAAAAAAGAGGATCTTAAGCCTTTTCAAAAAATGCATTTTGTGTAGATTCTAACCATCCTTGTTGTCTAGGTGGCCACATTTTTAGCATTTTGTCATGAAATTTACACCCATGTGCAGGGTAACTTGCTATCATCTCAAGGGTGTCCCAAATCTGCCATCATGATAGTCCACGCGTCCACCCTTCCTCCTCGCAGCAGATAAAAAAACTCCACCCTTCAGTACACACAATAGACAAAACAGGCATGAGAGGCTACATTTCTTTATGGCAAAAACAACCACCCACCAGGGCCCTATATAAGCTCCCAATTTTGAAAAATACATGGATAATGCTTAAAGGGGTCACGTAAATTGGATTTACACCTGACAATTTTTTATTTTCTTGAAAATTTCCAAGCCGTTTCAACAAATCTGTTTTGTGCCTATCTAACAATCATTGCATTACATGAAACCACATTTTTGAGGTATTTTTTGAATAATTTTTTTCCTTAGTGTGCTTCCACATTTTGCATACATGCCTATCAAGGCATTCACAACAATACCCACACATGTCCCAATGTTGCACTAAGCTATACTTTTGACTATGACAGGGAAGATGTTAGTAGAGGGCGTGGAGCTCGGCTTTATTATGTCAATTTTCTCTGCAGAATTTTTTTTTTTTTAAATAAAAACTATTTTGTGCTCTCCCATAAATGAATATCCCCAATTTGGCATAGGAAGAAAATAAACAAAGGAGGGGGCGATTGAATTTACACATGGCAATTACATTTAGGGCCTAACCTACAACACATGTCAATTACATTTAGGGCCTAACCTATAACACATGGTTTCTAAGGGTCGTATTTCTTGGGGCATCCAAACAACCAAAACACACGCCTTGAACATGCTTCCAAATTTTGCACACATCCTTCAAAAGGGGCAACAAAATCAAGACAAAATTTAACTTTTCACAATGCTGAGAGTAAAACAAAACAAAACAACTTTTCTCAAGCTCCCATTTCAACGCAGGCAGGAGAGAACATGTTGTGGTGTCTAGCTTGACCTCTGACAAAACCATATGCATGTAGTTACACATCCTTAGGCATCTATAACACAATCAAACCAAGTAATCTCCAATTAAAAACCATAGGGTTTGCAAAAAGACATTCTCTGACCAAGAATTTTCCCAAAATTCCTCCCGTAAGAAAACTCACAAGCCTCAAGAAAATTCTCATAATCTTCTCATGGAAAACCAAAATTACAATACCCAAGGTACATTAATTCTTCTTGAAATGAGGTTTGGCTCAAGCTCCAAAATAAATTTGGAGAGATTTTAGGATAATAATGAATTATTTATTTTTAGATGAAAGCTCTTTCATTGTGCTAATTTCATGATTTATTTAATTATTTTAACATTTTCTTTAATCCAAACCTCCACCACATTCGATACACCCCTTAATTAACATGAAAATATCTTCATTGAGAATTATGTAGAATCCTTTTATTGATAATGAAATATGCTTTAGTTAGATTGATATTTAACATTATAAATAAATTTATAATTATTTCAAACTCAAGGTTTGAGAATGATCTTGAGTTGTATGAGTCACGAGAATGTCCCTTATACTATTCATTTCACCTAGATTTTACACATATATAAGATCTTATGAATGTAATTCACCACCATTTCGAATCATTTCATGTGCATATTCACCAAAGTAAACATAAGCAACCTCTCAACATCTAAACGCCATCCAACTCTAAGCCATCCAACCCTAAGTCCATCCAACCCCGAGCCATCCAACCCTCAAGCCATCCAACCCTCAGCCATCCAACCCTGAGCCATCCAACCATGAGCCATCCAACCCCTAGCCATCCAACCCCTAGCCATCCAACCCCTCAGTCCAACCCTTAGCCATCCAACCCCGAGCCGTCCAACCCTCGAGCCCCAACCCTTGAACCATCCAACCCCTCAGCCCAACCCTCATCCCAACCCCTCATCCATCCAACCCCTCATCCATCCAACCCCTCATCATCCATCCAACCCTCATCCATCCAAACCCTCATCCCCAGAGCATTCCAACCCTCATCATCCAAACCTTTTCCATCCAACCACAGAGTCATCCAAGCCTTTTCTGTCCAACCCTTTACCATCCAACCACTACCATCTAACCCTAAACCATCCAATCTCAGAGCCTTCAACATAAGAGCCATCCCTAAGCAAGTCATGGATACTAGAAATCAGGGTAAGAAGGTTACTAATTCAGCCATGGATACTAAGAAATACTTTTCTTGGTTATTTTGGAAAATCACAAAAATGAAGGGGGTTTCGCATCAGCTGAAAATATCGGTATGTGGCATGTGCTATTTACAAGTTATTTAATCTTACAATATTTAATAATTATGTTTTTCATACTAGCTCTTGGAACTCTTTTATACTGTGTAAAAATTTAACTATAGATAAAATTAATACTATATTTGTAACAATTTTATAGAATTATATGCAGACGTTTCAGAAATTCCTTCACAAAATAATCAATTTAAAGATATCGATGATCCATTATATGTTGAGGAAAACATTATGTCCCTTGATGACATAGAAGTACAAGAAAATTCATCAATTCTCATGATACACCAAAGAGAGGAAGCTTCTACTCCAAGGTCTATTTCGAGAAAAAGGAGACATGAGAATCAAGATATTCCTACTGCTGAGAGCCCAGATGCAGATGCAAAAGTTGAACCCCAAGAAAAAAAAAAAAAAAATGTCAAAAGAAAGAGGACAAACTGACAATTGGAAGGAAATTCCAGTTTGAATGGGCTGCAAAATATCCATTTATTGAACCTGTGTACACTGAAAATGGTAATGATGTTCCAACACAATGTCGATGCAAAATATGTGGTTGGAAATAGGGAAGGATCACACGATGCAACTCAAACTGGACACAATTGAAAAGCATTGTGGGAAAATATACATTTCCCAAAAGCAAAAGGATGGCAACATAGTCAAAACATATAAATGGAAAGATGCAAAAGATTGTCTACATGTCAAATACGCAAGAATATGAAAAGGAACAAAAACATATGAAATATGTGAATGAAAAAGGTGGGACCATAGTAGCAAGATTGAGCAAAGCTATGGAGGCAGAAATGCATGCAAAAAGTATTCAGTTTGCTACCGTATTCCATATATTGAAAAGGGGAAGACCGATGTCGATTTCGAGAAAATAAAATTATGTATCAGGTTATTGGTCTACAGAACGTTCCTCAATCTCATTGGTCAGATACCAATGGTTGGGAAATTGCAAAATGTCTATCTCTAGTAGAAAAGGAGGATCTAAAACTGTGTGTTCAAAAGGCTAAGTATATTTCCCTTTCAATAGATGAGGTTACATAGTTGATAATACTTCATGGATTTGTATTCATGTTTATACATTTGCTAATGAAATAAGAACTCCACACCTCTTAGCAATTCATAAAATGACTAAGAATTGTAATTCTGAAAATATTTATAAATTGGTGGTCTCAAATCTGAAGGATGTTGTTGAATGGATGACTTTTCCATTGCAAAAAAATTAGTTTGTGTCGGAACCGATGGTGCAACTATAATGCAGGGAGCTAGAAATGGTCTCTGCATTAGACTTCAAACAACTATTTTTTCTCCGTATATGGTTGTTGTCCATTGTATGGCTCACAGAATGAATCTGGCTTACAAAATTGTGAGCACATTTGAAAATGTAGCTAGAGTGGAGGAATTGATACGTGAGTTGCATGCTTATTATTCTAGCAGTCCAAAGAGATTTTTGGAATTTCAAAATTTGCAATTGGACTGACAGAGGGAAAAAAGCTTTCTCAAAGATGTAGATACCAGATGGATATCTATGTATGAACCTTCATATAGAATATTTGATGAATATCCTTCATTGACAGGATTTATGTATAAATACCACAGGGATGTAGATAAAGCTAAAGATCTATTGTGTCATCTAATAGACATAGAAACTTTAATCACACTCTGTGGTATTTTTCCCATGTTGAGGGAGCTTAATATCTTAACGAAGCATGCACAAGATCATTCTTTCTACATAACAAACTTCATAAGACTTAGAAGACGTGTGTGTTGGAGTCTCAAAATTTATATATTTCTGATGGGAGTTTTCAGGGTGTTGCTTTTGAAAACTGAATGCATTGACAGATTTGAAAAATCCTAGGTGCTTTTAAAATACAATATACATGATCATCTATGTATTACAACACATGGAAAGGAGATTCCACTTCATACATTCCAAAAAAGAGTTGATATGGTTGTCTCATAAAATAGAAGAAGTAAAAGTGACACAATTTATATGATGCAGTATTAATGGAAACCAGAATAAGTTGAGAAAGATCTCTGAATCATTAGCTAAAGAGATCCGGGAAAGATTCAAAAATGATAAAATTCTTGAAGCAATGGGAGTTGTAAATCCACAGTTTTGGAATTTGTCTGGGGAAAACCTTATACATCTATCAGTCCTTTATTTGTCAAAAACATGAGTGTTCTAACTAACCATTTCTCTAAGACTGAAGAGATAAACGAAGTTTCTATAGAAGGTATTTTACAAAGAAAAATACTTAGTTCCCAGTCAATGGATTTTGCTAATACTATGATAAGACAAGTTCAACTTCTACAAAACCCACAGGATTATGGTGCCATCAAAAGGATTTGGAAGGATATTTGTTCCAGTAGTATTCTAAGTGAAGATTTGAGTGAGTATATTAAGTTGTATGAACTCTGTCAAACTATGATTCTGGGTTCTGTGGAAGATGAGAGGGTTTTCAATGCACTATCCTTTTTAAAATCAAAAGTTTGAAAATAGATTGGATAGAATCTAGAAAGTTGTCTGAGGTTGTATGTATCACGTTACTCAGTGGAGTCTTTCCCTTATGATAGAGCACTCACATTATGGAATTCACTAGTAGAAAGAAGAGGAGTTAGTAATATTCTTCCTGACCTGGGGATGGAGACACATCCAAAGATCATGCTACAGTTGATTTCCAAGACACGAATGAAAGTGTTGATCCAGGACTATTTCAATTCACATAGATTTCATTACAATTATTTAATGTAATAAATTATAACTATTGATGTATTTCATACAGAGATTACAACTTTCAATAAATGCAATATTAAATATTTGTTTTTATATTTGGTTTTTAAACTGAAATAAGAAAATATCTGTCTTTTATATCTGTTAATTGATTTATTTTACATCTGCAAGAAATCAAAAATAAATATTTTAAACAAACAAAATCAAGTAAATTTAAGCAACATTTACGTAAACAAAGAGACAGAAACATCATTTGTATTATGTAGAAATCGAATAACAATATATAGTTACAATTCCAATTCCCAAAGTACTCTTGAAATGGTTCTCTCATGTGGTGGATTACTTTATGAAGAAAAGTACAAATTCATAAAGCATTGTTGGCCAATACAATTACAAAAAGGGGGTTGTCAATACATTTCAAAGCTTCCGACAAGTTCTTGTCATATAAGGACACATTACGAGGTCATCCTCTTTTCTACCTATGATTCTGAATCATAGTTGTCCTTACGTCTACCTCATGGAATAAAAAAAAAAAAAATTGGTTGGCCACTATCTTTTAATTCCTACGCCAATGTCAGAATTGTGACAACACACATGTCACATGGTGAACTTCACTAACATATTGTCAAAGCTTCTAAAAAGTTCTGTCATATAAGGACACATTACGAGGTCATCCTCTTTTTACCTATGATTCTGAATCATAGTTGTCCTTACGTCTGCCTCACGGAATAAAAAAACAAAAAAATTGGTTGGCCACTATCTTTTAATTCCTACGCCAGTGTCAGAATTGTGACAACACACCTATCACATGGTGAACTTCACTAACATATTGAATTTCTTATGTAGTAGAGAAGCTTGATCTTTTTCTTATGTTAGAGGTGGAGGAATCTTTGTGTCTAAAGAGCTATCTGCTATAACTCCTGATGCCTACAAATCTCATGCAATGGTATTGATATTTTCAAGAATATTCAGTTCCTCCCTCACTACGTCTCCTGTTGTCAAAAGTGTTGCATCTGCATCTCTGTCTTTTCCTTCAGTAAGATTTCTGGATCCATCTTATGCTCCTTGATTATTCTTCTCAATGTATTATTTTGTTTATTTATTACTATCAGTTTTTCCTTCAACTATACAAATGAATTCAGGATTTTGTGGGCATTCTTTAAATGTGCTTCAAAAACAACTACTTCTTTCTTTAAATTTTCATATTTTTCCTACAAAATAGAAATAATTTTTTTAGTTTATTAGATAAGTTAAAAAATATATTACAATGCTTATAATATTAGGATTTTGCATGTAAAACATAAAGCCCACTCACCACAACTTTTTCTTTTTCAACATTTGCTATTAAAACATTTGTCTTGTCTTTTTCCCATTTGTTGTAGTAAGCATGTGCTTCAACATTCAAATTCTCCAACCTGTTTAACATTATGTCTATAATTTCATCATTGTAATTATTAGCATAGGAAATTGTCCTGATTGAGCTTTATTTAGCAAAACATGTCCTTGCCTTTCGCCGGTTGGCTCTCTACGGCAAAGTGAACAATGAATGCCTTTGAGCATGATTATGGTATCTTGTATTTATTTCTTTTATCAAAAATTTTCTCTCTCTCCCAAGACCACACCAAATCCACATCAGACATTACAACCTCTTGAATTTTTTCCCCCATACTATCTGATATCATATTTTCTAATATAAAATGTGTCTTTTCATCATCTGTTTGTGGAGCATTTTTGGAGGAGGAGGAGAGTCATTGTCTATACATCATGCACATTTTTTGTTGTTGTGGTTGAGGTGGAGTAGATTGAATCATATCATGAGTGTCAAAATAGTTTCCCTTGTCAACATCACCAGTATCGAAAGCCCAAATACTCCTCATCAAGGGTGATGTTGTTGAAAAGTTGTGAGGTCGTTACACTTAAAACACCTCCTAGCGAGAGTCCAGAAATTTTTTGTGTAGGATGAACTGTTCCAATTGATTCTACAGAAACCTTATATTCTTTCCTGCATAGATCTTCTTTTTTTTGACTGAACGTGTTGGCGGTATTGGTGGCCTCCTTGCAAGTGGAATGTGCTCAGAAGATATATTACCTACAAGATGCAAACAACAAATTGTTAGAAGCCATTATATGGTTAGGCCTTGTAAATTCTAAAAAGTAGTAACGTAATAAAACACGCTAAATATTAAATATTACAATTTACCTTGCACGTTTGGAGATGCAAGCGTAACATTTCGATCTTGTGCATGTCAAATGAGTTTGATCATCATCACCCATTTTAGTAGTTTCTGAATACAATAAATGTAAAAAGAATAATAGAAATATTAAAATACAATACTACCTACATAATCTATATTAGTTGTTTGAATTAGTTAATTATATCAATAGAAAACTTCATACCTGTAGTTAAATGTGATGGTAGACGTGATGGACATAGTGACCCCCTAGGTCACTTTTGACGAGGAGGTCTTACTGGTGTTGATTCTATGAATCCATGTCAGAATCAACAGAGACCTCTCAGGGGATTTTCCTCGAGCAATTGCCTCCTTATGAGTTGTTGCAACAATAATTCTTCTCTGTACAAAAGAAAATCTTACAATTATTATTTTATTGAAAAATATTGAATTTGAAATCGTTATAACAAGAAAACTGTAAAAGTAACAATTACCTGTTGTTCTTCAAGAGTTAGACCAATCATTTTATCATTGATTGCAGTTGGAATTTTAGCTTTCTAAAATTCATAGAACACTTCCTGATAGAAAGCAATAATAAAATTGCAACAAGAGAATACAATCTTGGATTTATCAGATTGATTGGCATTGTGGGCATGAGAGACATCTATTTTTATTCGATTGGACAAATATGTGCACCAATCAAATTGTTGACCTACTAGTGTCCACAATAAATATTGAACTACCCAATACAAATGTCTATAGATCTTCCCTATAATACAATCCTGGCCTGAAAAAGTGATGCAACTGCAAGAAAGAATTGGTTTGTAATACCTTGAAGAAGTAGGCCTCATGATGAACGATTAAGAGGAGCTGCAATAATAAAAAAATGTTAGAGGATTGGGTGGTGGACAAATGTTAAGAGAAAAATAATTTGAAAATAATAAACTTACCATCAACCTGCACACTATAATGAGACTCCAAAAAAATTTGTCTTCATCTGTGAGGACAACCTTTGTAGTAACAAGTGGCTTATTTTTGAATGGTAACCCAGTTAACCGATGTACGTCTGACGGGCTCAATTGTGAATGAAATTTGATGACGTCTCGATGCACCAAGAGAATGGAAAATTTTCCATCATTCTCATTGTAAGAGGTGAGAAGGTAATCAAGCACTGAAGTATCAGTATCGAATTGGGGCATGTCCACAAGCCCAATAAATTCTAATTTTTCGAGCCAATCCTTTTGTGCGTCTTTTTTTTTAAAAGGGCTACAATCTATGGGCACATGAGGTTTTTGTATTGGAATTTTGGTGTAGGAGTAGATGTGGTGCTTTCCATTGTTGAAATTTGGAAGAACTTTGAAAATTGGAGAGCTCAGAGCACTAGAAATTTTCATAGAAAAGTGAAGAAATGAACCTTGTAGGGGTATTTATAGGGTTCTGAATGGGTCAAAGGACACATGGCTGAAAAGTATTGGCTAGCCAAGGTGGCCACCTAACCCATAATTAATGAACCCATCCAAAACTTAGTCATCCAACCATTAGCCATCCAACCCTCAACCGACCAACCCACCATCCAACCCTTTTCCATCCAACTCCTTAACCATCCAACCCATCAACCATCCAACCCACCCACCCAACCCATAGCCATCCAACCCTCCATCCAACACCTTTAACCATCCATCCCACCCATCCAACCCTGAGTCATCCAACTCCCAACCATCCTACCCACCCATCCAACCCTTGGCCATCCAACTCTTAGTCCATCCACCCTACCAACCACCAACCATCCCCATCCCAACCCTTATCCCATCCAACCCACCCATCCAACCCTTACCCATCCAACCCTTACCCATCCAACCCTTTTCAACCCTTACCCATCCAACCCTTTTTCCAACCAACCCTTACCCCCAACCCCATCCAACCCACTTACCCCCAACCCACCCAACCAACCCTTCCCAACCCTTCCCATCCAACCCACCCATCCAACCCCACCATAACCAACCATCCAACCAACCCATCCAACCCCATAGCCATCCAACCCATTCATACAAACCCATCCAACCTTCCCATCCAACCTTTTCCATCCAACCCACCCATCAACCCTTAGCCATCCAACCCTTAATCACCCAACCCCTCCCAACCCTTACCCACCCCAACCTCCCCAACCCAAACCCAACCCCTACCCAAACCAAGGACCCAACCCACTTTACCACCAACATTATTCAGAAATTTAAACGATTTGCTTGAAGATTCACCAAAATTTCTAAACTTTTTTTTAGAACCAGAACCTTGAAAATTACTCTTACAAAATCATCATCCATTGCGACACACGAAACATATTTTTAGTAAGCACAAAAAATTCGACCACAATTTCGATTTTTATATATCATTTACACTATTTTCTTGTCTAGTGTTCGCAATGTTATCACTTGTTAAGGATTTTAACTTTCAAGGTTCCAAAAGGTTTCCCAAATAATTGACCTCACAATATCACACAAGGTACAAAGCACATTACAAACGACCCACAAAACACATTTTTAACACATTTTCATGAATGAATCACATCACAAGACTCTAAATCCACCATGGAAAGACAACAAGTAGTCCACCTAACATAGAAATTCCAACAATTATGCCCTAGGCATAGATCCAACAACACATGTCAACAAAGGGGAACATCAAACCTCAAACATCACAATACATAATAAGACTCATAGGAGTAACTCATCGATCAACATAAACACCACAATAAGGCATATCAACATCAATACTCCCAAATGGGATCCATGATCCAAGCAATAACAAGTCATAACATCTCCCAAAGTACCAAGCACAATAAATCATAACATCACCCATACAAAAATAACCAAATACCATAAGCCAATAAGTTTTCATTGTTTCCAACTGGTTGAAGGGTCGAGGTGATAGTTTATTTTACACATGTGGTGATACATAGAGGAGAGAAAAGAAATATTCTAGGACTAAAATGCAAAGAGTATGATCTACGGTTATTTCCATTTGTTTTAACATGACAAGAATCTTTCCATCACAAAGATTGATAAGTGGTTTTCAAGTATAGGAGGTTATTTTCATCTTATAAGACAAGGTAAGAATGATTGGCTACAAGCATTTCCTTTTAAGATTGTTTTACACAAGGTCATTTTCATACTTTTGCTCATGGCGGTATGGTCTGTGTGAAGGTTTTAACAAGTTTCATCATGTTTCATAATACAAATATATATTCACTTGATATGCAAGAATTCCAAATGATAAGATGTCACAAGGGAGAATTTATATTTTTACACAATGAAACATAGTCTCAAGATAAGAATAAGACATTTCCACACAACTCCATATGCCTCCCAAAACCACTCCATATGCCTCCCAATAGATAAAGAATCATAGTGCCAAACCAAGTCGGGTCACTCACCATAGAGCCTCATCACCTTATTTCTCCATGTTGGGTCACTCACCATAGAGCCCCATCTCCTTATTTCTCCATATCAGGTCACTCACCAAGAGTCCTATCACCTTATCTCTCCATTTAATGAGGTCGAGATCACCCTATGGCCATAGGCACATAGAGCCCCATCACCTCCACCCAAGTGGCATAGTAACCTATAGTTCAATACTACACAACCCTATGACCCCCTTAGGGCATACCCCCATACAACGAGCGAGTCCATATGTCCAACCACTCCATGGTGAATATCGTGACCCTAATCCATCTCATCACAACATTAGAACCAACATAACAATCGACTCAAAATCCAAGTGGAAACAAATCCCAAGCCTTGGGCTAGGCTAGAAAAATTCAAACTCTAAGAGAAAGTTTCAAACTAAGTAAAATAATTAGCTAAACAACCAAAATAATGCAAAAGCCTCTTGTTAACTCAAAATACATTTAAATGCCTATAATTTAGGAATAAATCAACCAAGAAAATTATTGGTTTTTTTTTCCGTAAAAAGATCAATTTATGAATAAAATACTGAATATAGAAAGATCACATTACGATCATTACGTGGCCATTTCATGACCAACCAAGGGGTACTCATCAAGTTGTTAGCACTAGGATATCGAGCCTCAGCTCACAAAATACATATAATCGAATAAGCATATCTCCAAATCATACAAACGAGGATCCACTTAGTCAATATTACATCGATTGTCGATGGAAAACATAAATAAGAGAGATCAAAGACACTAGTTCACATAAACATGAGCCTAAGGTGGTGTACATCCACAATATACTGAGAAAGATCAAGGTATACTAAAAGAATAGAAGTGGGTTTTTAGTCTACACGAGACTCCACTTTCAAAATTGTACTTGGCTCAAGGTTATGGTCACCTCGTCTACAACTTCTCTCTCCACACATACACTTTTGGATGCCACCCATAGGTATCAGTAGTGTAGGGTACACAACATAACACATAACAACATTACGATCACATTGATGACTTACGCACAACCATAACATCTTATGCATGGAAAAATTATGGGGTAAAACATAACAATATTCCATGGCTTACAACACGTAACATTTCCACATAGTGCACTAAGAGTGTGAGTACAATACATTAGGGGTCATGGAATCACCATATTCCCTAATTCACAATTATAATTTATCACATAACAATATGAGTACATATATATCACAAACATAAGGATTTCACATCATGCCATACATTCCAATACAACACAACATTGTAACATTCCCATTTTAAGACTTTGGAAAAAGGGAATTTTTTTTAATACATAATGTTCTCTATTCTAAATAATCCTTATTTAGAACACACATTCCATGCCAATAAATCTCATAACAGATAACCATATGCAGCTATAAATGACTCGAGTGCACTACCGATCTCTCATTTCATGACTCGGTTACCAACCGATCTCTCATGTTAACTTAAGTATTGAATACTATGGGTATACTATGTATACTTGGTTCTCTTACCCTATTATGGGTATTGAGTGTTTTGTTTAAGAAATCTATCTCAATATCTCGTTACCTTATTCATCCGAAATCACATTTCTCAAACTAGGTGACATAGACAACGTAACCAAGAACTTACGATACTTTGGCCAAATATTTCCAACATAATATTCATGTTACTATTCCTAGATGACATACTCATCTAATCAGAATATGTCCTTCACCCCTCTCATCTGTTATCTAGAATGGTCTTTACCGACTACCGTCACCCACTTGTCCAAGGTTTGACCCTAACTCAAAGTTATTGATATAATTTGGTATAGGAACCACTCATGATGACCTAGGGTATATGGGCATACTCGATTCGACCTAAGTCAATTGAATGTGCTAAGTTACCCTAAGTCATTAAGAGTCACTTCCTATGCTAAATCATATCCTTAACCTAATCTAGAGAGAAACTAAGTTCAAGTCTAGGTTTGAGTAGATCTAGATGAACCAATGTTGAAGGGTGTTGCAACATGTCAACTACACCACTATATCCTCGTGAAGACCCAAGTATTCACGAAGGTACAATTCTACAGTTGGTGTGTGCCAACATCCAACAAAACTACTTCATCATGATTTACACACCTCAAGAGGTCATTTCCACTTAATTATCTTTGGATTAAGATTCAAATCACAACAACCTTGCATAACCCTAATCCCAACAATCCTTAAGTTTTCCATCCTTAATTGAGTTGATTAAGTAATAAGAAACCTCATTACCTATGATTGCTTTTATGTTCATTAACTTTTTCTTAACGTGCAATTAATCGAAAATAGAAACAACATCTATCATAAGGTTTAATTAATGTGTCTCAACCATTCAAGGAATGTATAAGAACCAAAGTAGGTTTTGTTTGATAGACTTCATAGATATGAAGTCTAATTGGTTATCAAACTCATATACTATTCACTTATTTTGCATCCTTTTGAGAGGAGGATAACCTTCCTCATTATGGTTAAGTATTAGGATTTATTATACCCTTATCCAATACACACATCCTGATATTTAAACTATATGTTCATAACATCATAATATACCATACAAGATTGGGTAAAGAACATCAATACATGCAACTTAGTAAGTTACATTCAAGTAAGGGAAATTATACTAATTCCCATTTATCCAACCAATTAAATAACAATAGAAATAAGGATCCAATCAGATATGAATGACAACATCAAAGATATGATTACAAATTTCCTTCTTATTATGTACAAGAGAGTAGAATCAATCAATTTAAGTAACTTCAATCTTTTCAATTTATCAAGATAAAATACACATCTTACAAGACTATGCATTACTAACATATTTCATGTCAACAACATCAAGATCATTAAAGAATACAAATTTCCTTCCTTCAATACATCTCAATAATAAATTAGAATTCTCTATAAATGGTCTAGACTTTCAAGTAACCAATACATCATAAAAGTTTTTGCCTTCCTTTATCACTTACAAAGTCCATCTGCAAAAATTGCTAAAGACGGGTTAGTTCATCAACTAGCATGATAAGAACTAAGAATTAAAATGAAATGCTTTCAACTAACTATTTCATTAAACCAACTCTACTTTAATGAAATAATGAGGTCAAGCAGACAAATAAATCATGAGTAATAACAACCATAAAAGAAGAACAATTAATCAATTTGAATAACATTTAAGGAAATATCATGATGTAATCAACAATCTACAACATGATATCAAATAAATAATGTTCCATCCAATACACTTATCCATATCAAATAAAAGTACCTTCTAATTATTTCCTTCACAATTCATCTAATTTGAAATACAAATGTAAATAAGAGTCTCACACATCAGATGTGACATCCTAATCCCAAATCCAAGACATAGCCTAATTTCTCAAGTTAGGCCATACATCAACATTAGGATAGTATTTACTCAATGCACAACATCTCACATTAGTCTTCTATCACAAATATTAAAAGCCTTTAACACAAGTCAAGTGAATAAGCAAGTAGCAATGATGACTACTCAAGGCATTAAAGAAAGTAATGCAACTAAACCAATGAAATCTTATGACAAGATTTACCCAAAAGAAGAAGGATGACTGTGATGAAATAGTAAGAGATTCCTTTATAATTCGGTTAACCCGAATCCCCATACACAACTTCAGAAAAGAGAACACAACACATAACCTCCTATAATTTCCAAAGGGGCAGTGGTCAGACTTCACCTTAGAGACTGAAAGAGAAGGATTCAAATGTCATGATCAGAAGGGAATTCCTACATTCAATCACATGGGAAGAAGGTCGCAAAGGACAATGTAGACCCAATCACTACATCCCCAAACTCCTTTATAAAGAAAACACATATAAGAAGAGATTAAACAGAATGTGTGACTATTGTGGTTGAAACATATTTAAGCATGGTTTCCCATCATGGACAACCAACGTGACAGTGATATTATACCCATATCAAAAAGGAGGTGCATTAACCAAAGTTGTTAATCGCCATACAATGAAATAATAGTCTTCAATAGACATTCAAAAATTGACAAAGTTACAATCATGCAAACTAAGCTTATTATTTTCTTCCAGTGAAGATAAAATGGTAGAATGATCGACTCATAATCGTAACCATTCGGAGTCGGAAGAAAACCTTAATAGAATGTACAAAGAAGAATCCATCAAGATTATATTTCAAGAAGATGCAAAAAAAAAGGTCAACATGACTTAGCAATAGGTGCTCAAGTCAGCTAATAGAAATGATGAAATTCCTTTCGTTTCAATTCCGTGGACAGACTTAATTGTACACATCTAAGAAATCGACAAGACATTCTTTTATTTACAACACCCACAGAGATCTAGAAAATCTATCAAACTAAGCCGATTTGGTTAGTTCCAGATTAAGTAACTATTCGTAACTCCAAAAGTCAAATACCCATTCAACAAATTACCATGAAATTACAATAGTCGATTTTAACAAGTTTACTCCAACAAGTTACCTAGTGCTTAACCAAGATAAGGAACAGGTAATCAAAATCAACAACTTCTAATTCAACTGGGAAGTAGACAACATGATCGACTTAATGAAATCTCAAACGGGACTATGAGAATGACCCCTATATCAACTCAAATGAGCCGACTATCACAATGTCCCCAACCGATAGGGCCTCATCACTTATCCTTTAGTTTAGTCCTCCAGAACTTAAAGAAAAACACAGTATAAATAAGATCAGAAGTATAGATTTCACACACAAGTATTCCCAACAAGGTAACATCGAAATCCAAGGGTCCAAGAAACAACTATCCCATAGTTCCATAAAAGAGCTTAATTTGAGCGACCCAATTTTAAACTGAAAAGTTTAAAGGAAATAATAAAACATTCACTCTTGTTTCCATACAAGAGAACCCACAAAATAGAGATTCCAAACACCCAATAACTACCCAGCTTCCGTCAAATACCGAATCCAAAGAACTGATAGAGTATTCAGTGAGTTCAAGAAGAAGGCACGCATTTATTATGTTTCACTAAAAATTCAAGTTTATACAACTCTGAATCCAAGCATGCATATTCATAAAATTCCAACAGAGTAACATAACTTCCACAAAACCAAGAAGTGACAATGAAGGGTATTCATTTACCTTCTAATAACCCAAACTACAACTTGGTTTGAAACTTGAAGACACATATCATTTCCATAAACCCATTTTTGAACAGATAAGAAAGATTCACGCATGCACTTCATTACTCAAATCACCACAAGATTTAAGGTGGGATTCAACATCAAATAAACAGGAAAACAACTCAATGACTACCTTTCCAAGAAGATATTCCTCAATCAGAGAATACAAAAATATTCAAGCAAGGAAACCAAATAACCATCACAGAAATAAAAACCATTTATCTCATGAGAGCAAAGTTGTTTTAATGAAGACACTTAGAGAAAAGTAGAGCAACTTAATGGATAGAGCCTATCATGCCTGATAGTAATTCACCGATTCAAGACAACTTCCAATGAGCCTTCACAACTCCTTATTCTCCAAAAAAAATCAACAACCAAAAACTTCCTTCTCAAATGCCTCATATACTTCCATTGGATTGAAAATAGTCCAAGGGAGTTAAAAATAACAACAAAATGAAAAATAGAACTGCTGGTTCGAAGAACTAGATAGATCCATGCAAAGAAAAATTGGAATGCATGAAAGACCAAACAACTCCCAACAAATCCACTCACATGGTTTCTAAGGCGGTTTGCTCACAAAAATGATGACCATAAATGTCATTAATTTCCAGTCTCCCACCTATATCTCCATGCCACCACCATCTAAAATTGGTGAGTCTAAATTCAAAGAGAACATGCATTGTTTAAATTTAGAGATGGTGCCAACTAGGATCCCCTCTAGTTTCCATGCCTCTGTCAAACTGATAGTACGTAATGTTTTAAATTCAAAAATCAAATCAAATAAATGACTTAGAAACCATCACCACCATCTCATATTTTCCATGTGACTCCCCTTAGGTCCCTTTCTATCTTTGCATTAGTTTAGGATAGATATCATTAGCTTAGGATCCGACCTTAGGTTAGTTTAGAAAGTATTTACCTTAGGTTTATAAACATTGCCATAGGTAAATTTGCCATCTTAGGATAGACCATGCCCCATACCAATTTAGCATTAGGTAATAGGTTAGAAATAAACCTTTAGTTACCTTAGGTTATTTCCAAATCCCCACTTTGTAAAACATACAACTTAGGTTAGGATGCAACAAGATTAGTGTAAACATAGACATAAGGTAGGTCTAGTTTACCTTAGGTTAGAATCCCATTAGGATAGATCTTAAAGATCTAGGACTTAGGTTATTACCCTGAATAGTCCTAAAGTAGACCTCCATCCTCTTTATGCCATTCAACATCTTGGAGATATTAGCAAGAAGATCCGAGCATACTTCTTACAGCAGAATGCAAAGCAAGAACTTCCAACAAGATCAAAGAATTTGTAAAAATACAAGAGTTCAGTCCTTTATTTCCTTCAACCTCTGAATGTCAGTTTACCATACAAATCAGGTAAGAAGAATTAAAACATACCTTAGATCAATGAAATTGATCAAGGTTTTGTTATTATAAAGAGATAATTTTGCAAACAACATTACCAGTTTACAACCTTTCTTATCTCAACAGAATGGATTCCTTGCGGGCAACAATATTTCAACAAATGAATCCAAGAACATAAATAAATTATCCATGGACAAGCATGATTTCTAATAGTCAAAATAATACACCTTCTTAGGAAAAATCACATGTCAACGCTTGCAATGCAAAAGAGGAAAAGTTAACAGTTTTCCATAAATGTGTTACAAGCATGGTGACATAATGCCATAATACAATACAAAATGGTGGGGATATTCATGATGTAACATATTTCACTACGAAGTAATTTGTCATGCAACATGTTGTTCCACATATACCATATCACTAAAGAATGAAACACTATAACACTTTCTCAGTTCACAAGCATTCCCTTCACACAACAAGGTGGTAATACACATGAATTTCACGTTGAATTCACAAGAGATAGAGAGAAATTACTCCCATTAAGAAACATACCAACATCACATATAGTCCACACCAAGTGGTAAACACAACAGGTGCATTCACATGATCAAAATTACAGGTTTTTCACATCACAAAAATAACACATTACTCCTCCACCATCATGCATAATCACCACAATGCCAAACTGTCCCAGAGGTTTGAGAGTACAAACCTCCACTCGATATCAGCCGTGTAGTACCCACCCATGTGGGACCCAAACACAAGACCAAACATAACATTTTTTTTTTACTTTTATATTACTTGATACAATTGTT
This sequence comes from Taxus wallichiana var. yunnanensis, assembly GCA_018340775.1. NCBI lineage: Eukaryota > Viridiplantae > Streptophyta > Pinopsida > Cupressales > Taxaceae > Taxus > Taxus wallichiana. The sequence goes on from CM031241.1 coordinate 55,739,103, forward strand.
TGACACCAAAAGATTCACAAGGGTTTTCACGACACCACATGTAACATTTACACCGACATGTAGAACATGTAAATGTCAATATGACACAATTTGTAACCAACGCCAAACCTAGATAAATGAGATGATGATGTATTCAAAACCATATTATGAGAATGATGATATCCTCTAATGAATTTCAAAAATCTCTTCACTCTTTAGAATCTTTTCCAACTGCACAATGTTTCTAGTTTTCACCTACTCTGCCTTAATATGTTGTGCTTTACTTTTGACACAACTACGATCAAAATGATACTTCAAGACCTTTGTGAAGGATGAATTCCTTGTTTGATCTTATGAAATAACCTTACAACCCCGTGAGGATGCCAAAAACATCAATATGAGTGAAATTAGAGCCAACTACAACTTTCTCGCATCTTAAACTCGAGACTTTCTATTTTTAGTAGGTTCTAGCAAGGATTGCTATTTTTGGAAATTTTTCCCTGTTTACATTCCATGATGCTTCTTTCCTGTCCAGAGGACCAAAATGTCAAGAATTCACATTATTTTATTACTTAATATTTTTATTCATGCCTTGCCATGGATACATGCTATTTTTAGTAAGTGTACTGCGAGTGTCAGATTGTTACGAAAGAGGTCTTGAAATTATGGGTTTTATTTAGAGATTCTCCGCTCCAAATCTTGGATGATTCTTTCATTTAAATGAGAGGGAAAATGATTTTTTCATCATAGGGGAATAATATTGAGAAAAAATCAGTCCTCAATATCTTGAAAAATCAACAACTCCATCGTGTGAAAAGTAGTTTACATGAAACTAGATTTTTCAAGACCCTTCACTTTGAGTTTTAGATGATTTTACATGTTGGATTTTCTGAAAATTGAAAAATTATTTGATAAGGGAAGATTTTTTTCCAAAAAATAGTCCTAAATATCCCTAAAAATAGGGACTTCATGGCACGAAAACTATCTTACGTGAAACTAGATTTTTCAGGATTATTTCGCTAGTTTTCAAGTGATTTCACCTAACGGATCCTCAGGAAGAGAAGATGAGCCTCACCATTTTTTTCTATTGTATAATGGAAGAAATTAATGGTGTCTTGAAGAATTTTCACAACAATAAAAATTATCCAAGTGTAAACAATGAGTTCTAGTTGTGTTCTGCCTCATACAGGATCTCATGCTTTGATTTCTGGATGAAGAACTATGAGGAAAGCTTCATTTCTTGCAACCGAGGATGTCTCTAGAACATGACGGGAATTATAATGGATGTGATCCAAGTATTTATGTTATTTATTGATTAATATATATATATATGTTTTGAAATAGGTGAGAAATGGAGATGAAAAGTAGTTTCTTGTGTTCTTTGGCTTCCCGACGGTGTATTTTGAGTAAAGTAAGTAATAATAACATTTAGTAAAAAATCAGAGTTTTAACTTCTTAGCATGGGGAAATTTTTTTTGTCACCATTTTCCCCTTGAGAAAAGGTTAAGATGGATATAAAAATGCACCCTCATGTGGGCTTGACAAGTGTCACTTCGGGATTTGAGCTTGAGGAGATGAAGGAAGGTTTTATTCTAACACATGGGAGCTACTTTTGGGAACATGAAGAACCTTGAAAGGGGATGAAGAGGGGAGAAATTTTACATCCCCTATTTCCCCTTGGGAATGGGGAAAATAGGGATACAAAATTTTCCTTCACCTAGTGTTTCCAAGTGTCATTATGTGATTGCACGATGTGGGAGCTAGAAATAGGCTAGATAAGCCCTCCGGAGTGCTACAAGTTGGTCATATGGAGAACCAAGGGGAAAATTTGAGGAGGGTAAATTTTTATGTTCCCTCTATCCCTCAGGAATGGAGACAATAGGGACACAAAATATGCCTTAACCTAGAGGTGATAAGTGTCTACTTGCACATTTGAATAATTGCGTGAAGTATACCTGCGAGAGAGAGAAACTTGAAGATGAGATTAATGGAGCTCCAGAAGGTCTTTTTGGGTGAATTATTATATGATTTTGACTCCCAAGAGCCTTATAAGATCAATGGGATGGGTATCATAATTTAATTCTTCCTAAAACTCCCTAAAATATATCCTTGTTTTTAGGGAAAATAGAGTATGTCTCTTGTTGGAATCCTATCCCAGTGTCCTATCCTAAGAAAGTATAAGAAGGAACCTTCATTAGTGGGCTTTACTACTATTGGAATCCTATCCCGTGTCCCGATGGAATCTAAGGTTGAATTATGTCACTGCTCATTCGGGGCTCTCTTGATTGTTGTTAGTTACTCCAATAAAGATAATCTATCACCTTTTTCCCAAACTGATTGTGAAGAGCCATGCAAATCGGGTTCTAGTTCTGATAATCCTACTTCAAGACACTCAACCATTGTGAAGCTTTCCCTTTGAATGAAGAGGTGAGCAAACTTGACTACAATTTCCATCTCATGGATCTCTAGTGGATTGTGCTGGACATTTGCAATATCTTGACATGGTCACGAGGAGAAGTTTGATTTTCCCAGGTGAAATGTGGGATGCTCTTTAATGTTGCATTCAAAATGGGTTTTGTGCATAAGTGAGTGGACTACTACTGGTGAAGTTGACATATGGATTTGGTTGTGTCATTTTGATTGGCCTAAGAATCCTTGCAGATCGAAAGAAGGTCTTGCGGTGGAGGTGTTGACAAGGTTCTCGCTGGTGGAGATGGAGACCTCTGAAATCTTCTTCCTCTCCTTTCTCTACCTGGGGATAGATGCAAGTATTCAAATATACCTTCTTTCCTTTCTCTAGACCAGGGTTTTCTCATGAATCTCCCAAGCTTGGGCTGCTAAAACTAGTAGATTTGTTTCTTTTGGAGTTGTTAGATGTACAATTTTAAGGCTTCTTAAAATCCGGATCACAACAAGTGTACATTATTCCCTACCGTAATAAGATGGAGACTTCTTAGTCCCACTAGAGTGTGCCAAAATCTGTTAGTGTGAAATCACATCACCCCCAAATGAGTTCTAAAAATATGCTTTTCTAGTAGGCAGAAATATTTGGTGTGATTGCATAACATTGAACTTTTCCCAAGGCATGGGACCTTACAAAATGAAAAAGATCTCTAGATCAAATATTGGTTCCTTATCCCTCTATTTAGGTGCATACATAATGATTTACAGAGATCTATCTCTATACCTAATTTAAAACTTGCCAAAGGAGACAAGGATAAAAGAGTATAAGAAATAAGAAATGACTAAACTACTGTGTGATGCACCAAACGAATGATGAACACTTATTTTGGTAATAGAAACAAACAAACAAAATGCATACAATAAACAAGCACAGATAGCTAGAAAATATCTAATGGGAGACCAGATGAAAGGAAAAGAGACAAGAGAGGATCTAAAATCGATCACAAACATGTGTTTATTACTCAGTAGATTGATACACCCATTACAAAGTAGCCAAGAGGCAGTAAATGTAATGTAATTTTGATAAAAGGCATGAACCCCATAGATCCTTTTTCCGGAGGAGGGAGCCTACAAAACAAAGAATATCCAACCCTTTACAATGAATCCTACCCCGCATTTATAGATTCAACTTGAAAGAAGAAGAGAGAGAAGCGAGAAAAGTAGGTTGAAGATAACCACCACTCATTAATGCCTCTCGATGAAATATCTCCAAAATCCATCTTTACTGCATCAATCCTTGGTTTGGTGCCTTGAAGGAAGAGGAAATGATGAAATAGATCAAATTTGATCTAGTTGTTGAGGCAAGAAGATCCTGTATTAAAATCTTGAAGAAGTTTCCTCCATTTTTATTCACCTAACCTCCTCAAAATTAAAGTTTTAGATCTCCATGGCATGGGTGAGGATGAGATCTTTCCAACGACGTCATTTGTAATATTTCGAGCCCTGAGTCAAAAAATATTCCCCTTCGAAGTTTGTATCAGGTCTATATAGGAGAGCGGCAAAAAACTTGAAAAATGGGTCCCCTTTTGATATGGGACACGTGGCAGCCAGATTGGAACAAAAATCAGGCCTATGGGTCCGTAATTTATCTTTTTCCCTTTCCTCCGATTCCCCGCTTTGGCTTTGACTTGGGTCCAAATGCTGACTTTTTCCTTGGGCGAGTTGCAGGCCATTTTGCAACTTTTACCCCTTTTGAGATAACAAGGGGCAAAAGAACCAACTTTTTCCCCGATGGTCCGCTTTCCCTTGGGACACGTGGCAGTCTAGCACTCATTTAGAAACCTTTTCTCTATTCACCCCTTGAATCAACGCCATACTGACACTTGGCATTCTCCGCTTACACCTTTATACTTAGCCAATTTTGAATCCTTTTCACTTTGTTTCCTCTTATGCGGGATCATGGTCGATCCAATATTTGGCACAGGGGCAAAATATGGATAACACTTTGGCAACTCATAGGGGTATCTGCCTGCTAGATGAAAAGACCAATTGCCTTGTCGTATCCGTTGGGCATGGAGTCATGAGTGATAGCTTGCTACTGATCTGAACTTTGAAAACTAACCCCTGGGCCGCTTGGAAACCCATTAGAACCGAAACTGATCTTGACCAAATGCTAAGTCCAAACACTACATGAGAGCAAAAAAATAACACCACACTATATACAAAATTTGAAATCATACATGCTCCAAATGGAACATGCAGAGCGTGCAAAGCACTTAGGAGAAAAGCAATCTACACTACAACAAGACAATGTGCATAAGCACTTAGAGGAAAGAGAAACTAAACTAATATGTACAGGTGAGAACTCCCCTTTTAGTAGCAGTGCTTAAGATAGATCCCATTTACTGGAATATACAACTCTTCACCCTCCAATGTAGATAATTGGAAAGAATTACTACTTTTGCATCTTGTGATCATATAGGGGCCACTCTAGATGGCATCAAATTTGGAATGCCTTCCTAGTTTTGCTCGATCTGCATCCCATTTCAAAACCAGTCTCCTTCCTGGAAGGTCCTTGCTTTTGCCTTCTTGTCAAAGCATTTATTAATCAAGCTTTATTCTTCTCTATTGCTTGAGAGCATTCTCTCTGGTTTCTTCTAATTCTATCATCTCCACATACCGGCCTCCATTGGTCCAAATTCAAACATCTCTAGTTGTTTCATGAGCTCCAATGTCGGAAACTCAAGTAATATAGGCAACACCACATCTTTCCCATAGATGAGCTTGAATGGAGAGCTTCCTGTAGATCTCTTGGGCCTTATTCTATCAGCCCTTAAGGCCATTTTGAGATTTGTGTGCCAGGTCTTCTTGATTCTCATCAAGAGTTCTTCTAATGATCTTTAGCAGGTTCTTGTTTTTGGACTTAGCCTGGCCATTACCTTGAGGGTAATAGTTTGATGAAGTACTCAAATAAGTCCCATTCTTGATGGCCCATCCTGTGATCTTAGAACCTATAAATGCTAATGCATTATCTGATATGATGGTGGTTGGCACTCCAAATCTGGTCACTATCCCTTCATAGAAATCCAGGATACTAGACTCATTTGCTTCCTTGAGTGCCATTGCCTCGGTCCATTTGGTGAAATAATTTGTCGCTGTTAGGATCCATTTATGACCTTGGCTTGAGTTTGGATTGATGACTCCAATGAAGTCCAATCCCCATTTCATGAAAGGTTTGTCAACCGAGATTGGGTGTAATGGAAGTGTTCTGCCCTTTCCTTACCCTTGAAGAATGCATAATTCTTGTACCTTTTGATCCATGTGTAGCAATCACTAAACATTCTAGGCCAATAATATCCCGCTTTCATGATTTTGAGTTTTCACTCTTGGATGGAATTCTCAGCCACTTCTATGTCCCCCAATGCTCTCAACAAATGCCATTTATGTTCCCATTAACAAGATACCATCAATAAGAACATATGGGATGGCATGTAGCCTGAAATGCCTTCTTTTTTCTTTACTCATCCCATGAGGACACATGCCTATTCGAAGGAAGTGCACCATGTCTTGGGTCTAAAAAGGAGCAGTACATCATCTCTCCCTTCTTCTTGATCATCTTGTAGAATAAAAATAGCCTCCTTTTCACTGTCTATTTCATCTTGTTGACCTGAGGCTAGTTGTTCACATAACCCCTTCCCATGACCAGCTTGGTGACCTTGATCTCAATGTCATATTCCATGACACGAGTGATCCATCCTGCATGCTTCTCATTCAGGTCCTTGTTGAGAAGGAATTCTTTAACTCCCACATGGGAGACCAATAGTTAGATTTTGTTGTTTGAAACCAAATGCTTAAAATTCTTCAATCCTCTGATCACCGCCAGGACCTACTTCTCAATGAAGGAGTACCTCACCTCATAATCTTCTAGACTATGGCTGAAGAAAGCAATTGGTTGTTCTATACTTTCTTTGTTCTATTACACCAAGATTACAGAAATTGTGTCGCTGCCACCAAAGGCATACAATATGAAGTCTTTGGAAAATTTGGGTTCACAAGAGTTAGGGCTTATGATATGGCTTCTTTGATAGCCTCAAAACTTGCTTTTCCTTCAGCTGTCCACCTGAATGTTAAGGTCTTCTTCAACATCAACATTATTGGCTTAACAAGGGCAACAAAGTTTGGAACAAACCTGTGGACAAAATTGATTTTTCCCAAGCTTTTGAAGAGCCTTCTTGTGACTTGGCAATGGTAATGCTCTTATTGCTTGAACTCTCTTCTGGTCAATTGCCAATCCTTCCTTTGATACAATATGGCCTAGAAGCTTACCTTCATGGGCCAAGAATATGCATTTTTGGGGTTCAGTGACACCCCAAAACTCCTGCATCATTGGAACACCTACCTTAGGTGGAAGAGATGATCTACTGCATTTTTGGAAAACACTGTAATGTCATCTAGATAGATCAACACTACTTTTTGATCAGCCCTTAAATGCCATATCCATTGCCCTTTGAAAAGTGGCTCCAACATTGGATAATCCAAATGGCATTTTCCTGTAGGCATAGGTGCCCCATTTGGTGGTGAAAGTTGTTTTGAATGATCATCTTCTTTCACCATGATCTGGTTGTAACCTTGAGTAGCCATCTAGGAGGAAGAGAACCTTTCGACCTGACACTACTTGCAAGATCTGCTCCATTGAAGGGAGTGGGTAGTGGTATTTGAGGGAGGCTCTGTTCAAATCCCTGAAGTCAACACACAGCCTAATTTCTCCATTTTTCTTCCTGATTGGGACCAAATTTGCAACCCAACTTGAGTGTTTGATTGGAAATATGATGCTTTCCTCTATTAGCTTGTTCAAATCCTTCTTCATTAAAGGCTCAATATGTGGGTTGATTGGTCTCTACTTCTACCTGATGGGCTGGGCAGCTAGATCTAGTTCTATTGTGTGTTGTGATAGCTTTGGATTAAACCCCCTTAGGTCTTCATAACTCCAAGAAAACACATCAGGGAATTCTTGGCAAAGTTATATGAATTCATACCTTTCTTGTTTGGTGGCCACTTTTCCAATTTGAAGTGTTTTGTCTTCTCCAATTGGGATTGACTCTAAATTTCTCCTTTGATCTCGCATGTTAGCCTTCTCTTTTATGAATCCGATCAATAGGATTGAAAATAGATTCCAGTGTCACTAAGCCTTTGGGAAGCTTGTTTGTATGTAGCTATACTATTTGATTCCCATACTGCTTCTCTAGTCTGCTTTGGTTTATAGCTGAGAATTCAACTTCTTCTTGTAGAAAGTTAATGATCTGACTGATCATTCTCAAACACCTACCAACATGTATTATTATCTGGCACTACTAGCTCTCACAACCACACATGGATATGTGGCTGTTCTCTATCCCTCTTGATGTTGTCAACCACATCAAACGTTGCTCCAACTACTGCAAGTCTATCAACAACTTCATTCTCCTTCCTGGGTATGGACACAATACTGAAGGCCTCAAAATCCTCCATGAGATCCAATACCCTACTCTTGTAGTTCTTGAGCAGGTCATTTTTGATAGCATTTAGTCCTCTGACTTGATTGACAACCAGTTCACTATCACCAAATACTTGCAAGTTCTTGATTCCCAACTTCCTTGCCCAATGAAGACCTTAGACTAAAGCCTCATATTTAGTAGTGTTATTTGAGCAAGCAAACTGAATCTGAAGGTTGAATAATATCTCATACCTTTGGGGGACACAATCATGGCTCCTCCTCCAGCTCCTTGTCTACTCCTTGAACCATCAAAGAACAATTGCCATACCTCATTGTCATCCTTGTATTCTAGGCTTGATTAGGTTAGGAAGAGGCTAGTTCTCTTCATGTAGGCAGTAGACACCTAGCTCAGATTCTTCCATTTCCCTATAGGGGTCAAAATCATGACTTTTGTTGGCCCAATCATCAAGAGTCAAGTTTGGGATACATCCCACCTTGGTATTTGCTTCAGAAGTGCTTAGGAGGTCCTCTTGATCAAAAGCTGAGCAATTGGTGTTGATTGGGCTAGGCACATATGATTTTCAACAATAGGTTCAGATCTGATTGTGGCCTTCGCTCCATACCTTGTCCTAAAGAGCATATGTGACCAATCAATAGACATGTAGCCTCCAATTTTGGTAGTGAAGTCCCTAGACAAACACAAAGCAAAATGTGGTGGCAAGTCTATGATTGACACATTTTGTAAAACAGTCACATTAGGGAAAGCGTGTAGAGTGAGACTCAGATCCTTGATGATTCCCATAGTAGTCATTATTGTCCCATCTAATTGGACTACTCCTCTAGAGATGACCTCATATTGGAGACCCAACTGATTAGCTATTTGTTTGGGCATCACAAAACTACTAGCCCCAGAATCAATCATACAATTGTGTACTAATTTGTCTCCAATAATTAATGAGACATAGAAGGGAGGAGGTCTCATGTTTTTACCTTGTTGTTCTCCATGGTTCCTCCCAGGTGAACTACATTGGCAAGCACTCTTTCTTGCTGGTTAGGGGTGATTTGAACTTGACCAATTCTATGGCGGCAGTCACAATAGATCCCTCTACGCCCTGGAATGGCCAGTGACTCCCATAGTGAAATGTTCACACTTGTCCTTTTAATCTACTCAATAATATTGAATGTGTTGTCCTTTTTTCCCCTTCCTAGACACATTTCTTTCTTGCACATGGGCTGTTACAACCGATGCTTGACTGGGTTTGGGAGGTGACTTGGATTGGTTCTATATGTTTGGAGTTACACTTGGAACACCAGACCTTGTGGAGTGATGGAAGATTGAGGGTCACCTAATTCAGTGGCCGGCCCTCTCCAATACTTCTCTTTTTGGACCATGTATTGGTAGCTACACTTTGAGAAGGGAATTGATTCATCCCATAGAAGTCTTCAGCCTGCCAGTTTACTAGCATAGTTTCGTTGTTGAGATCCTTGTTGCTGATCTTCCTCTTGGCCAAGTTCTTGTGGCACCATACTGGTTTACACCATCAAGGCCTAATTTAGAGCACCATTAAAGCACGTTGATTGGTTATGTGGTTGTTCACATGGAAAACACCAATCATATTCCTATGCCATATTGTTCGTGTAGGGACCAATGCTCTTGATGTTGAAGCTGTGTTAGGATCATACGGCCTGAAAGGTCTAGCAACTTGGGGTTGTCATTGGTTATGGCTCTGATTCACAGTCTGAGGTGGTGGCCTATTGTGCTGATACTAGGTCTAGCTTGATATTGAGCATGGGGATGGTATGGCATGGAACTCTAAGCTTGTTTTCTTTTGACGGTCACTAGCTCATTCCCAAAGTTCTGAAGTTGCTTCATCAATTCTTGAAACTCTTTAGAGGTATTAGATGATGAAGTAGAAGCTTCAAATGAAGCTTTGACTCATGGGTATGGGTATAAGAGCTAATGTAGGTGCTTGGCTAGTATATGGGTTTCCTAACTCAGTACACAGAGGCATGGATGGCCTAGGAGCAATTTTTCCAAATTTGAATCAAACGGTTCTCAACCCTTATGGAGAGGCCATAGGCTGCAGTAATGTGGTGCCCCCATTGATTGAATCATCGAGAAATATCAAAATTTAAAGCCCTAAGAAAGTATAAGAAGGCACCTTTATTAGTGGGCTTTATCTTGGAATCCTATCCCAGGTCCGTTGGAATCTAAGGTTGAAGTTTATCACCATACTCACTTCAAGGGGCTCTCTTGATTGTTGTTAGTTGCTCCAACAAAGATAAGTTATCACCTTTTTCCCAAATTGATTATGAAGAGCCATGCACAACTGGTTCTAGTTCTGGATAGAGCTTACTTCAAGACTCTTGAACCATTGTGAAGCTTTCCCTTTGAATGAAGAGGTGAGCAACTTGACTACAATGTCCATCTCATGGATCTCGTGGATTGTACAGACATTTGTAATATCTTGGACATGGTCACCAGGAGAAGTTTGATTTTCCCCAGTGAAATGTGGGATGCTCTTTAATGCTACAATCAAAACTAGGTTTTGTGCATTCAAGGCAAGTGGACTACTACCAGTGAAGTTGACATATGGATTTGGTTGTGCCATTTTGATTGGCCTAAGAATCCTTGCAGATTGAAAGAAAGGCCTTACAGGTGGAGGTGTTGACAAGGTTCTGCTTGGTGGAGATGGAGACCTCTGAACTCTTCTTCCTCTCCTTTCTCTGCTGGGGATAGACACAAGTATTCAAATATACCTTCTTTCCTTTCTCTAGACCAGGTTTTTCTCATGAATCTCCCAAGCTTGGGTTGCTGAAACTAGTAGATTTGTTTCTTTTGGAGTCACTAGATGTACAATTTTAAGGCTTCTTAAAATCTAGAATCACAACAAGTGTACATCAATCCCTACTGTAATAAGATGGAGACTTCTTAGTCCCATCGGGCGTGCCAAAACTGTTAGTGCAAAATCACAACACCCCCAAATGAGTTCTAAAATCTACTTTTCTAGGGTAAGACTCATTTGGTGTGATTGCATAACATTGAACTTTTCCCAAGGCGTGGGACCTTGCAAAATGGAAAATCTCTCTAGATCAAAGGCTGGTTCCTTATCCCTCTATTTAGGTGCATACATAAGGATTTGCACAGAGGATCTATCTCTATACCTAATCTAAAAATTTCCAAGGAGACAAGGATAAAAGAGTATAAGAAATAAGAAATGACTAAACTACTAGGTGATGCACCAAAGGAATGATGAACACTTATTTTGCTAATAGACACAAACCAACAAAATGCATACAATAAACAAGCATAGATAGCCAGATATGTAATGGGAGACTAGATGAAAGAAAAAGAGACAAGAGAGGATCTAAAATCGATCACAAACATGTTTTATTGCTCAGTAGATTGATACAATCCATTACAAAGTAGCCAAGAGGTAGAAACATAATGCAATTTTGATAGAAGGCCTGAACCCCATAGATCCCTTTTCTAGAAGGAGGAGGGAGCCTGCAAAACAAAGAATGTCCAACCCTTTACAATGAATCCTACCCCCACATTTATAGATTCAACTTGAAAGAAGAAGAAGAGAGAGAGAAGTAGAAAAGTAGGTTGAAGCTCAACCACCACCGCAATGCCTTTGATGAAATATCTCCCCCAAATCCATCTTTACTGCATCAATCCTTGGTTCGGCACCTTGAAGGAAGAGGAAATAGTGAAACAGATCAAATCTGATCTGGTTGTTGAGGTAAGAAGATCCTGTATTGAAATCCAAAGACATTTCCTCCATTTTCTTTACCTAACCTCCTAAAAATTAAAGTTTCATATCTCCATGGCATGGGTGAGGTCGAGATCTTTCCAACGATGTTAGATTTGTAATATTTCAGCCCTAAGTCAAAAAATATGCCCCTTCAAGTTTGTATCGACGTGTCCCAGTATAGAAGGGTGGGAAAATAGCTTGAAAAATGGGTCCCCTTTTGATATCGGACATGTGGCAGCCAGATTGGAACAAAAATTGGGCCTATGGGTCTATAATTTATCTTTTTCCCTTTCCTCCATTCCCCACTTTGGCTTTGACTCGTCCAAATGCTGACTTTTCCTTGGGTGGAGTTGTGGGCCATTTTGCAACTTTTACCCCTTTTGAGATAACAAGAGGCAAAGAACCAAATTTTTCCCGACGGTCCACTTTCCCCTAGGACACGCGGTAGTCTGGCACTCATTTAGAAACCTTTATGTATTCTTCCCCTTGAATCAACGCCACACTAAACTTGCATTCTTCACTTACACATTTATACTTAGCCAATTTTGAAGCCTTTTCACTCTGTTTCCTGCTATGCGGGATCGTGGTCGATCCAATATTCGGCACGGGGCTGAAATATGGATAACACACACACAACAAGAAACAAACACACGAGAGGAAAATGAAACACAAGATGAGATTACAAAACACAAGGGAAACATAAAATGGGAAAGGAAACACATAACTAAACATCCTAAGTCACACCTATATACATGCGGGAGACAACCCATTTTCATTGAAACACTAATTTGGATGGAGTGCTTACCCATAAATGGGTATCATCGAATGCCTTTCTTCTACAAATTTGTTGAAAAGCTCATTGAAATATGAACCTCTCCTCAAATTTTTAATAAATATAGCATGATTTCTAGTGCAATTGATGATCCACTCATTCATTTCATTTTCTTTGTTGCTTTGACACATTCTTTCCATTTTCTTATTGATTTTCAGGTTCATTTCGATTGCTGATTTTCCATTTCTACCATGTGAAGATGAGCCTCGATCATACTTTACTTATCATTTGTAGACTAGAACCTCCACAATTTGATAGAAATTTTATCTTTACCTCTGTCATCTCCTTAGTGACCACTATCTTCATGATTTGATTCTCGGTAGATGCTTTAAACTTTGACATTATCACTAACCTCTTGATGTTCCTTGTTTCTCAATTGTATCAAGAAATCATATTTCTCATACTTTGGATCTTTTGCAACATGCTTCCTTACATAATGTGTCATGTGTATTACATCATCCTCTTGGAAAGATAATGAGCTCAAGGTTGGTTGTGTAACATGGAAACTATCATTTTCTTCATTTTTCCATTTTGAGATTTAACATCAATTTTTGTGTTGAGAGAATTATTATCTTGAGTAAAGTGGAAATTGAAAGGTTAAATCCTATTGAGAATGTTTCCATCTTGAACAAAATCAGCCTTAGGATCAAGCACCATTTCATTTCTCCATTTTTCATTAAGAATGTTTCCATTCTCATGAAAAGGGAATGAGCACAATATTGGAGCTGAAATGTTGTCATTATCATTTTCCCAATCTTGATCACGAGAACCAAGAAATCCATTTCCATGATGAAATCATCATCTCCTTAAATAGGTTCACGTTCAAGAGGCAAAAACATGTTGTCATTCTTATATTTCTTGTCATCTTCTTCCAATGAGAAAGAGAAGTCTTCATATTCACAAGTACATTCATCACATGGAACCTCATACTAAGCATCGAGAACATGATTGGAAACATTGAAGTTACTTGTCAAGAAGTTGTTGAGAATCACTCCTTCTTGATCCACATTTTTCATCACTTCAATATTTCCTTGTTACAAGTCAAGATTCTCATGATCATCATTAACATCCAATGGAGCAACTTCATTTATGCTCTCATCCCATGGGAAGTACATACTCTCAAAATATGATTTCATCAAATCATCATGATGTTCTTTTATCAGCTCCATGATTCTTGGAAATTCTTCCACCAACATGGGTAGCTTGAGATCATCCTCAAGGTCATGAAAAAGTTACAAGATTTTGAATTTTGACACGGATGTCTATTGTTGGGTCATTTGGTCTTTGAACAATATACTTCATTTTTCTGATGGGAAGGAGTTTCTTTGTTTTACCATTGATCGGGATGGTGGCATGTAAAAATCCAACTGCATATCTCCTCCGATATCTCGATAGAAGCTTCAGCCCAACAACATACCATATGAGGTAGGCATGTTTGCTACAAGTATTCTCATTGTGATTTTCTTATCAGGGAAGTCCGCCAATGCTACCTCAACATATTTGATTTTTCCAACAAGAGGAAATTATTTCATTTCCATGGAGAGGATACCACTAGAGGTAGGAGAGAGAGATTTAAAAGGATTTAGAAACTTTTACAGGAATGACATTATCCAAAGCACTAGAGTCAATGATGTAATTATTTAATTTGTACCCATTGACCAACAAGGCTATGTAGAAAGGTTTTACCTTCCTAGAGGTGGAGGGTGTGGAAGCGAGGCAGTTCAGAGATGGAGTGGATTGAGATGCATGAGGTATTTCTTTAGTGGTGTCATATTTAGGACATGAAACATAACTACTTCCTTTGATATGTTGAACGAGTTTCTCAAGTTTCTTGGGATGAGTTCTCAAGTACTCATATTCAGAAATTTGGAATTTGGATTTTTTTGAAATGGTAAATGATATCAAAGGATGAGGAAGTGGTAGGAACATCAGGGATTATGGTATCCTTGACATGGATGTTCTTAGGATTTACAGAAACTGATTTTTCAAGGGAAGTTGAAGGATACTTACTTGAAGAGGTAGAAGGATTCTTGGTTGAAGTAGTCTCATGTTTCTTCTCAACTAAACCCTATGGAAGAGGACTTCGATGATCCTCCTTTCATTTTTTTTTTTCATGGAGTCACCATTTGAGGATTTAATTTCTTAGCTTGGGTAGTAGAAGAAGAAGATCCTTCTTTCTCCTTTTTTGATCGAGTGAACACCGCATAGGAGTAACTATTTATATTTTCTTCAATCTCTTCATCAAGTGTGCATTCAAAATCGAAATCTTCTCCTTCATTTGAGCACATTCAAAAATTTCTTCTTCATCTTTCATTGATCTTGCATATTGCATTAATCGACGAAGCCTCCACTAAAAATCCTTTGAGGTGCTCTCCGCAATCTAGTTCTTGTTCCAGTTTGGATGAGGTGCTTGTTGAGAAAATTATTTCTTCAACATTTTCAAGTCATTGGCCAAATTTTTCAACAATTGATCAACTCTCTCATCTTTGGAACTCTAGGATTTATCCTTTCGTTAAAGGATTCTTGATCTTTCCCGACAAGATGAGGTCATATTCCACCTCAACAAAATTTCTTGAGCATTGTCCAAATCTCGTGGTTGAACTCTCCATAGAAAGAAACTCACTTTAGGAAATTGAGCATTCACAAAGAACATCTTTAGATTATCTGTAGTAGGAAGGGAAACGATAGGAATCTTTTTGATTAGCTTGTTGAATTTTTCCACAAAGTATCTCATGGAATCTTACAGTGATTCTTTCTTCATTTGAGTAAGTTGAGAAAGGAGGGCATGAGAATCTTTGAGGTCTTGAATCTTTCTTCAAACTTATTTTTCATACCACCCAATCAATAATTAAGTGTGAAGGAAAATAGTAGAACCAACCCACAACTGACATATTGCAATGTTTCGGTGAACAACCACATTGCTACATCTTCATGTTCATGCACTCCAAGGATGCCATAGGATTTGATGAAGGTTGTGATATGATCGTCAGAAATTGCTTTCCATCTCCATAAAATTTTGGAAATTATTTCTTGATCCTTGTGGAAGTTCATGGAGTGGTGGAGCCAAAGCCAATGGACCAATGTTTTATCCCCATGGTATAGGTGTTTGTGTTGCCATTTCAGTTCTTCTCTTTCTTCTTCTTATGGAATGAAGACTAGTGGTTTTGTAATTGTTCTTCAATATGACCTTTAAGAGGATCTCCAATAACTTGTCTTCTTATTGGTACAATAGGAAGTATGAAATCAACCCTTTGTTGTTCCTCAAATGCGGGGTCAACAATGCCACCTACATGATCAACATGGGTATACCTTATTTCTGCCAGTTTTCTCAAGTACTTAGAAAAGGATGAAACTTGAAAAAGTACATATTTCTTAAAGAGGATTTGTAAAAGGATTTTGAGCATATATAGTATTTTTGGTATTTTTTAATTTTTTTGATTTTTTTTGTATTTTCAAAGATCTATAGGGGTACACAAGGGAAGATCTCTCCCAAGTGGAGTCGCCAAAAATTATAGGTGAAATAATTTTTCATGTGGAAAATTACATGTTTCCACCCACACTCACGGAGCTACGACCCTCCTTATCGTGTATGGGGAGACTCCCATTATTGAATGTGAAACTATCCCAATTTTATCTAATGTTATGGGGGTGGCCAGAATAGGGGGGATCACACGGGAACACTTCATTGAACCTACAAAAAGTGCTTATACGGGGTATAAGGGAGGAAATTGCAGTGGTGAGGGGTGAAGGAGAGAAATTAGGAAAAGGAAGGCTTTTGTTGTGAGTAGGAAAAACAGAGTTTCACACACAACTAAAGTAGTTCATTATTCAATTAGAGGAAAAAACAATAAAATAATGAGATTGACAAACTAGAGACACACAATTCTTTAGGTTTGTCTACTAAGGACACCAAGTTCCTTCTTGATCACCATACTTACAACGTTGTAAAAAGAGAGAGAAGTAGAGGAAAACATGAGCAAAGGAAATGGAAGAAATGTAGCTTTTTTTTTCTTGTGTAGTGATGAATACAAAGCTCAATCAATCTACAACAATCCATAATTGCTACCAAAAACTAAAACTTTCAAGATCCTTTGGAATGGAGAAGCCATTCCAATTTATATATTGTGAATTGTCTTCTCATCTACCCCCACATGACTCTTCATGTTCCTATTTAACTTATGACCTTTCAACTACCCTTAGAAGAGAAAATTATGTACCTCTCTTATAATTTTGAGATAGTAATTTTACAATTTACAAATATTGTCACTTAAGTAAATAGGACAAATATCATGATTGTGTACAATGAAGAATTAAAAGAAAGGGAGAGAAGAGGAGAAGGGAAAGGGATTGATTGATATATTGCTGATGAAGAGATTTCTTATTTGAGGCATGGTGATCTCAATTTCCTCCTTCTACAAGATGCACAGATACCTCAGACTGAGTGTTTGGAAACACTATTGAGAGACCTCCCGATGTGAGCTTGAGATGAACATGTGCATCACTCATGATGATACATCCTTGATCTCACAATGAGAGTAAGGATCACTCTCTTTCTCCTTAGGATTTCAAAATTGTCATTCATGATGCAAAAACCTCTTGATGCTTGTGTTCCTATCCTACACATTGTGCTAAAACATTACAAACTCTTTCTTTATCGACTGTGAGATGCAAGCTCCTTAAGGATAAGGATAAGCTCTTTCCTAGTTCACTTGGCTTGGATATCTCAATAAACTCACCTAGATCATTTGAATCATCAAAAATAGATATCTTGGCTCACCTAACTCACCCATCTCACCATCTCATCGAGCTCAACTCAACTAGCTCACCAAACTCACTTAAAAAATTCAGCTCAAATAGCTCATTGAGCTCACTCAACCATCTCACCTACCATGCTATAATTGGCTCATCTTGATGAGATGATGATGGATTCAAAACTATATGATGAACATGATGATCTCCTCTAATGAATTTCAATGGAGCTCTTCACTCTTTTAGAATCTTTTCTAAATGTACAACATTTCTAGTTTTCACATACTGTGCTTTGATATGCTCTGCCTTTCTTTTAGAAAAAACTGAAAATGAGTGGTAAAATGAGTTTTTCATCATAGGGGGAATACAGAGAAAAAAATTAGTTCTCAATATGTCAAAAAATCAGCAATGCCATCCATTGTGAAAATAAGTTTACATGAAGCTAGATTTTTCAAGACCCTTTGCTCTCCGAGTTTCGATGATGCATTCTCCTACCGAATATTTAGGAAATTGAAATTTTATTTGAGGAGGGAAGAATTATGATGAAAATAATAGTCCTCAATATCCCTATAAAATAGGGACTTCGTGACATGAAAATTTTCTTACATGAAATTAGATTTTTCAGGACCGTTTCCTCCAGCCAAGTGATCGCCTAACGGATCCTCGGGAAGTGAAGATGAGCCTCATTTTACGTCATGACAGCCATTTAATAGTGGCTTGAATATTTGATAGAAATAAAAATTATCCAAGTGTAAATAATGAGTTCTAGTTGTGTTTCACCTCATACAGGGATCTCGTGATTCGATTTTGGATGCAGAACTATGAGGAAAACTTCATTTATTGCAACCACAGATGTATTTGGAACATGATGGGAAATATAATAGATATTAATGCACATATTTTGATGATTCATGGATTAAAAATTGAGTCTTGGTCGAACCAGGTGAGAAATGGAGATAAAAAGTAGTTTCTTGTGTTCTTTGGCTTCCCGACAATGTATTTTGAGTAAAGAAAAGTAATATCAACATTTAGTCAAAAATTAGAGTTTTAACTTCTTGACATGGGGTGAATTTTATTGTCCTATTGTAATCTTGGGAAAGGGACAAGAGGGAAATAAAAATGCGTCTTCATGTGGGCTTGAAAAGTGTCACTTCCAGATTCAAGCTTGAGGAGATGAAGGAAGAGTTGATTCTAGCACTAGGAGCTAGTTCGGGCGTATGAAGAAGCTTGAAAGGGGCTGAAGAGGGAAAATTTTTTTTCCCCTCTATTACCTTGGGAATTGGGATAATAGGGACACACAAATTTTCCCTCACTGGTGTTTATAAGTATCATTGTGTGATTGCATGATGTAGGAGCTAGAAATAGGCTAGATAAGCCCTCCGGAGTCTTTGTAAAGTTGGTCACATGGAGGACCAAGGGGAAAAGATTAAGGAGGGGAGAATTTTTTGTCTAATATATCCCTTGGGAATCCAGACAAGAGGACACAAAAATTCACCTCAAACTGGAGGTGATAAGTGTCCACTTGTAAATTTGACTATTTGCGGGTAGCGTATTTGTGAGAGAGAAAACTTGAAGATGAGATTGATGGAGCTCTGAAGGTATTTTTGGGTGAAGTATTATATGATTTTGATTCCCAATATCATTAAAATATCAATGGGATGGATATCATCCTTCAATTATTCATGAAACGCCCTAAAATATCTCCTTTTTTCTCGATACAATAAGGTGTGTCTACACAGTTTGAGATGCCCTGAGAGATACTTGAGTCTTGTGAAAGATTTGAATTTACCATTATTTATATAATTATTATAGATTTCAATGAGTATTTTTTATCTCTTAGCTCCTTACGGAGCTCCCAGAATCATCTCAAGATCAAGTATTGATTTTAATTACCGCTCCTTACCCTGAAAACTTGATGTTACACTATTTATCCCTAAACCTCCAAATATTTCCTAAAATTTCCTAAACCAAGTCCAAAATGTTCATAGATATTGAATACCATCTCTAGATGAATTTTATTCTTTTGTTCCATCCAAGAGGATGTGCACCATCTGATAAGGTCAAAATTGGCCTTTCTAGGCTCTTGAGAAACTAGCCATTGGAAATACTTCACTGATGAAAATGCTGACCTTGTCACACCATTCCAAGCACCTGTAATTTCTTGTTCATCATCTTGGAAGTATTCACAAGGTCAATATGGACATGACACAATAGACAAACTGACTAGGACAGGGTTTTAAGGAGAATCGAGAGATTTTTTTGAATTTGGATTAGTTGTCATGCTTGAAAGTTTGAAATTTTTATGCAACACATGTATGAAAACAAAATTTCAATTCTCATCTCATATGCTATGAGAATTCCATGCATCTCATAAATTGTAAAGATTCTTAAATATTTTATCTTCTCAATAGCATATACTTTGGCATCAAATCTCATAGGAAGATATTTAAGAACTTTTTGCATAATAGTTTCATCCTTAATTTATTCACCTAGACCTCTAATAATATTGACAAAATATCAATGCAGAGAAGATAAATAACAATGTTTTCTTCATCCTTCATTTTCAAACTCTCAAACTAAATTTTGTGTATTTGAATTTTGGCTTTCTTTACTTTATCATCTCCTTCATAGACATTCTTTAGCTTATCCCAAATATCCTTCGCAGAACTACAATGCATTACTTTGACAAATTTTTCTTCACATAATCTTCTCAAAATTGCATTCATATCCTTTACATTTCTCTCACTTTCCCTTTTTCCCGCTTGATCTGTTGGAGGAGTTTCTAGAACCACATAACTACTAACAACATATTGCCAAATGTCAAAACTAAGATCCATTAAATAGGTGTGCATCCTTATACTCCAAAAACATAATTGGTTCCATCAAACAATGGAGCCTTATTTGAGGAAAAACCTTCTTGACCAGCCATGTGTGTTTCAATGATCTACCTTCTAATGATAAACTGTTTCTAAAGGAACCCACTCTGATACCAATTGTTGAAAACACACTTATATTGAGAGGGGGATGATTTAATAGTATCTAATTTTTAATTATTTAAACAATAACATCAATAACAACAAAAATTACATAAGATATAACAATTGCACAACACAATCCCTTTCAAGAGAAAACCATAGAGAAAAGATTGCTTAGAGCTACTGTCCAAATCCAGTCACAAAATTAATTGTTTTAAAAATGTTTGTAGGCACTAACCTACTAAAGACACCAATCCCCAATGCCAAACACCAAATCAGAAATGATTTGTGAGCACCAACCCACTAGAGACACCAATCCCCAAGGTTGAGCACCAACTTAACAATATTCATGAACACTAACTCACTAGAGACATCAATCCCCAAGGCATCGAGCACCAACTCAAAATCAAACAATCCACCTTATATAGTTGCTTCTTCAACTTTATGATGGCGTATAGATAATTCTTCACTTCTTCCAGTTGCTTCTGTACACCCGTGCTTCACATTCAACTTACTTCATGCTCTTCTCACTCTTTTTCTTCTTCAACTCATCATTATAGTATTCTTTAGTTTTCTCTTCCTCTCTCTTCATAAATATTTCTGATGTATATTCATTAATCACTTCTCACTTATTCCTCTCTTCCTTTATTTTTCAAATCAGCATCATAATCCTATGAGTTCACACATTGAATTCATTTATATACTATGTTCAATTCATGAATAGAAATGAATTTTCATGAGTTGTATTTCCTTATATTAATTGGCATGACTCATCCTTTGCATAATTGTATTTTGTAATTCATTCGAACACCCATGGTCATCCCCTATTTTCTCTTCGACTTGTAAATTTTTCTAACCATCACGGACTTTACTTGACTACCTCGATAAACTATGCCTTCCTCAACATTTTCTTGGTCATCCTTTTCATAATGTGACACTTTCTTACTTTCCGCGAACCTTTCTCCAACACCCTTGGATCACTATTAACACCAAAGAAACTACTATCAACATTTGTGAAGCACTATCACTACCCACGAATGCTATCACCACCCACGAGCACTATCACCACTCATAAAGAATACTATAAATTAGTTTACTTCAATGCGTGGTATGAAAAATTCAAAATTTCTCACAATATACCAAACATATGACGTCAATGACAAGATTTCCAACAAAAACACCCATCTTACGATCACCATGAAGAAAGCACTCGTATCACACATGACCCGAATTAGTAACCATGAGCCCTCTTGGATTTGACAAGATGTCAGATATTCTCGAGAATCCTCAATGGAAACATAATAAACCTTGTAACCATGGTTCCTATCATGAAAGTATTTGAATCATCCAATCACATGTTTTGTGATCAATAATCCTCATGTGCATGATGACTCAAGCTAGAAAACACAAATGCCAATGGCTCCACGTTGTTGTCTCCAATTTCTGAGTGCTCAAACACTAGAACTAAAATGGGCTCGTATATGGAGTAGTGGAGCTTTATTTTGCATTTTTATGATCTCATTGGTCTTAAAAAGTGGTGAGAATTCTATGATGTAAGTGAAAATGGATTTTGCAACATTTTTTGAAAATTCAAATTTGAATGGATTTTAATGCTACAGACAACTGAATTCGTATTTTGGGAAAAATGAGAGAAAATAAAATCCAAATTGGACATGGATTGATTCATTGGAAATATATTCCCAATAAAATTAGATTCTTCAATTTAGAGAAATTATCTCATGGGAATCACAGGAAATCGGAAAACAAATTCTAGTTGTGGGAAAAGATTAAAAAATGACATTAATGAAAGAAGGGAAAGTTTTTGGTTCTTCACCATGGGAGAAATTCTTGTCTGATTTGAGTGATTTTAAATTCTTTGGAACAATATTAGTGACATGAAATAATGCTCCAATTTTAAAGGAATTATCTCGTGGGGTTTGAGAGAAAATGTGAAAACAATTTTTAACACATGGGGTTTGCAAGTGTCTTCAACAAAGGATGGTGTTTTTTTATAATTAAAGAAATTATTTGTCTTATATCATTACCAATATATCAAAACAGATGTATTCATGAGGGAAAATATGCTCCAATTTTTGTAGTATTCTTTTGTGGGGATTTTTCACAATCTCACATGCAAAATCAATGTTTTCGAGCAAACCATGGGTATGATGGCTTTGGAAAAAAGCAATCATGAATAAAATTTTATTGGATGAACCACCTACCATGAATCATATATAATCTAAAAATTTCCCTCAATAGGATTGAATAGCCAAAATTTGGAGTGATTTCGTCTACGGGATCATGAGATATGAACAAAACACCTCTTGGTCTTCTTAGGGCACATGAAGAGTTTTGCAAGTGTGGAGGAATGAATAACCAACTTCAAAGGTGATTTAATGGTTGCCTTGGTGTTTTCAAATGCACTTTTTGGAGATTTTGAGGGAAAACAAGTTGTGAGCATGTTATATGGTAAATGAGAGGAGATCTTTTGTAAAGTCAAGGAAAATGGTGAAAGTTAAAATGGAACCTCCACAGCTCTAGGAACACTTTGAGGGTGCAATTCCACCTCAAAAGTGCACTTAGGGTCAATTAGAGGGGGTCCCACATGTCATGTAAACTTAATTTTGAACCTTCACCATGTGTGTTTGGAATAATTTTAGAGTTTTGATTGTTATTTCTCTCCAATTAGATAGAGGAGCACTTTGGGGTGCAATTGCACCTCAAAAGTGTAGACACCAAGGCACACTTTGAAACTTCATTTGTACCACTTTTTTTGCACACGAGTCCTTTCTTCACCTTGGGGTCCGTACTTAATGAATTTGGTTATATAATATATGATTTCATATGGAAATAATCCAATGAATCCAATGAGACTAATTAGGAATCCTTGAAATTATTTATTCAACATTTTTTATTGTACCTCCATTTTTTTCTAGGGCGGTGTGTGTCGATGAGCTGAGTTACAGGAGGAGTTTCCAAAAAACATGAACTGAACCAACTTATGGGTTATGAAGGGGATTGAATTTTCTCTCACTTGTAATTTTATTAGGCTCCAAACTCCACTTGTGGTGTTTGAAACCCTCAATGAAAATATTTGTGTAGAAAGGCCAACTTTTGCCGAGTGTAAAAAATGTTTCCGCTTTCTATACCCCCAAATCTCCACCTTACTTATTTCACTATGTAGTAGGCTCCAAAATATTTCTAATGCCTAGGATATGATCTTCAAACACCACACAAGGTTCCTGAAACCCTTCACCTGAAGTTGAATCTTTAATGAAGCATGCACACTCCTTTTTCCCAAAAATTCCTAGGAATAAATATTTCCTAAGACATATATAAGCTCCCAAAGTGATTGCTAAATTATACCATCACATAGAAAACTCTAAGACCTTTCATTAACTCTAACTAGCACTTATGAAATTCTTTGAGGCTCGAAAACCTTTCCCAAAGTTGAATTTTGGGAGATGGCAATTTTGGCTATTTTGACCGGTTTGACCAAAAAGGGGAAAATTTTTAATGGGGTTGTCAAATAAAATGTAGTGACATTTTATATGCCAATAGTTGGCTCCTACTTCAAGACTTGACTTGGTTTGACATGAAACTAAGATGAGGCGAAGGAAATCCAAAATATCAATTTAGGATTTAGTATAATATACCTTATCCATTGGGCAATAGAGTCTTACCAAGGATACAAAATGAAAAGGAAAAACACACAAATAGAGAAGAAAGAAAACACACCACACAATAAGAAAGGGAAAACCACACAAAAGGAAAGAGGAAACACAATAAAACTAAATCACCTATGGTACATGTGAGGGACAACCCATTTTTATTGCTTCCACTTCTAAATGTTACCCATGCACGGGTAACACAAATGGCATTTCTTTACAAATCCATTCACTAGTTTAATGAAGTAAGACCCTTTCCTCAACTAGTTGGAAAATAAAGCTCTTTGTAAGATATCTCCATATGCCCGAGAAAGATATAAAGGCATGTTTCTTCTTGAGAATGTATAAATGGCTCTTTCGACAAGTGAAAATCCATCCATATAGCTAATTGTATTTATTGTTCCAAAATTTCATTTCCATTTTCCATCCATTTTTAGATTCATTCCTATTTTTGATTTCCCATTTTTCACTTTATTTCTGCTACAAGATATATTTTTTATCATGTCTAGCTTGTCATGTCCATAACCAACCTTGTTCTCACTAATGGGAATTTTCTCTTTTTGTCATGCTCTGCATGACCATTGTTTCCATGAACTAGTTCTTGGTATAACCCTCAATGCTTCCAACAACATCATAGTATTTTTAACATTTTTGTTTACCTCTGCTCCAAATGGTCCTCCTTCACACACACTTTGGTTTATTCTTGATTTTTTTCTTGTTATGGTGTGAATCACATGATGTTTCCTCTTTTTAAAAGAGAATGCACAAAAGGTTGTGGTTGAGACATGGAGATCATCACTTTCCTCATCATGACCATATTGATCTATAAAGTTCATCTTTGTGATAAAGATATATTCTTCTTGAGTGAAATCATCCTTGAGAGATTGAAGTACATTTTCATCTATTTGTTCCTCATTGAGAAGGTCCTCTTCTCCAAATAGAAAAGAGAAAGATTCATATTCACAATCATACTCATGAGGTAATTTCTCATGTTGGATTTTGAGAAGATGATTGGAAACACTGGGGCTCATATGCCAAGAATTCAATAGACATTACTTTTTCTCCATGATATGTATTTCTTATCATCTCAGGTTTTATCTGTGGCAAGTCAAGATATCCATGATCCTCATCATCACCAAGTAGGGAACCTATATCCATATCCAATGGGAAATGCATAATTTAAAATTATGGGTTCATCAAATCATCATGAAGTTTCTCAACTGGCTCAATTAAATTTAGGTACTCCTCCATTAATATGGGTAGCTCAACATCTTCCTCGAAGTTATGAAATAGTTGTTGTATCTTGAATCTTGGTACAAAATGTCACCTTGGGTCATCTTCCTTTCTAACGATATATCTCATATTTATTATAAGAAGGAGCTTCTTCATTTTACCATTGACTAGTATGGTGGCATATGACCAATCCATATGTATATCTCCACCAAGATCCTAACAAAAATATGGCTCAACAACACCGCATATGAAGTAGGAATGTTGGCTACAAGTATTTTCATCTTGATTTTATTTTCAGGAAAATCTACAAATGCCACTTGAGCATCTTTGACTTGGCTGATGAGAGGTAATTATTTGTTCTTCCATGGAGTAACACTAAAAAACAATAGGGGTGAGAGTGATACCAATATCCTTGGAAACTTTAGTCGGCATGATGTTGTCACCCACTTATGTGTGTGGAGTCATCTTATGATATAGATTTATCTTAGTTTATACCCATTGATCAACATAAAGAGGTAGAAGTTTTCTACTTTCTCGAAAGTGGAAGATGTTGATGCAAAGAATACCTCACTAGTTATTAGATTGTTATTCGCTCTATGAGAAGGAGTTCCATAATAATATACGTACTAGGAGTAGGAAGTGGTTCTTTAGTAATCATGGTGTTTTTGGAGCATGAATTTGAACTATTTCCTTTGATAAACTTGACAAGTTTATCAAATTACTTATTTGGGATGAGTTCTCATTTTAATGCAAAACAGTACCCAGGACTCGCCTCGTAGCTCGAATTTGAGGCGTTAGATTTATTTATATGGTTAATGATGTTAAAGGATGAAGAATTATATAATTCATAGAATAATGGAATCCTTTACGGTTATAGGAGTTACATTCTTAGAAGTAGATGAAGAAAAAAGCAAATGGTTTAACTCAAGGCCATTTTTGCAAAAGAGGAGAAGAGACTTACCTAGAGAGGAGTAGATGTGATTTTGATTGAGGTGGTCTTGATATTTTTCTTGGATGATTCTATGGAAGTGGTAAGCAATGATCCTCCTTTTGTTTTTGTTTTTTGTAGCATTTCCTTTGGAGGATATGGGTGCTTCACTTGGGTAGTGGTAAAGAGGCCTATTTTTTTGACTTGTGAGTGAGTGAACACTACACAAGAGTAGTTATTCATATAATCCATGGACTCCTTGGGATCCTCATCAAATAAGTATTCAAAATACCCAATGTTTGTATATCCAAGTTCTTTTTCTCCGACTCTTTGAGGATCATGAGCAACACATGAGTCTTCTTTATCTTGTCTTGCTCCATGTGTTGCATTTATAGGTGGAGATTATAAGGCAAGCATTTGGGATGATCCAATAATTTGATTCGGGTCTATTTTTCTATGGGACATGTTAATCTTTTATTCTTCATTATAGTCAAATCATCGGCCAACTTTTGTATGTAATGAATTAGTGCCTTTATACTCTTAGGGGGACTCTAGACCTTATTTTTGTTGAATGGTTCTTGATCTTCCCTGACATGATAAGATCATCTTCTACCTCAATAAAAACTTCTTGAGCATTATCCAAAGTGTTCAATTGAGTTATTCACAAAAATGAACCCACTTCCAAAAGATGAGCATTTATGAAAAACCTCTTTTGGTTATCTGTAGTAGGATGAGCACCAATAGAAATCTTGTTAATAAACTTGTTGAATTTAGCTTTTATAAATTATCTCATGGACTCATGTGGTTCTTTCTTCATTTGATTCAATTGAGCAAGAAGTGTATGATAATCTTCTACTAACTTGAACTATGCTTCAAACATAGCTTTCATATCTTCCCAATCTTATTGATTTAATATCTAGTTGTTAGGTAAGTTCTTTCCTTGAATAGTAGAAGCATTCTCTCAACAAATCTTGGTAATGACTCAAAAAATAACCGAATGGCATCTATGACATCTTTATTAGATGTTCAACTCCAAGAACATCATGGTTGTGATAAAAGCTATAATATGCTCATCTTAAAGTTGCCTTTCATCTCCATAGAACTTAGGAAATTTCTTTCTTGATCCTCTGGGTAATTTGTGAAGTGGAGGAATCAAATCCAATGGACTATTGTTCTAACCCAAAGGTACTGGCTCAATCATCTCTTGAGGAAAATTATTCAATGGTGGTGGAGAGATGGGAGATGTACTAGGAATAACAACATGATCCTCAAATGGATTCTTAGTAGTTTGTCTTGGAATCATGTATGGGAGCAAGCATAAAATCATATTGTTCTTGCAATTCAAACACATGATTATGAAAGACTACAATTCCACTTGTTTGGTCTTCTTTAGTGAGTCTTTTGGAGGATATGGGTGCTTCACTTGTGAACTTGTAAATGAAATTAGTTATTCATATTTGGACTCCTCGGAATATAAGAAAAACTTGTTGTGGAATATGAAGGGTTTCTCATCTTGTCTTGCTCCATGTGTTGCATTTATAGGTGGAGTATTTAAGCAATGAATCTCATATTTTTATATGGTTTTCCATATTTTACAAAATTTTATGGATTGTTTTTTTACTATAGGTAAAAATAGTTTTTTCCCGACATAAAGGACTATACCCTTGAGCATTATCCAAAGGCTCAAAATCTAGGATAGAACATGAAATATCTTTTGGTTATCAACACACAAAATCTAGTCAACTTGTTGAATTTAGCTCATAAAATCTCATGTACTTCAACACCCAAAAATATTCAATCCAAAACAAAAATCTTCCCAATCACTTAAATAAGGCGGTGAATATGAACAACAACATCTTATAATGACTCAAAAATAACAACAATGACATCTTTATGTTCAACTCCAAGAACACCATAGGCTATGATAAAAGCTATAATATGCTCATCTTAAAGCCTTTCATCTCCATAGAACAAAATGGACTATTGTTCTAACCCAAAGGTACGCTCAATCATCTCTTGAAAAACAAGGAAGATATGTGAGATGTACTAGGAAAACATGATCCTCAAATGGATTCTCGTAGTTTGTCTTGGAAAGAGAATCAAATACAATCATGTTGATAACAAAATATACCCCATGGTGAGTGCCAAAATGATTTTTCATGTTGGAAAAATATTTTGTGGAATATGAAGGACAAAATATGGGATTCATCAACACTTATGAGATTGAATCCCTCCACTTCATGGATTGTTATAGGGATGGATCTCATTTATTGAAATATAGATTATGTACATTATTTCTAAGCTCTTCATTTATTTAAATATAGGGAGTTTTCATAGAGTTTTCATAGATCGTGAAAGTGTAGAAACAACCTTATTGTAACTACAAATGTAATCAAGATAATGAGAAATGTATGAGGTGGAGAGGAGAAAACTATGAGAGAAATAGTGGGAAATAGGGAGAGGGAGTTATGTTAATGGTAGTATTATAGATTCCATCAATCGATAACCTAGAATACACTTAGTTCAATCAAAGACACATGAAAATATACACACAACTACGTAAGATCTTTGAAACAATAAACAAATAAACACATTGTTTAATTGATAATTTCATTCCATGAAAGAAAATACAAATATTTTCATTCCTGTAATAGATTGCAATACATTTGGTTGAGTATGAAGTTGAGATAATGGAGGAAACAAAAGAGAGGAATAAAATAAAATAATTTACTAATGAAGAGTAGAAATTGATCACTTGGAATGGAGAGAGCCTTACAATTTATAGTTGAAACAATAACTCTTCACATTTTAAAGAAAATTTCAACGTAAAGTACATTCTCAACAAAGAAATAGAAACTTTAAGTGACTTAAGTCACTTTTTACAAAATTTACTCCTCAACGGAGAAATAAAATGTTAGATAGATAAGAAGAAAGAACATAAATACTATAGGATGAAGTCTCTCTCTTCCTCTATTGTGGATATGAATACTACACTTGGATAGGATCTTCCTTAATTACTTCTCTGATTAGGACACATCTCTCTCTTGGACCTAGAAATTATGTTTCACACCTTATATTTATTGATCATCATTGTTCATGCTTGGAAAAATCTATTTCAATTCTTCACCATGGTGAGAAATAGTAGGATTAAAAAATCAACTCATTATCATGAACATGATCTCCTTTCTTGCCGATTTAACAAAAATGGAATTTGAGAAATCCTAATTGCAGAGTTACATGTGATGAATAAAGCAATAAAGTACAAATATGAATAAAGTAAAAATATAGATAAATATGAAACCCTAGGTTCTAGATAGGGAATAAAGGCTTAGCTGATTTTGCAATCGATCCCAAAGTATGCTTTGGGAATGAAATACTAATGAACAAGAGGAGGAAACTATCCACATAGAAAATTGTGGAACTATTGGATATGTTGAGACTAGGGAAATTAGATGGGTCAAGGGTGCCTAGGTGTTAGAGTCAGCTTACGGGTGCAAAGTGACTATGATTTTTTTTGGAATTTGATTCTTCTTGTGTCACACCAATGTTTCTAGCCTTCATTGTTGATCATGAGTGTCATACTATGTCCATAGAATTTGCACCTAACTCTACAAAACAAATGATCTCTTGTAAAACTCAAAAGACATCAAATCCTAAAAATAAAAATATACAAATGGGGAGTCGAATGAACCCAACGGTCACCCAACATAGTGAACTTACAACCGAGTGCTGCACTACATCTTAAACTCCATGTAGTTTTGTGTGTGTGTGTGTGTAGAATCATGCCCTAGGAGGCTCTTGTGTAAGATGCACTTGATAACGAGAAATAACTAGATGTAACAATGTAAGTAGATGTGTGTATGGAAAAACAAACTTCCCCTCCTATAAAGTGTATGCAGAAAAACACAATCCCTTGTCCCTTGAATAATAGCTATATGGATGCTTTGATGCTCTTAGAATGGGTTTAGATGCAACCTTAAGTGATGATAGTAGATGATTAGAGCTTGGTCCTTTATTATGGTCACATAGCTTTATATTTATATGATTCCCTTGGTTGAATTTCATAATTGACAACTAAAAGGCTGACCCATAAGAAAACAAGATGCCAAAAGATAAAAGAGGCCTAAAAGGGGTGAGTAAGATACTGAAGAGGTCGAGGCACTCGGAGGATGAGGCCGCCTGGTCGCTAGCATCTGGGTGGCAGGTCTGGTGTCTATAGTCATAAATGATAAAGCAATAAAGCATCGAATGGGTTTTGTGGTGTACATGTAAGACAAAAGAGAAAACCAAAAAGATAGAAGAGAGGCCAAAGATAGATGTCAATTACTAGTTTTATCACTTAGGAATCATATGAATAGTAGTATGTGATTAAGACCTAGAAATGTACCCAAGTGCGTGATTTAGTATCTAAAATTGCATATGAGAAAACACTGATCTTACGATCACCATGAAGAATGTAATCATATCACACATGACTCAGACTTGGTAACCATAATCCCTCTTGAATTTGATAGTATCAGAGATTCTTGATAATCCTCAATGGAAACATAATAAACCTCGCAACCATGGTTCCCATCATGAAAGTATTTGAATGATCCAATCAAATGTTTTGTGATCAACAATCCTCATGTGCATGATGACTCAAGTTGGAAAACAAAAATGCCAACGACTCCATGTTGTCTCTAATGTCCAGTGCTTGACATTAGAATTGAAACAAAATTGTATTTGGAGTAGTGGAGTTGTATTTTTGCATTTTTATGATCTTAATGGTCTTATAAAGTGGTGAGTATGATATGGTGCAAAAAAAATGGATTCCACAATTTTTTTCAAAATCCACAAAATTGAATGGATTTTAATGTTACGGACAATTGAATTCATATTTCGGGAAATGAGATCAAATAAATCATTAGACATGAATAATTTGTTGGAAATATAATTCCCAAGATGAGTATATACTTAAAATTTGGTGAAATTATCTATCGGAATCAACGGGAAATTGGAAAACAAATTTTGGTTGTGGGAAAAGCTTGAAAATGGGCATTAATGGAGGAAGAAAAAATTTTTTGATTCTTCACTACATGAGAATTATTATCTGATTTGAGTGATTTTTATTCTTTAGAATTATATTGGTGAGAGGAAAAAAATCTCCAATTTTGAAGGAATTCTCTCATGGGGTTTGAGAGAAAATGCCAAAATAATTTTTTAGGACATGGGGTTTGCAAGTGGCTTCATCAAAGGATGGTGATTTTTTCTCATAAGTCTAAAATTATTCATCTTATATCATGTCCAATGTCTCAAAATGAAGGTATTCATGAGAGGAAAATATTCTCTAATTTTAATATTATTCCTCCATGGGGATTTTTTCACAATCTCATTTGCAAAATCAATGTTTTTGGGTAAACCAGGGTATGATGGTTGGAAAAACAATCATGAATAAATTTTAATGGAGGAATCAGGTTGACATGAATCATACATCAAATTCAATTCCCCCTCAAGAGGAGTGGATGGTTTAAATTTGGAGTGATTTCATCCACGGGATCATGAGATATGACCAAAACACTCTTAGTCTTCCTAGGGCACATGAAGAGTTTTGCAAGCATGGAGGGATGAATAAAAATTAAAATGTGATTTAATGGCTTCCTTGGTGTTTTTAATGTACATTTTGGAGAGTTGTAGGGAAAAGTCATGAACATGTTATATGGTGGAGGTGAGGAGAGCTTTTGCAAAGTCAAGGTGCATGGTACAAGTGCATGTGAAAATAGCACCTCCACCAGCTCTAGGTACACTTTTGGGGTGCAATTACACCTCAAAAGTGCATTTTTTTAATAAGAGGTTGAAATAACTCTTAGGGTGATTAGAGGGTCCCACATGTCTTGTAACTTAAGTTTTTGAATCACCACCTTGTGTTTTTGCATTACTTTTTGAGTTTTGCTTATTTATTCTCTCTACCAATCAGATAGAGGCACACTTTTGGGGTGAAATTATACCTCAAAAGTGTGAAAGGGTGAAATGGTGCAAGAAAAGTGTGCTAGTGTGCCAAGGCACACTTTAAACCCTCATTTGCACTTACCTGTTTTACACATGAAGTCTTTCCTTCACCTCGGGGTCCATACTTAGTGAATTTTGGACATATAATATGATTTCACATGAAATGGGAAAATCCAATGAGCCTACTTAGGAACCCTGAAAATGATTTCTTTAACAATTTTTTTCTTTTACCTCTAGTTTTTTCTAAGGTGATGTGCTAGTGAGTGAATTGCAAGAGGAGTTTCCAAAAAACATGAATTGAACCAAATTATGGATCATGAAGGGGATTGAATGTGATCTCACTTAAAAAATTTTTAGGCTTCTAACTCCACTCGAGGTGTCTAAAACCCTCAATGCAAAATTCATGTGTAGAAAGGCCACCTTGTGCCAGTGTCGGAAAGGTTTTCTGCTTTCTATACCCCAAAACTCTACCTTACTTATTTCACCTCATGTAGTAGGCTCCAAAATATTTCCAATTCTTGGATATGATCTCCCAACACCACACAGGGGTTCTCAAAACCTTCTCTAAAGTTGAATCTTCAATGAAGCATGCACACTCCTTTTTCCCAAAAAGTTCCTAGGAAGAAATATTTCCCAAGACCATTTAGAAGCTCCCATAATGCTTGTTAAATCATACCATCATGGAGAAAACTCCAATACCTTTCATTGAATATAACAGGACTTATGAAATGCTCCAAGGCTCCCAAAACCTTTCCCAAAAGTTGAACTTTGAAAGCGGGAAATTTTGGCAATTTTGACAAATTTGGCTATTTTGACCAATTTGACCAAAAAGGGGAAAAAATTCAATGGGGTTATCAAATAAAATGTAGTGACATTTTATATGCAAAAATTTGGCTCATACTCGAGGAATTGACTTGGTTTGACATGAAATGAAGATGAGGCAAGAAGGAACTCCAAAATCTCAATTTAGGCTTTAGTAGAACAGCACCTTATCCATTAGGAAATAGAGTCTCAGTAAAGATACAAAATGAAAAGGGAAAACACACACAAAACAAACACACAATAGGAAAGGAAACACACCACACAACAAGAAAGGTAAAAACACACAAAAAGAAAGGGGAAACACAACAAAAAACTAAATCACCTATGGTACATGCAGGGGACAACCCACTTTTCATTGCTTGTACTTCTCCAAATGTTACCCATGCATGGGTAGCACCAAATGAATTTCTCTGCAAACCCATTCACTAGTTCAATGAAGTAAGACCCTTTCCTCAACTACTTAGGAAATCCAACTACTACAAGATATATCTACATATGCATTGAGAAAGATAAAGTGGCATGTTTCTTCTTGAGAAAGTCTATATGGATCTTCCAAAGTGAAAATCCATCCAGATAGCCCATTGTCTTTGTGTTTTGAAATTCCATTTCCATTTTCCAGTCCATTTTTAGATTCATTCCTACTTTTGATTTCCCATTTTCACTTTATTGCTTGCTACAAGATTGATTCTTGATCATACTTGGCTTGCCATGTCCACAACTAGCCTTGTGCTCGCTAATGAGAATTTTCTCTTTTCTTTTCATGTTCTGCATGACCATTGTTTCCATGAAATTGGTTCTTGGTAGAGCCCTTGATGTTTTTACACCATCATAGGCTTCTTAATGTTCTATGTTTCTTAGTTTCTCCAAATGGACCTCCTTTACACACACACATTGGCTCATTCTTGATTTGTTTCTCACTATGGTGTGACTTGCATGATGTTTCATCTTCTTGAAAAGAGAATGAACACAAGGTTTGGGATGAAATATCAAGATCATCACTTCCTCATCTTGATCATATTGAGATACAAATAGTCATCTCCATGATGGAGATACTTCTTCTTCTTAAGTGAAATCATCCTTGAGAGATTGAAGTACCTTTTCATCTATACATTCATCATTGAGAATGGTCCTCTTCTCTAAATGGAAAAGAGAAAATTCATATTCACAATCATATCTATCAAACAAATCCTCATGTTATCTTGAGAAGATGATTGGAAACATGGGGCATATTCTAAGAAGTCATTTGATATCACTTTTTCTCCATGATATGTATTTCTTATCATCTCAGGATTGATCTTGGCAAGTCAAGATATCTATGATCCTCATCATCACCAAGTAGGGAACATGTATCCATATTCAATGGGAAGTGCACAATGTCAAATTTCAGGTCCATCAAATCATCATGAAGTTTCTCAATTGGATCAATCAAATTTGGGTACTCCTCCATTAATATGGGTAGCTCAACATCTTCCTCTGAAGTTATGAAATAGTTTTCATATCTTGAATCTTGGTACAAAATGTCCACCCTTGGGTCATCTTCCTTTTGAATGGTATATCTCATATTTCTTATAGGAAGGATCTTCTTCATTTTACCATTGAATTATGGTGGTGACATACGACCAATCCATCTGTATATCTCTTCCAACATCTTGACAAAAACTATGGCTCAACAACATCCCATATGAAGCTAGAATGTTGGCTACAAGTATTTTCATCTTGACTTTCTTGTTTGAAAATATACAAATGCCACTTGAGAATCTTTGACCTGGCCAATGAGAGGTACTTCTTTGGTCTCCATGGAGTAACACCAACCAACAAAAGGGTGAGAGTGAGACCAAGATCCTTGGAAACTTTGCGGCATGATGTTTTCAGAGGCACCAGAGTCAATGATATAATTACTAGTTTATACCCATTGATCAACAAAGAGGTAAAGGGTTCTACTTTCTCAAAAGTGGAAGATGTCGAGGCAAGAAGGTTTTGAGAAGGAGTGGTACTAGGAGTGAGAAGTGGTTCTTTGGTAATGAATTTTTGGAACATGAATTTGAACTATTTCCTTTGATAAACTGGACAAGTTTATCAAATTTCTTGGGGTGAGTTCTTAGGTACTTAAACTCAAAAATTTAAAATTTAGACTTCTTGATATGGTCAATGATGTCAAAGGATGAAGAATTATATACTTTGGGAACAATGACATCCTTGACATGTGTAGGAGTTACATTCTTAGAAGTAGAAGAAGCAAAAAGTAACAATTGATTTGACCAAGGGAGAGGAAAAAGACTTACCCAAAGAAGTAGATGTGACCTTGGTTGAGGTGGTCTCATGGATTATTCTTGGTTGATTCCATGGAAGTGGGAAGTGGTGATCCTCCTTTTATTGTTGTTTTTATAGAGTCACCTTTGGAGGATTCAGTGCTTCACTTGGGTAGTGGAGGAAGAGGCCTCTTTCTGTGCTTGTGAGTGAGTGAACACTACACAAGAGTAGTTATTCATATCATCCATGGAATCCTTGGGATCTTCATCAGATGAGTATTCAAAATACCCAATGTTTGCATATCTAGGCTTCTTCTTCTCTGTAGGTTCTTCTTCAACAATTTCATCTTCTTCATCTTTTCTTGCTCCACATGTTGCATTTATAGGTGGAGCTTCCAAGAAAGCCTTTGGGGTGCTCCAACAATTTTATTTTGGTTCTAGTTTTGATATGGAACATGTTGATCCATTTTCTTCTTCATTATAGTCAAATCATTGACCAACTTCTGTAGCAATGAATCAATGCCTTCATATTGGGAACTATAGGACCTTATTTTTCATTGAATGGTTCTTGATCTTCCCTGACATGATAAGATCATATTCCACCTCAATAAAAATTTCTTGAGCATTATCCAAAGTATTTGGTTGAGTTTTATTTACAAAATGAACCCAACTTCAAGAAACTAAGCATTTATGAAGAACCTCTTTTGGTTATCTACAATAGGATGAGCACCAATAGGAATCTTGTTAATCAACTTGTTGAATTTGGCCACAAATTCTCTCATGGGATCATGTGGTTCTTTCTTCATTTGAGTCAATTGAGAGAGAAGGGTATGAGACATATTCTATGACTTGAACCATGCTTCAAACATAGATTTCATATCTTCCCAATCATTGATGATTGAATGAGGTGAAAATAGTAGAACCATTCTACAAAACATCTTGTAATGACTCCATAAATAATAAAAAATGACATCTTCATGTCCTACTCCAAGAATGCCATAAGTTGTGATAAAATTGTAATATGCTCATCTGGAATTTCTTTCCATCTCCATAGAACTTGGGAAAGTTCTTTTTTCATCCTTTGGGTAATTCATGAAGTGGAGGAGTCAAAGCCAACAATGGACCGATGTTCTAACCCCAAGTACTTGGCTCAACCATCTCTAGAGGAAGAGTATTCAGTGGTGGTGGAGAGATGGAGATGCACTAGGACTAACAACAGATCTTCAAATGGATTCTCAAGAGCTTGTCTTGGAATCTGTATGGGAGAAAACATGAAATCAAATTGTTCTTACAATTCAAACACATGATTATGAAAGACTACAATTCCACTTTCTTGGTCTTCTTTAGTGAATCTTCTATCTTCCATCTTGTAAATGATTTTTCAATGAGGAATAGGAAATTTTATAACCAGGAATATGAAAAGTCATTATGGAATATGAAGGGTTTCTCACAAAAATCAACAGTGGGTATTCAAGCAATGAATCTCATATTTTTGGGTTTTTGTATTTTACAATTTTTTAATGGATTTTGTGGATCATTATAGGATGTAGGAAAAAAATTCTATTCCTGCATGTGGGTGCAAAAAATATTGGCAAAATATTTTTTTCAAGGAAAAATATGGGCTTTGTCAATGCTCATAGATTGAATCCCTCTACTTCAAGATGGGGTGGCTCCCATTTATTGAAATATGGATTATGTACACTATTTATAACTCTTGGGGTGTGGTCATAGACGGTGAAAGTGTAGAAAAACACCCTTTTGTAATTAAACTAAAGCAAGCGAGAGGGAGAAATGTATGAGGTGGAGAGGAGAAAATTGTGAGAGAAATAGTGGGGAAAGAGGGAGAGGGAGTTATGTTAATGGTAGTATTACATATTCCATCAACCGATAACCCAAAATACGTCTAGTTCAATTAGAAGACACATGAAAATATATGCACAACTATGCAAGCTCCATGAAACAAAAATCACAATCAACACAAAGTTTAATTGATAATTTCATTCCATGAAAGAAAATACAAATATTTTCATTCTTGTAATATATTGTAATACATTCAACTGAGTATGAAGTTGAGAGAATGGAGGAAATAATAGAGAGGAACAACAAAAAATAGTTTTCTAAAGGAGAGAAAAATGATCCCTTGGATGGAGAGAGCCTTACAATTTATAGTTGAAACAATGGCTCTTCACATTCCCAAGTGACCTTTCAACTTAAAGTGCATTCTCAATAAAGAAATAGAAACTTTAAGTGACTTAAGTCACTTTTACAAAAGTTACTCCTCAATGGAGAAATAGAATGTTAGAAGAGAAAAAAGAGAGAGAGAGAGAAGATAGATGTTGTAGGATGAAGTCTTGCTCTTCCTCCATTGTGGAGATGAATGTTGCAATTGGATAGGATCTTCCTCAACTACTTCTCTTGATTAGAACATATCTCTTCTTGGACCTAGAAATGATGTTTCACACCTTATATTTATTGATCATCATTGTTCATGCTTGGGAAACTTTGTTTCAACTCTTCACCTCTATGAAAATGGTAGGATGAAAAATCAACTCATTATCAAACATGATCTCCTTTCTTTCATATGAGAAAACACTCATCTTACGATCACCATGAAGAATGCACTCATATCACACATGACCCAAACTCGGTAACCATGAGCCCTCTTGGATTTGACAATATCAAAGATTCTTGAGAATCCTCGGTGGAAACATAGAAAACCTCGTAACCATGGTTCCCATCATAAAATTATTTGAATGATCTAATCATGTGTTTTTCATCAACAATCCTCATGTGTTTGATAACTCAAGTTTGAAAACAAAAAAATCCAATGACTCCATATTGTTTTCTCCAATGTTTGGGTGCTCAGACACTAAAACTAAAATGGGATCCTATTCGAGTAGTAGAGATTCATTTTTCATTTTTATGATCTCATTGGTCTTAGAAAGTGGTGAGAATTCTATGGTGCAAATGAAAATGGATTTCACAATAATTTTCAAAAATCCATAAATTTGAATGGATTTTAATGTTACATGGACATCTGAATTCATATTTTAGGAAAAAAAGAGAAAATAAAATCCAAATTAGACATGAATCAATTTTTGGAAATCTATTCCCAAGATGATTAGACACTCTAAATTTGGTGAAATTATCTCATGGGAATCAACAGGAAATTGGAAAATAAATTTTGGCTATGGGAAAAGCTTGAAAATGGCATTAATGGAGGAAGGGAAAAAAATTTCATTCTTCACTGTGGGAGAAATTATTATCCTATTTGCGATTTTGATTCATTGAACAATATCGGTGAGAGGGAAAACAATGATCTAGTATTTTGAAAGGAATTATTTCATAGGGTTTGAGAGAAAATGCAAAACAATTTTTAGCACATGGGGTTTACAAGTGGCTTCAACAAAGGATGGTGATTTTTCTCATAATTCCAGAAATTATTTGTCTTATATCATGAACAATAGCTCAAAATGAAGGTATTCATGAGGGGAAAATATTCTCCAAGTTTGGTAGTCTTCCTCCATGGGGATTTTTCACAATCTCATTTGTAAAATCAGTGTTTTCGGTAAACCAGGGGTATGATGGCTCAAAAAAAAAATCATGAATAAATTTTTAATTGAGAAACCAATTTTTATGAATCATATATTATTTGAAATCCCCCTCAAGAGGAGTATATGGCCAAAATTTGGAGTTGATTTCATCCATAGAATCATGAGATATGAGTAAAACACCTCTTGTGGAGAGATGAATAACCAACTTCAAAGGTGCTTTAATTGCTTCCTTGATGTTTTCAAATGCACTTTTTGGAGAGTTGGAGGGAAAATTTTGTGAGCATGTTATATGGTGGAGGTGAGGAGATATTTTGCAAATTCAAGGTGCATGGTGCAAGTGCAAGTGAAAATGGTGCCTCCACCAGCTCTAGGGGCACTTTTGTGGTTCAATTGTATCTCAAAAGTATGTTTTGGTGCAATTGAGGTTGAAAGTGTGCTTATGGTGGATTAGAGGGTCTCACATGTCAAGTAAACTTAAGTTTCAACCTCCACCATGTGTTTTTACATTACTTTTTGAGTTTTTCTTGTTATTTCTCTCCACCAATCAAATAGAGGCACACTTTTAGGGTGAAATTTCACCTCAAAATTTTTCCAAGGTTTCAGATGGTGCAAACAAAGTTTTGCATTGTGCACCAAGGCACACTTGGAAACCTCATTTACACCGAATGCTTTTCACAACGAGTCTTTCATTCTCTCTTGGGTTTGTACTTCCTAAATTTGGGCCATATAATATATGATCTCATATGGAAATGGGAAAATAAATCCAATGGTACTACTTAGGAATCCTGAAAATGAGTGCTTCATTTTTCTTATAGCCCCGATTTTTCCTAAGTCGATGAGTTAGTGGACCGAGTTGTAGGAGGAGTTTCTAACAAACATGAATTAAACCAACTTATGGATCATGAAGGGCATTGAATGTTATCTTATTTTAAATTGTGTTAGGTCCTAAAATCCACTCGAGGTGTTTGAAACTCTCAATGAAAAATCCACCGTGTAGAAAGGCCACCTTACGCCGCTTTGAAAGGTTTTTCTTTCTATATCCCCAAAACTCCACCTTACTTATTTCACCATGTAGTAGGATCCAAAATATTTCCAATGCCTAGGATATGAGATCCCAACACCACACAGGGTTCCTAAAACCCTTCGCTGAAGTTGAATCTTCAATGAAGCATGCACACTCCTTTTTTCCAAAAAGTTCATAGGAAGAAATATTTCCCAAGACCATTCAAAAGCTCTCAGAATGCTTTATAAATAATACCATCACAACAAAAATCAAAGACATTTCTATTTATCAGTAACCAACACTTCTAAAATGCTCCAAGGCTATCAAACCTTTTCCAAAAGTTGAACTTTGACAACAGAAATTTTGACCGACTTG
This sequence comes from Taxus wallichiana var. yunnanensis, assembly GCA_018340775.1. Taxonomy (NCBI): domain Eukaryota; kingdom Viridiplantae; phylum Streptophyta; class Pinopsida; order Cupressales; family Taxaceae; genus Taxus; species Taxus wallichiana. The sequence goes on from CM031241.1 coordinate 55,779,092, forward strand.
ACAAAAAAGGGGAAAATGTTTCAATGGATTTGTCAAATACAATGCAATGACATTTTATATGCCAACAAATATGTTCCCAAATGTTCCATTAATGATTGATAATACTTATAAAAAATCAAGGGTCCCCACCGAGATAACAATTATTTAAGAGGTGACACATATTACAATAAGATGATATTTAAACTTGTGATTGTAGTTACACAGAATATTAAATCTATTTATCTACCAAGAAATGACGTAATTACAATATATTGAGGTTTTTTATTTCCTCAATATGAGTTATTCTATCTCGAGAGGAAGAATTATATCACTTCACTAAACGTTTACTTAATGCAAGCTAATTACAATTAATCATGATTGTCTTAGGGTTGAATTATTACCACCTAAGTAGCTATTTCCCCAAATGGGCACCCAACCATCAAATTGTTTATTCATTTTTCTAAAATTTATCTAGCCCTAATTATAAATTCAATTCATTTATATTAAGGAGGGAAAAATAAAAATTAAACCCACTTATATGTTTCAATGGGAAAATTCAACACATGGGAGACCCCTAACAAGTGGGATAAGATAGGTTATATTTGAGCCCTATGTTTGAATAATCCTCCACCATTGATCTTATGCAACCTAATACAACCCTAATTTTCTTTGTCATTCATTTTAACACTTTCCTTCGTCCATGTTTTATTTCTTTTGCTCCTATTTTGTGTACGAGTTTTCAGGGGAACTTCAAGGAGGAAAATGGAGCTACACTCAAGGATTTTCCACCATTTTCTTTCCCGCAACCCACAATATACGATTAATAGCATGGATATCTATGAATATTATTTTACATAATTACTTCTTTTCGAATTTTCTTTACATATGCATTATTGTAGAGCCATATCCAGATGCACACATCTTTACTCTATAAGTATGCTCACTATATATATTGGTTTGGGATATTTTGAAAATCATTTAATAACCAGGTTGGGTAGCCACGACCTCCATATACTATTATATGGGTTAAGACAATAACAACACACACACACACACACACACACACACACACCTTTCAAGATGATGTGGTCGATCGGGCCTAATGGTCTGTGCACATGTGTAAATTCCCATGCTTATGGGTTAATCGAGAGGAAGGGAGAGGTTGGGCAACCAAGCACCACTCTCTCCACATAATAAATTCCATACATGGGGGTTGCAACCTACACAAGTTGCGGCCCCAAAATGTTTTATTTTATTTCAATTCTAAATATAACCAATGAGGGTATTATATATATGATTTCTTAAACCGATGAATTTATATTAGATTCATATTTACTCTTACAACAAGGTGCAAATAGAGAAATGCAAATAATAAAATATAATCATAAAATAATATACACACACACACATATGTATGAGTGCCTCCATTCTAAAATAATATTCATGCATTACTTATATATATATATATATATATATATATATATATATATATATATATATATATATATATATATATATATATATATATATATATATATATAAGTAATGCATGTGTGTGTGTATGTATGTATATGTATATATATTCATATACACATACATCTATATATATCCTGAAAAACAAGAAGACTTTAGAATTTTCTAGCTTGGCCCAAGGAATTCTACTTTATTATTTTTTTATCAAATAAGAGAGATTAATTTGTTGAGCCAAGAGTTCATTTCCTTTGAAATTAGTAGAGATAATTGAGCCACATTTGAAACTCAACAAGTACCCAAAATTTTTGTTTAAAACCATTTAAACACAACATAGCGATATTTATTTTTTGAATATAATGCAACAATTTCACAACCAAATTTCCCTCTTCTTGTAAATCACCTTTGGTGAACAAACTAAACAAACTATTACATAATTTAATAATTCTAAGAAGCATCCAAAGTTTCATAGCTCACACTAGTTCCATATTTTTCATTTAATCGAAAGATGATTAACTCTTTTACATTCAAAAGTGAATATCTATCTATTTGCAAAAATTTATAGTTTTTAATCACAAAAGGAATGAGTTGTACCTTTGTTTCAAACCTATTTTGATCTAATATTAATGCAATCTAAACTTGTTTTTCCTCTCATTCCAAAAACAAGGTTATACAAATCAAAGTAACATATGGAATTGCAAACTATATAAAATTATGAGAAGGTCATCATCTTCCATTTCAATGTTAAGACCATCCCCAATCTTGAGAGGGTCATAAAAAAACAATAGGTTTGAATTCACACAAGTTCATAGAACCAAAATTAAATAAGAACTCTTTATTAGGAGATTTACAACATCCCTTCCTTCCACACAAGATTACAAGAGGAGTAATTTTTTTTTCAACATTAAGCTAACATGGAAAATAAAAACTCCTCTTTATACATACTTATTTCATTCAAACCAGGTTTATACAAGAAATAACAATAGTATTATCAAGCTAATACAAACCATTTAACATTCCTTCTTTCCTTACATTTTACAAGAAACCTACAACTTAAAATGCAAGTAGAAAAGCCTCCCTAAAAATGGGAAACAACATGTCGATTTTTTAAGCGAATACTCATTTTATCCAAGAAATAAAAAATCCATAAAATATTCCAATAATCATGCTCCATCACCAATAAGTAAGTCTCCAAACAAAATATATGTGACTTGGTTGTCCCCCAACCAATTGACATCATAGTGTGCCTTCTCCAAAATTGAAGGATATGATAGCCTCCCTCCAATCCCGTGAAAGAGAGAGTTTCATGCCTCCAAAATGCACAAGGTAAGAGAGGAAAGAAAATATTTTCATACACACCAAAAAATACCAAACCATAAACCAACACCAACAAGAAGCTCCAAGCTTCTCATGAGGGGGAAGAGGGAAATATTTCCCATTTGATCACATTTTCAATTCCAAATGAATTCATCATTTTCAATAAGTCTCAAGAACCCCACTCCTTATTTATTACATAACTCAAAACAAAACAATAATCTCCATGCTTCTCAAGAGGGGTTATTACCTCTTCTCAACATTCTAAAATCCATTTAAAGTGAGATGGATGGAGAACAAAAATGAAATAAAAGATCAAACATCCATCAACCAACACACAAGAAAATTCCCAAGACCAATACAAGATTATCAATCCATAATTTTCTTAAATAACATAAATTCAACCCAAGAGGTGTGTTTCCTACCTCAAAACTAAGCAATCAAAATTCCAAGTGCAAGCCAAGCTCTCCAAGCTCCTAGCTCCTCCAAGCACTCCAAAACTCCAAGTGCAAAAAAATGAGGTGACAAGTCTTCACCCTCTCAAAAATAGAGGAATAAGAAGGAGAATATAAAATATTCACACCAATGAGATGGTTACATGTGTCACCCATTTTCTTCTCAAAACAAGACATCCCCAAGTCTCCATCATACATAATACAAAATACTCAATGGAGGTATATCTCAAAAATTAGAAATAATACTAAACAAAATCTCCCCAAATTCCAAGGTGGTTCATAAAAAAATTTCATTAATTATGATGTGGACAAGATAGGCTCAAATGGGAGGGAATGAATGTTTTGAACCTTGAAAAATATCCTTCCACCCATAGGTAGGGTCCAAGGGGTCCATTTTAATGTAAATGATCCCCCAACAAGTAAAACACCTCTTACAAATTCCACTTTTAGCCAAAATTTAGGTTTCGGAAAAGTGACACACTTTGTGAGGTGGTGGGGCCCACCTAACCCATAATTAGGTGCTCACATACTTCCTTAAACATGAGTAACTCATAAGTTCATCACTAATATAAATAGGAATCAATAAACCTTTAAATATGGATTTAAACAAGAGATTAAAATAATTAACACTAAAAATGAATCCACGGAGACAACAACCAACGACTCTTGAATCAAATGATGAAACACACAAGAGGATGATGGTTTTATCATTTCCATCCAAATCCAAATACAATAAAGAAAAATATTGATCAAACAAGAGGTGAGGATTTGGCCCAGATGGCCAATTGTGCAATCTTGGAGGTGCAAACCCTAAGTCCCATGTTCTCCTGTGGTGAACTTGTAACCTGCACACTCGATTCACATGTCATCATACCTACTCAATATAACAAACCAAGTGAAATGATACTACATACGTCCAAATAATCAAATCCACCTCAAACTAAACCATTCAGATTAATTAATCAACTTTTATCCATAATGAGATAAATAACCAAAACGATAATCATCCATAATATATCAAGATATAATCCATCTAAATATCATATCAATAACATCCATAACAACATTAATAAACCAAGTAATAATGAAAATAATGGTAAACTATCATCGTATGCCTCACATGTCATATTTCTAAGAACAAGTTAGCAACTAATCACTACATGATGACACAATCATAATTATTTGAATCAAATAGTCATGATAGTATCAATTCAAATATCCCAATCATGAATAAAGCATGGAGTCAATGTCATCAAAGGGAGAGAAACTTATGGGCACTACATTCCCCCCCCCCCTTAAATATACTTCTTCTAGAAGTCATTGGAAGGGGTAAGAATAAAAAACCCTCACATGTGTCACATCCTCCCACATAGTTGATTTTCTCAGCAAAATATGTCCCTTTGAAACCAAATTTGATTCAACATCATGTGTACAAGAAATAAGAAATTATTAAGCAAGAATATTGTAGATACCAAAAATAATTTTATCTACATCATCATCATCACAATTTCTCTATGAGGTTTTACATAGTTGGATGTACAACATAAGGATCACTCTTAAGGAAATTGTTGATGGGAAGGTCAAAGGACAATAATTGTTGTCAAAGAAATGACGACAAGTTGTGTGTACAAGATGTGCATAAATCCACCCATGGGCGTTACATACACCATATGAGAAGGATTAATTTTTCATCTTGAGTGAAATTCCACTTCAAGTTCATTCTCTTTCTTGAAAAAATAACAAACTACCAACATGACCCTAAAATATGCACTAGATTTAGCACTTTCCTCTAGGGGTCACCAATTTTGGGGCCATGCAAAGCAAGAATTGACGACAAGGGTGATAACTAGATTTAACAACAATGTCTATAAGGGTGTATAAAACACATCTAAGGTACATAATATAAAACAAAAGTATCTCCCATATAACCACATAGTTAGTAATCATTGACTTTATCTTAGATTTTCCATAGTATGATTCTTTACCCCTATATCATATATCACACCAAAATATTTTGGTTTAGAAAACCAAGAAAGGATGGTATAATTAGCTTTTGATTCAAATTTAATCAAATTCCTACCTTGCTAATCGGAAGTCCATACTTCCACATCTCAAAACATGTCACCATCATCTATGAAAATAGTTAACTGGTTTCAAACCAAACATGGCCCAATAGAAGTTTAAAATTATCACAAGCTTTAACATTATAATCCATAACAAAACTCGAATTATCTAGGTGTATTAGATGTATAAAGAGGTAAAAACTAGCAAAATTACTAGGGAAACCCCCAAAATATTTCTTAGGTGAACACGAAAACAACTTTCTCTTTCATATTTTCCAAAGAGGTCGAGAGAATAAAAGTGTGTTCCTCTCAATTGAAAAGGAGGATTCTAATATTTCTCCATATCATTACCATATGTTGTTTAAAATTACCAATTAACCTAAGTAACCAATGACCCACTAAGTCCAAAGAGAGGGTATTTCCCTCAAAACTAGATGTATAAGATTGTTTCCAGAAAAGGAACAAAGTTACAACCTTGTTGAGATATAAAACAATAGGGTTACGATGGTCAATAATGAATCCTTCAACAAGGACCACACACATTCAAACTCCAAGAATGCATTACACGATAGAGGAAACACTATTTTCAAAGGATGTCATCATCCATGGTAGGCGGGAGGATTAAGTAGTTGCCACTTTTAGCATGTTGTAATGTAGAGTCAACCCTTTGTTTATTAACAAGTTAGAGGTCTATCACGGGAATAAAACCTTACACATATGTCTTCTGAGCCCATAGTAATCAATGGAATATCCTTAATGTAAATTAATAAGTACTTATATTATATGCATTATATATGTTTATAATTTTTTATATCAAAATAAGACATGTGGAAGTACTAATCAAAATTACAACCAAAACTTAGTATGCAATTGAGATTGAAAGTTCATAAGGTAACAAAAATGTAAATTTCAATTGGTTTAACCATTCGGATCACATATTTTTTATATTTTAGGGGAATAATCAATAACATTTCCCTACAACCAAGGTTGTTTATTTATATATTCTACTTGTGCTCAAATGCATATAGTTATCCAAATTGTATTCTTAGTTATAAGACACAAGTTATAAATACACTTATAGATATAATTCTTGTGAGTTTCCAATTATTGCATTCTTTGTTCTTAGTATCCCATAAATTGTGCCATCATGTACCAACACCAATACTGGTATGAAATATTGCCTCACCATGTGAGTGACTTGAATAACCATTTTACTTCTAGAGAGATGAGAGAAAGAGGGTGGAAGAATAATTTGTGATTTTCACATAATCATCGTTTCTCCTTTTACAAAAATAAGGTTTGAGTGAGGAGTCAAATTCATAATGTTCACATTTAAGCATTAAGTATTGAAAATCACATTTTCTAAATAGAGTTCTTATATATTCATGTTTATTACATTCACAATTTAACTTCTAATGAGTAACAAGGTCCAATCAAGTTGCATTACAACATTCAAAGTGAACAAGGTTAAACAAGTGACCACTAAACAAAACCGAACATACCAAGCTTATATAGGGGTTCCCAAGAGCTACATGCATTACCAATGCACCCCAAAACAGTTCTCATAAGTCACAACGAGAGATTCGATGAAGGCTAAATTATGGAGCCAAAAGTTTTCTTTTAAGAGTTCAAGGAATTTGTTTCAGTACCAAGGAGAATAAAGTGGGTATGGACTAACCCCAGAATAAGATCGCCCAATGAGTGAGTTCCAAATCTATCACTTCTAAAACACTATCCTCAACCATGAGTCTAAGATGACATGAATATATTACCCTATAAACACCACACTTCCTCACCAAGAGGACACCCACATACCAAGGAGGGGATCGTAAAAGATCACCTAAAACATGGTCCCCAAAGCAAATAATCAATACCAATAGGTTTATAACATATGAAAATAATCAAACAAAAAATAGTAATACATAAATACATCTATAATTGGGTCCCCATGACCAAAAATAACACATTTCTCCATGTAAAATGTCTAAAATAACCCAATTATATCAATATCTATCATAGGAATTTTGTAGTCTAGTATGTCAATATCCTCCCAAGGAAAAATAAAAGGACCAAGTTAGAACATCTACTATTCCTATCGGTGTACCCCATATCCCAAAAATTATGATATCCTTCAATAAACCATAATTATTCAAGAGTAAACAATCCCAAGCATAATCCATGAAGCTTGAATTGTTTATCATAAATATCTCAATGGTGAAGAATATCATCCTAGGATGCAAAAAGGGAACCAAAAATTGTTGTCAAGTCCACTAACCGATATTACATATCCTAAAGGAAACTTCATGATGGGTTGTTTTGATATCCAATTTTTTAATCAATCAGTATGAAGTCGATGTCATTTTAATCAGAATAGATCCTAGGTAGATGTAATGAAGACAATACAGATATAACTAGTGATGGTGGTTTTAGTTTTTTGGGGGGGCTTTATCTGTTTGTTTGATTCTATCTATTCACTTCACTAACTACTAAAAGTAATAACTCTAAGCTACTTAGAATTAAATAACAACACAAACAATATTTATTCTATTGAAACCAATGTGTAGGAAAGAAATGCTTTGCAAAATGAAGATACCTTGAAATGAAACTTGCTAGAATTAAAAACAATATATAATGAAATAAATACTGAAGAGAAATGTTGATTCAACTAGAATATTCCAAATTATGGAAATGATTGTTGTTAAGCTCACTTCATAATTCAGAAATGCGAGAAAAACATGATCATAAATACCACAATAGCCAATTCCTTTGTTGAGTGGGCCCTTTCTCCCTTGGATTAGATTATTGAGACAAATTTTCTCTCAGAATGACATGCTTGTATTCATTCAAAAATAAGGCTCTTACAAAAAAAAACTTTATCAAATTTTATCTTCATATAATGTTATTCTATTTCCTCTATTCTATTACATTGTCATATAGTCAAGACAAGTATTTTATAGCCACTTCTACTAACAAATTCCCAAGAATATAGGAATTTGGATACTAAAATAGTTTGGTAGTTGTTTACATCTCATAAAAGAACTAGGACCCATATTCCTTGTTTTCAGTATTCATTAACTTCCTTCAAAATAGTCTTCGTAATGGAATAGACAACATCCATCATTAATTGTGACACCTTGCATTGGTGGTTATTATGAATTTATTGACCTGCACACATCACCATGCATATTTTCAAAGTAGTTAGTTGAAAAAACCTTAATCATTAGTCCACATAGTTTCAATAAGGATAAGATGCATTATTTCCTACTTTGGACTTGATTAATCGAACCATCCAATGCATTGATTAATGTTTTTAAAGTAAAATTATTATTATTTGATGATTCGATGAGTCAATGTATAGACTCATCATCTCCCACGCACCTCACCTTTTATGATTCCTCTTGAAAAATACTGATGGGTTAAAGTGTCATATTAAACTCCATAAACTGATATGCATATTGTTTGGAAGATGTACTTTTGAATCCCCTATAGTCAAGAACTGAATTTTCCCACTATCTATTTTTTTACAGTTGGGGGCAGTATTTTGCCATGATGTCATAGGACTAAGAATAAAAGGTGGTCTAGTCCTCATTCCCATCCACTCATAATTTTATTTTTGTGCTAAGAAATGAATGATTTACACAATAGTTTTTACCCTCCTCATACTCTAAGTGATATTTTGGGGAGAGATTACTTCCCTTATTTTTAATGGAACATTTAAAGTCCCCCATCTTGTGTTGCATGCAACAAGAGCTTCCTCATATTGTGATCGACCATAAGAGTTAAAATATTTAATACAATCCTCTATAATATTTGGTTGGAGTACGTAGAATCTCGTAATGGTAATAACAAGATCTAAAATTTCTCCTCATTTGGTATGCATTTGTAATTTGAGGCCTTATGTAAAATCCAATAGTTCTTGCCTCATTTATGGAAAAAATAGTCTTTTTACTCCATAAAATTTTATTATACAAAGAAGATTGAAAATTCTTCAACCGAAACTCTCGTGCATATAAATTGAGCAGAAAATTAGGTACATCGAGAACGACCATATTACACAAAAATAATTCACACATTAGATTTTTTTGTTCTTTGGAAAAAGTTTTGTAAATTTCCATGAAAAATTTCCATCATTCACCTCATGAGGTATCCCATAACCATGTCTAGTGAGATGTCATAAATAAAACTATTCTTGAATAAATAAACTGTACATTGAAGTTGACCTCCTACAAGCCAAAAGTTTATGAGCTATCGC